>OY720457.1:40333135-40933135 GCA_963082715.1 Harpalus rubripes | reverse complement strand
TAAAAATTTTAATATGAGATCTGTTCACGGAACAGAATAACTAAGGTAGGAGTTAAATTCTGCAACTGCATTTTAATAACAATTTTTGTCGCCTTAACTCTTGGAATTGTACTTAAACTTAAGTATTCCCAATATCCCAATTGCACCAACAAGGCTTAAATTTTAAGCGTCCCATAGACAAAAAATGTAAATCGAAACAACAATGCATAGTAATTCATTTAACATTTTATATCGACGTAATATTGTCAATTGTGAAAGATAGCACTAAAATGAAAATTAATTATAAACATTGCACCTACAAAAAAAAGATTATCTTTAATAGTATTCACTATTCACTATTAATATGATTTGATTACAACAAAGAAAATGTTCCAAAAATGATTATAACAATATATTTATAATTTTAGTATTTAAATTCATTAACTTCGTAATGCATACTTCGCATATGCGTTATTTAATTTATGTGCCAAATCTCGGCCAAAATATACGTGTTTGAGACGCGATTTTCATATTAGATTGCTGCTAATTCTATACAACTAGTACAGTTATCTTTGGTAATAAATAAAATACTTTAAATTTTTTTTCTAGTTATTCTCAAAAATAAACCATTTCAAAATTTACCGTTTTCGTCTATATGTATGTATTTTTTCTCAAATAACGATACACCATTAAAATGATCTTCTGATGGGGTAACTGTTATCTAATTTACCCGACACCAGAACTCTTATATTGCTTGAAATCCCCATGCAAGGAGTATTTCAATAAATCTGTTTTCCCATGTTAATCGTCAATGTCACGGATTTTTGGGTTCAGCTTGTGTCCTTACATAATGTTTTCATTCATTAATGTATTTTAAAAAAACCTTCATTTATAACCATCGTTGTTTCATTAATAATATTTTGAATGGCCCAGAATAGGGGGCCCGGTAATCCAAATCGCCACACTCAGAAATATGTCCCAGTCCGACACTGCTATTACGCAAACATTAGTACATGTACAGCCGGGTATACGGAAGCACAAGAAAATATGCTCCGAAGATGCAATACTTCCAATGAAGTTGGTGGTCGTAATTTTAAGCAATTATTATAATATGTATTACAAAAATGAATAAAATTATAAAAAAATCAATACAAGAATCAAGTGAGGACTACCATTATTTTTTATTTTATAAAATTTATCTTTATCTCTTAATTTTGGATTTGTTTTACCCCCTATATCAAATCCAAATAGCACGGGCATCACTTTCCACACATCCTGTTGATTTAGGATATAATGAGACGATGAAAATTCAGCCATTTAATATTGAGTTACATCTCCTTTCTTAGTAATACCAGCTTTAATTAATTCTATTAGGCATTGTATCTACAAATCATGCACATTCTTCTATTAGAGCATTGTTCCTTACCTATGTCTTGCAAGGTAGGTTACTGTACGCGCTGGATTTATATGAAGTTGTATTTCTTTATGCCAAAATTAAAGTGTCTAGGTGGAAGATAAATCAGGACTAGAAAACGACAATTTGAATGTCGGTCCAACTACTATCACCCGTTATTGCCCAACAGTTTTTTTTTTTTTTTTTTTTTTTGTATAATTTGTTGAAAATGTAAGTCGGCTGATCTATTATATGAGCCTCGGCTCGTATATTTAGTATATTCTTCTCTATCACTCGTATTAAGTTTTTAATAAACTCATTCGTCATTCGTCTGTCTACAAGGCGTTGTTTCAATTTTACTCTAGTCCAATTATAAATTGCCTCTTTAGTAAACGATATCGCAACACAAATATTTTGATGTTTCAATAAAAGTACTTAATCCCTGCAATAGGCTGTGGATAAAGCGAATCAACGTAAACGATGGAAAGAGATATAACAATTGCAGTACCCTTTTTATATGAGCGCTCACTTGTGAATATTTTGAGCAAATTGAGAGTGATCAGAAAAAATATGAGCGATTACTTCACTAGTAAAACTTATTTAGGTTTATAAATTGAGTCAATTTTTGCACGGTCTCAACAACAATTTAATATGCTTAAATATGAAAACGACGTTCTTATAAAATACTTTTTTCTTCAAGCGTATTATAATATTCATATTATGCTCCTGTACACACACTATAGAAGATGTTCATTGTCTTACTAGTACAAAAATGTTGTTATTGTTATACTAGTAAAAAAATGTTAGTGTTTTAGTTCGCCGCTGGCGGCAGCAGTTGTCACAGCAACACATATTATATTGAAAATTGTTATTTGACAGTTGGTCGTTTTTGTTTTGTAGTGTACACAGCCAGCTTCGGTTGAAATTGCAAACATTACAATTAAAAATTTCCTAAAAAAAACGCCTTTTTTGTGTTTTACCCAGCTTGCCTAGCCTTGGCTAGCGCCTCGGCCGCAATAGCTGGGTTCAACACAAAAAGACCGCTTTCTACTCCTAATAACATAATATACTAGTTTGTGCTTAGATGCGTTCTAATTTGACACGACTAAATTATACTGTTTCTTATGAAAATAAAATAATATGAAAATACGTACTCGTATATAATATGTGTTTGCAACTGTCAATAATTAATTGCATAGTTGCTCAAACAACTGATCCCCGCTCAAAATTTGATAAGTAGCGGTAAAGGCTGAGGCAAAATGCTCACTTAATATGATACTAAGCACCGTAAATGAAAATTGCAAAATTTTCAAAAACTACGTTTATCTCGATAATTCAAACGGCCTCAAGTATATTATAACTTGAAAAATCCTATTGGTTTATTTCAGCGGATTGAAAATAGAATTGGGTAATTTTCAATCTTCTTTAAATTCGTATCGGCTAAAAAAGATAGTTAATTACTAGATTATGCAGACAGACAGGGAGAGGTATATGATTTAATTTCATGCTAGATATATAACCCTAAATCTAAAAATTGTCATGTTGTTATTTGTCTTATCATTCAAAAACTTTAAAAAAATGTTTGTTTCTTAATCACTCCAAATATGTCGCTCTTGGACAATTTTACTAAGTTTTATGTCGCAACTTTTATAAAATGAGATAAAATGCAAAGAACCAACATATGATATGAATTTAGTAGAAGTCCAAGCCTGTTATTTTATAGGCTTGATTTGACATTTTCAGGCGGCTCGAAATATTAATCTCGATCGTTTATTTCGACGATTGAAAAAGGATTTGATTTACTAAATTCCAGCTGTTTCAAACATCGAGATAAACGTAGCTAATGTCATTATTTTGCTTGAGCAGAACTGAGCGTTCAGTGAATTCCTAATATAATGACCTGAAATAGTATATCTGAAAACCATATCTAAATCTTTTTTCAAGCGAACAATACTCTTCATCATCCCTCCCTATTCCCTATCCAATTCCGTAGTCGCAGTTCAACAACCCTTGCAAACAATCCGTAGTGTCTGTCGGTTGACAGGTGGTGGGTATTTAGAGATGATGAAGTGCGGCACTTACTGGGATCTTTGACGGCGGTGATGACGAGCTTGAAGCCGTTGGAGTCGGTGCCCCAGCCGTCCGTCACGTACTTCAGCGTCACGAAGTTGGTCCGCGTGAACATGGCGCCCACGCTCTGTTTTGTATCTCGACATGACAGATCCGCCTGAAACAAGACAAAAGCGTTACGAATGGAACGAATTATGTGACAATTTTTATATCTACGTAGCTTTAGTACATTATTTTCTCGGAATGTAGTTATTATTGTTTGTTAAGTATCTTTCATAATAATATAATTAGTTAATCGTATTTTAGCAATATCCTCACTATAAAATCTGAAGTAACCAATGGATTTTACTAAAATTATTTAAAAGACTTACTAAAGCCTAGAGCAGCTAGATGGATAGGGTCCTCCAACATGGTAACAAATTAGAAGATGGGTCATTCTATATTAAAACGAAACCTTAAAAATGTATGGTAAGGACTATCAAAGTTTAAAAACGTTATTGGTTTTTAAAATATTCGAGATTTTAATGAACTTGACCTCATCTTAATATCTATGTCACACATCTACTCTGTTTCAAATTCATAGTATATTTAAGCCTTCTACTCATCGACCTTTCAACTAATAGACCCAGTGTCTCCTATAAATTTAGAATATTGTTCCAACATAAAAGGATAGAGATATATATTCTGTCCTTCAACAGTACGGAAGTTCTCAGAAATAGTTGTCAAAATAATGGGAAACGGTGTATTTCGTGCAGTCAGCAGTATGTAAGCGGCTCAGCTGTGTCATTTCATATGTAAGTTCTTATTAATTATTATTTCTCCACTATATATATATATATAGGGTGTAAATGAAATAAGTGCATTAAATTTAACCAGTAATGTAACTCGACGAGAGCAACAATATTTCTTAATAACTTTTTTTTCTAAGTCTTTTAGATTTTGAGTTAAAATTCTTTAAAGATTTGTTGCATATTTCGTTACCCGCCTATGGAGAACAAAGAGAACAAATGGCTGCGCTGCCGTATTCAAGTGAGATACAAACAGCTTAAAAATTCTCGGTTATCGGTTACACTCACAGTAATTATTAAACGAATCAAGGGAAATAACATTATTATTAAATAATACGTAATAGTACAATTTTTAAAATAGATAAATTTAAATTTTGGATAACAAAAGTATGAAGTTGTGTATTGAACCAGGCTTTTAATCACATGTGAATAGTGGCAGACAAGGAGAAACGAGGTAACGAGACGAAGAGCAAAAGCATAGTTATTAGGTTATGAGATGATTATTTATCGTCGATAAATCATAATAGTTTAAATACGTTATTCAAAAAATGTAAGTACAAACTTTTGTCCATTTAAAAGAGGTACATAAGTACCAATAATTAGTCGTCCATTTATTGTTCCCCAAACATTTTTTAATGAAAATTTTTACAGCATTTTCGTCTGTCGAGATGTGTATTGTGCATAATAAATACACCTTCCCAAGTAAATTCAGTCTCATTAATGAACATTATAAGCCATTCCCAAAATTGAAGTCTGTTATGTGCTGAAAACAGAACTTTTTGCACATGTTATGGATATAACTGTTGCTTTTTTTAAAATTGTCATATGTGACACTCCGTATTGTGATGTGATAAAGATGTACAAGATTAACAAATGTGCGAATTAAGAACAGAATGATTTGGTGATGATTTGGAAACGCTCCGTGTAAATGCGTTGGCAACTCCATGACACTGTCTTTATGTCAACCGTGATGTCAAGTAAAATGTAGTACAGATACGAATAAAAAAATAAATAAACCATAGGTAAGTAATTACAATGTCTGTGTACTCGCATTTTGACAGAATTTTACCTTATAAACAAGTTTATTACTAATGTCAAAATTTAATTGCAACAATTGACAGGAATGTCAATTGCTAAAACAAAATTTTTCATAGCTATTGCTACTGCATTCAATTATCACAAAAATATTTGGAACGACTCGTCAATTTACGGAGTGGTAAAAATGCTAAAAAAATATGGGATTTCGAGAAAAAGTTATTAAGAAATATTGTTGCTCTCGCCGAGTTATATTACTGGTTAAATTTAATGCACTTATTTCATTTACACCCTGTATATATATATATATTATATATATATATATATATATATATATATATATATATATATATATATATATATATATATATATATATTATATTATATTATATTGATCTAGGTTTTCCACAGATTGCACAAGAAGAAACCAGTGGCTGCATGCTTTGTGGCTATGCAACAAGCATAGCAATTTTGGAAGAAGTTAAAATTTATAATTTTTAATTTTGCCGCGCTTTCTTAATAACAGTACGGTACTGTTGAAGGATAGAGATACTATGTCTGCACCGTTATACCGGGACAAGCGTGTTGCTCGTACGCTGCGTCTATTAGTTGAAAGGTCGATGCTTCTACTCTACTATCGCCTTTTAATTACTATAATAGATTTTGTTTTTCAATGTGACGGCTTCAGTCTCGGTCCAAGTTTTTAACACTTTTTCTTAGCGAAAACGTAAAATCAATACAAAATTGTATTGAATCGTTAAATTAATCAGTTGAACTATCGTTTCTTATAATATTTATATTTGGAATCAAAATATGATCAAAAACTTATTGGAAAATTTTCTGACAGCTAAAATGACAGTTCAAAATTATTAGGTACGTTCAATAAGCCCAGCAAAACAAGCAACCGGAAGTAAAATTTGTTGAACGACTTTGCTATAGCCTAGCATTTACTTGATTTGCTAGCAAGCAATCCAAGCCACAATTTTCCAGCTTGTCTTGCTTGTGTCAAATATAAAGGCGGAAAATACAAATTTTACATACATGAAGTTAACTTGAACTGTTTCTATTTATTTATATGTTGTGTGTCTGTCAACCACATGTCAAAAAGACTGAGAGTTTTGTGATGGATGTTTGTAACATTATTAAATTTGAAATATTTTGTTATAGTCAATATAACTTCTTCCAAATTAATCCCACTACTGAAAATACATATATAAATTCATTTTCCATCTTCGCAGACCAAGAAAAGAGATACGACAGATACACAATTTCACAGTGTTATATTTGACATCTATATACGTTTCTCGATGACAGTTGTGGATGACATTTCGTCATATAGCTAGTAAATCGTTCAGCGCACTAAGCAACAAGTCTCGTTTGCTTACCTAGCATTTGCTAGATTTGCTTACTTCATTGAACGCACGTATAGTGTTCTATAGTGACATAATGAGCTTGCAAGAATGAAATGATGGGGGCAGTGGAGAAGCGGTCAAGCAGAAGCAGTATTGTCGCGACCCTGAAAAAATTCTGCAACTACAAACTACAGTATAATTCCAGCAAGTGATGGATTGGCAGATGCATTATGGAGAAATCAGTGAATGTATTTATATTATACACATTCTGTTGATTTTTTATCACTGTGTATACTATGTAGTTTGACTCGAATAAAAAAATCGAATTTCGAAATCTGGAATCCATTTCCAAATAAATCAATGCAGAAAATAACGCAACAACAAAAGTATACCAAATAATACTTGCTAGAATATAATGTCACGCCAAATAGAATACATACAACTTGGACTATAATCTTGCGTAGTTTTTTTTTAAATTACCTGTCTTAAATTGCTCATTATTCATATATAATTATAATGTGATACTATGCACAGGTCCAGAAAAATTTATGAATATTTTAGCAATATTTATTACTCGTAACACTCATTATATCAATAAAAGAACTATTATTTCCTTTTTCTCTTTGTTGAAAATCCTTGGTCTGTAATTTAATCATCTATTCATTTTTAATGCAAGAAAACCTACCCTCTAATAGTTCTTTTTAGGTTAAGGTTATACTGAATATCACTAGATTCATTGTATACTATAAAAAAGTTTCAATGGGACCTCTTCCAGATTAAATATATTCAAAACTATTTAATTTAATTTAATTAAATATCATGTTTTTTTTACTTTTAAAGAAATATAACAAAAAAATTAGGGAATACTTTGATAGCATAGATGCGTAATTTTGTCTGGAGTTTTCGTTGAAGCTTACTTTAAAATAAGTTGTAAGTTTTTAAATATAATGGTCACAATAGTATTTTTCTACTAATTTTGAAATTTTATGTAATTCTGGACATGTTTCTATATAAATTATTACAAAATTTAAAACTTCTTATTCATAATGTTCCTAAATAAAGTTCGTGGTATGACCATTGTATTGTAACATATTGAAAATTATAAAGTTCGGCCAAGTCTTGGCGAGTCGTACCACACCAAAATTAACATACTGAGTGAAAAATATTAGACCCGTATTTTTTATTTTACCGCAAATCGATCTTTAATAATTAAAAAATTGCAATTAAAAATTATATCGTTGAAAACGAAGCTGATTTTCTCCGCCCCGTCTCTTGTTCAGTGGCATATGCAGTTCAGTTCAACGGCCATTTTTATTTTCACACTAGGATCTAAACGTCAAAATGACATTTAAAGATACATAACCAGAAATTTACAAAAGTAAACATGTCGGTGAAACGTTGTTCGTTGTTTTGTCAAAAATCTGTTATATACTATACTGGATGCTTTCCATTTACACGACTTATGAGTCGACATGTGTCAACTCACGTTAACTCCATGTTGTTAATGGAACGGGAGTAAATGTCCGCAGTAATGTCCTCTTTTGACGTTTATGTATATTAATCAAGTGTCATTTGATGCCGACGAATTTAAAATATTTAAAATGATTTAGCTAATTAAAATGTAGGAAACCTAACTTAACATATATGTTTGCTTTCATTACTCTTCTGATTTACAGAATAATAGAATTTACAAAAAGTAAAAATTATATAAATTTATTTACCGACACCCGCTTCCTACGCTTTAATTTGTATCGTAACAATATTTTTTATATATGTAATTCTAAAACTTAAGTTAACAGATACAGAAGTATTCCTTAAAAGTATGAATTTTTCAAAAATATGCATACTCGATACTTTCAAGTTGTTTACTTCTTAGAGCAAACTTATTTGTCAGCCTGTACACTGGCTTGCAATAAAATCGCGTACACCTTAAAAATTAAGTAACCGAGTTTTTACCTTTTTAAGCTCACAGTTTAAGCTATTTAAATACAATTTTTCAATCAACTGTCAATGGAGTAGTCACTATCATGTCACAATTTTATCTATTGTAAAGTTCTTTATCTTGTTTGAGTTACTATTAAATTAAATACTTGTATTCCAGAAAAATGAAAAAACAACCAAGTATGTATTTCACGTTTTCTGTTAAATTTGGCATCTGACACTATTTAATGACATTGACAAGTTAAATTTCAAGACCGATTCAATACAGCAAAAAATAGGTGTACGCGATTTTTTTTTCAAGCCAGTGTACACTCCCAGGACTGTACATTTTAATTATATGAAGTCATTTTTAATTTTCTAAACTCAACATTTTGTTTTTGTTTTATATCTCCGAATTTAAGACATGATGTAATTTTTGTAATAAACGTAAATAAAGTTAGAAGTTAATTAACACGCTAGGGCGACAAAGACACTACTGTGATTATGTAGGGTGCCACTGGGAAAAAGATATAATTACGTGAACTGTAAATTTATTTGTTACAAATAAATCCTAAGCTTGAATAGATCCAAATATATCTACAGTTGAAATAATGTAATAATTTATTTGAAGCATTTATTTGTCTCAAATAAATATATATTGAGATCAACTATATCTTCTATTTCATGAGAACTATGTATTTATTTACGTTAAGAATTATTTTAATTGCGCTAAATTTATTGCATTACAATTGGACATATAATAATTTATTTGAACCAAGTTTATATTTCTATCTCTTGTAACTTGTCCACTCTAAATAGATTAAAATTGAAGGAAAACAACTAAATAAAGACTAGTGATTTAATTTTTTTGTACACCGTATTTTTATTAACTTACAAATTATATCCTTAATAATATTAATATACATATAACAAAAAATTATAAAAGTATAAATACACACTCTGTACAGGTACCGATGCATGTACCTTGGCATAAAAGATAAACTGAAAAGTACAAAGCAAATATCCAAAACTCGACTCAAATATTATATTTTTCACTGTTTCGTCACCCATATTCACTACTTATAAGCACACGAATGAAAAATAAATCGCCAGAAATGAACACTGTCAGAAATTAGCACCACCATATACAAGATGAAACGTACAACAAATGAACAAGTCCATACAAGTTACTTCACTTAAAATCGTCATTTGACAAATACAACATTGTTCTCTCTATGGAAATATTACTTTGCCACAAATAATATTTATTTGTGACAAATAAATGTAGATTCACACAATAAAAACTATTTTTCAATGTAATAAATATAAAGTTTCCACAAATATATTATGAAATTAATTCAAAACAATTACATATTTATAAGAAACAAGAAAATTATAAATCTATTTATTAAAAATCTCATTTTAAAATACTAAGCATAAATATATTAGTTTATTTGAGAAAATTAAATTAAATTTAAATGAAATAAATCACAGTCAAATAAATAACATAACTGAATGAATAAAATACATTTCATATTAAAGATTAAATTGTATTTGTTGCAAAGTTGCTATAATTGGATGAATGAAGTACCCCTTAATTATAAATATTTATTTGCTAAGAAGCAGTCATTTTTCTCTGTGATGATAGTGAAAAACAGGCCGCTCAAAATAACTTTTTTATTTATAAATATTTTTTAATTTTCTTGATATATTTGTAAACTAGGCTTAGGGGCTCACAAATAATAGTATGGCATGATGGTAGCGCTTTCGGTTTAATAGGAAGTGACATTAACTTTCATATTTCCAATAGGACAGCCTATATATATATATATATATATATATATATATATATATATATATATATATATATATATATATATATATATATATATATATATATATACATATTTTATATATTTGGAATCTACGTAAAAATACGAATTCAACGATATGCTTGAAGTGAATTTTTATTGAAGAAACTACTGCAATGAGATTGAAATTGAAAGGAATTAACTATATTTATATAACGTTTCCATTCGGAACTAGATGTAAAAAATTCGTAAATTTAAACTTAATTAAAGTTGTAATAAAGGTACTCATAAAATTATAATAAAATTTACTGTAACATTGTTATGTAAATTTTATATTGAAGATGAAACTATAATGTAATTACGCTAATATGAGTTGTGTTTAGTTTCATATAGGAACCCTTTTCGTTGTAATTAATTATCTTTGTGTAAATATTGCCCACGTTTAAATTTTATATAAAACAAACAATAAACGTAACCACCATAAATTTCAGTTTCCTTTATTCCATTTGTATTCTACTGTATACATAGTTAACATTTCATAAAGCGCGCGTTCGGAAACGGAACCAGTTAAAAATTAAAGCGGAGGCAGGATGAGGTCGACGCTTTGTTTTGTTTTATTGTGGATAAATAATGGATTATTTCGTACGCACATGGACACTGTGACTCAGAGGTCACTTGATTTACATCAGGTCAATATGTCGATGGGTCAGCTACATCATATAAATTTAAATTTTATTCATTCGTATTCGCGAAAAATGAAGAATGAGATGTCTGAGGGAGGTCGAATTTTAGCCTATCAACAAACTTTAATTTGCAAGTTGATTCAGATTTTGTGTAGGTATTCGTAAATTTATTTAAAACATCAACGGTCTATATCGTTTGAGATTATGGAATGGGTGAATTTGATGTTTCGGAATCTATTTTATCGAAACGGTGGATAAAATTGATTTTGAATGCTTCTGCATACTTTGAGGAAAACAAACGCATAAATGTTCCACTAATCATTCTATTCTCGTCTGTAGAAGATGTAAGTATTATATTTTGAGGTTCGTTTTCACATGACAGTTCTCAGTTCTTTATTTCTTATGCACTAACTTCTGAATATTATAACATTTTAGAGAGCTTATACTGCTTTGGATGTCACATGTGACGGTAAATAATATCAAAAATGAATACAAACGTGGATAAATATCGTCCCCAAAAAATTATTGATTCATCATCCGTCAAAAATCAATGCGAAACATTGCAGTCTGCAATTCGACGTACTTACTATTTATGTGTGGTGAAAGTAAATTGCTTTTTAAGGCCCTATTCATAATCAATTTTACTTATTATAACTAAATTAAAAATGATTTCTTTGTTGTGCTTTCAAAGCTGAATTCTTATAATATTGATTGTTGTAATCAATCCATATTATTATTGTAATGAATTAAATTTAAAAAGAATATAATTTTCATTATATACAGTTCATAATACTTTAGTGAGACATAAAAAAAATATATGTTGATAACAAAATAATTAAACAACATCCTTAGCAACGCCAAAGCTTAAGCATTATTGTAATCAAAATTATTATAAATGAAAATTTATTTCACATACTCTAGTGAGACATACAATCTTGTACTCGTAGGCACAAGGAGCGTTACTGGATGATAATGCCCATCGGACGACATCTAACCCTCGGGCCAGAGGCCCTTGGGCTAGATCCTCGTCGCCCTCCTGGCATTATCATTATCGCAACGCCCTTGGTACATAAAATACTATTATATATAAATTTATATTCCACTATCAGTAATCCTTTATTATAATAATGAAAAGGACTAGTTACCACGAATATAATGAGCCTATATCGTATTTTCATTTTTACCTTCCGTCACCTTTAGGTAAGGAAGGTATTGTCTTTGGTCAAAAAATTCGGTGGAGAGTTTTTGATGAATAAGCACGTTTTAGGGTCCCTAGAATACGATTTTACTGTGTGTGTGTGTGTGTGTGTGTGTGTGTGTGTGTGTGTGTGTGTGTGTGTGTGTGTGTGTGTGTGTGTGTGTGTGTGTGTGTGTGTGTGTGTGTGTGTGTGTGTGTGTGTGTGTGTGTGTGTGTGTGTGTGTGTGTGTGTGTGTGTGTGTGTGTGTGTGTGTGTGTGTGTGTGTGTGTGTGTGTGTGTGTGTGTGTGTGTGTGTGTGTGTGTGTGTGTGTGTGTGTGTGTGTGTGTGTGTGTGTGTGTGTGTGTGTGTGTGTGTGTGTGTGTGTGTGTGTGTGTGTGTGTGTGTGTGTGTGTGTGTGTGTGTGTGTGTGTGTGTGTGTGTGTGTGTGTGTGTGTGTGTGTGTGTGTGTGTGTGTGTGTGTGTGTGTGTGTGTGTGTGTGTGTGTGTGTGTGTGTGTGTGTGTGTGTGTGTGTGTGTGTGTGTGTGTGTGTGTGTGTGTGTGTGTGTGTGTGTGTGTGTGTGTGTGTGTGTGTGTGTGTGTGTGTGTGTGTGTGTGTGTGTGTGTGTGTGTGTGTGTGTGTGTGTGTGTGTGTGTGTGTGTGTGTGTGTGTGTGTGTGTGTGTGTGTGTGTGTGTGTGTGTGTGTGTGTGTGTGTGTGTGTGTGTGTGTGTGTGTGTGTGTGTGTGTGTGTGTGTGTGTGTGTGTGTGTGTGTGTGTGTGTGTGTGTGTGTGTGTGTGTGTGTGTGTGTGTGTGTGTGTGTGTGTGTGTGTGTGTGTGTGTGTGTGTGTGTGTGTGTGTGTGTGTGTGTGTGTGTGTGTGTGTGTGTGTGTGTGTGTGTGTGTGTGTGTGTGTGTGTGTGTGTGTGTGTGTGTGTGTGTGTGTGTGTGTGTGTGTGTGTGTGTGTGTGTGTGTGTGTGTGTGTGTGTGTGTGTGTGTGTGTGTGTGTGTGTGTGTGTGTGTGTGTGTGTGTGTGTGTGTGTGTGTGTGTGTGTGTGTGTGTGTGTGTGTGTGTGTGTGTGTGTGTGTGTGTGTGTGTGTGTGTGTGTGTGTGTGTGTGTGTGTGTGTGTGTGTGTGTGTGTGTGTGTGTGTGTGTGTGTGTGTGTGTGTGTGTGTGTGTGTGTGTGTGTGTGTGTGTGTGTGTGTGTGTGTGTGTGTGTGTGTGTGTGTGTGTGTGTGTGTGTGTGTGTGTGTGTGTGTGTGTGTGTGTGTGTGTGTGTGTGTGTGTGTGTGTGTGTGTGTGTGTGTGTGTGTGTGTGTGTGTGTGTGTGTGTGTGTGTGTGTGTGTGTGTGTGTGTGTGTGTGTGTGTGTGTGTGTGTGTGTGTGTGTGTGTGTGTGTGTGTGTGTGTGTGTGTGTGTGTGTGTGTGTGTGTGTGTGTGTGTGTGTGTGTGTGTGTGTGTGTGTGTGTGTGTGTGTGTGTGTGTGTGTGTGTGTGTGTGTGTGTGTGTGTGTGTGTGTGTGTGTGTGTGTGTGTGTGTGTGTGTGTGTGTGTGTGTGTGTGTGTGTGTGTGTGTGTGTGTGTGTGTGTGTGTGTGTGTGTGTGTGTGTGTGTGTGTGTGTGTGTGTGTGTGTGTGTGTGTGTGTGTGTGTGTGTGTGTGTGTGTGTGTGTGTGTGTGTGTGTGTGTGTGTGTGTGTGTGTGTGTGTGTGTGTGTGTGTGTGTGTGTGTGTGTGTGTGTGTGTGTGTGTGTGTGTGTGTGTGTGTGTGTGTGTGTGTGTGTGTGTGTGTGTGTGTGTGTGTGTGTGTGTGTGTGTGTGTGTGTGTGTGTGTGTGTGTGTGTGTGTGTGTGTGTGTGTGTGTGTGTGTGTGTGTGTGTGTGTGTGTGTGTGTGTGTGTGTGTGCGCGCGCGCGTGTGAGTGTGTGTGTGTGTGTGTGTGTGTGTGGATGTGTGTGTGTAACAAAATTTTCGTCTACGATAACTCTAAAACTACAATTTAAAAAATTATAATTCTTTCGTATTCTTCTTCGTTACATCCATGTGAAGAGCTGATTAGATTTTGGTTAGAATTGGTCAACCGGAAGTACACCCATTTGAAGATTTTAACCGTTTTTCTTGAAAAAACGATGTTAAATATCATTTTTTTACATTTAATGTTATTATAAATATTAAAGAATATTTTATTCTCTATACGATTTGAATGCATTTTATATTTCATATTAAATGGATGTAGACTTAAAAAATTATAAAGAAATTAAATATGACATATATTAGCACGCTATGCTATAACTGTGGAAACAGCTGCTATATTAAGAAAATTCTGATTGAAAGGTGTCAGTGTCAAGTGCAGTTGACAGTATGTATGTGTTATAATTTTACTGGAAATATAGGATCCTTTGCTCTCTGTATGGAATTTATATAAGATACATACAACTGCCTTAAGGTAATGTACAAGAAATATAATATTTTGCAAGGAACTTTCTGTATGACATTTAATTATACACAATACATAGAACTGACGGAAGGTAATGTGCTGGCCACATCAGATTTTTCTAATTGTTATTAAATTGCAAAGTAATTTGGATTAATGTCAATACTGTAAGTCATAATACACACTGGAAAATTCTACATTATTTATTATTATAAATTATTAAATAAATAATAATAATAATATAAACAATTTTCCTTGTTAAAAATTTGCTTCAACTGATTAATTGAAACAACAAAAGCAGAAATGATTGTTAACCCTTGATCTGTATAGTGAATACGAATTAAACACAATAAAACAAAATACCGAGCAACAAGTAACAACTCCCAACTCGATAAACGATAATCTATCTGTAATAATAGATTGTTAGATGTACGTAGATGTTATATCATTATTTGTTATGTGTTGTACAGGTAGAATTAACAACACAAATATGAAAGCCAGAGGGTTCAAACTTTCTTAAAATACTCGTACATAGCCTTTTTATGTTCCCCTAATTTTGCCGGCGTGTGTATGATATAAATGATACAAAACAATTAATTTGCATATTTACTGCACGATAACATGAATATTTACAAAATATGTCATACGAGTACAAAATAGCATATACAGTTCCGGCTGAAAATATGGATACACTTGATAATTTGTCGAAACGGATCAATTTTTCTTGCTATTTGTCGCAATTTATTGCCTTTATCTTTAATATCATTTATTTGTACTCGAATAATGGCCGTATTGTGGTCAAAACTGTAAATCTTATGCCACTCTTTTCAATAATTTGATATTAATTAACAAATAGATGTTTTGTCAGTTTTTTACCTCTCGCTATCCTTAGTAAGCGAGGTATAGGGATCGTGCTAAAAATCACATATCGAGATATTGCTAAATGACCACGTTTTAATGTCCCTAAAATACAATTTTAACATTTTCACGATGATGTCTGTGTGTATGTATGTGTGTATGTGTGTGTGTGTGTGTGTATGTGTGTGTGTGTGTGTGTGTGTGTGTGTGTGTGTGTGTGTGTCTGTGTGTGGATCCTTTACTCTAACTCAAATACTATCAAGGGCGTAGCCAGGATTTATATTAGGGGGGGGGGCAAGGTATATATATATATATATATATATATATATATATATATATATATATATATATATATATATATACGTATAATAAAAGTATAAAATTATTTTTATTTAACTAGATATAAATTAACAGCAATTTATTTCGAAAATCATGAAAACAAAAAAATAATGACCAGTTGCACCAGCCATGCTTAAATTTTAAACTAGATTTAAACAAAAAAAATGCAAATCGAAATTTTGACAGCAATATATTTATAATTCATTTGCATTTCATTTCGATGCAATATTGTTAATTTAAGCCGTTTAATATTTAAGTTTCGGTGGTGCAACCGGCCATTATTTACACAAAAGAAAAACTTTTATTTACTTTAGTTGACTGTAGTTATTGGTTTTATGCTAAAATGTTACCAATCATTTTTTTAATCCATTTCTAGGGGGGGGGGTTTTCTTAACATTTTTATACAACTTTCGAACGTCCACATCTGCTCGTAACTTCTTCAGTCAACATGAAAATATCTAGTGTAATTATTTCAAATAACAGTGCAAAAATATATAATAAAACGCAGAAAGAAGAGATTTTAGGTAGATCCAACATTGCTCTCTAGAATATCGCACCAAGCATTATGTTTAGGCTGGCGATTTATAAATTTTTTGGATTTTGTGACCCACATCACATCTTTTTGTTTAGATAAGTCTATACCAAGAACAGTGGATTCCTTTGACCATTCTATTTCTTTGTATACACGAAGGTATAATTAAAGAAAAAGAAACTATACAACCACACACACGAACAGTTCAACTGAACTTTATTAAAATATTATAATACACCGTTTCAAAGTATGGACGTGAAATAACAGATCTATTTTATAACATTCTTTGATCTTTACCGCTCCCAAATCGATAAAATATAGCATTGCTATATGCACAATATTTTGCTATAGGTACGTTCTATCGGTGTCAGAAATATTCCTACTAGAATAAGAATATTCTTAAAGCAATAGAACGCTCAGTAGCAAATAACTGTCAAGTAAAAAATAAACACGATAGAACAGTGGCAGTGGTTATGTGTTATTCGTAGTTAACAACTAAAGATAACTTTGTATATTTATTTTGAATCTTCAAAATGTTGTTATGCAAATATTACAGAGATTATAATTATATAAAAATATATTAAATAATAAAAATGTAAAGGAGGTATTTTTGTTGAGCACAGTCTAATCTTAACATTCACAAATGCAACAGAAAGGTACGCGCGACAGTCGGCTAGTAAAATTTTGAATTTATCTCCATTCTATATATCTTCCTACCAGCGCTTCCAGTTCTGAAGTTGGAATGATTCGTAGGAATATTTAGATTTTTTTGTCGCAAAAGAACAATCATTGAAGTTCTACTAGAAGAAGTAGGAAGATTTCTGACACCGATAGAACGTACCTCATATTTTGTTGAAATTTCTATAATAGTTACAAAACATAGTCATATAACCGTGTTATATGGTATATACGGACGGGCCTTTTAGAGAAGAAAAGAAAAAGATTATAAAATGTACGCCTAAAAGGGTTAGAAACATTGGTTTTCATTTGATATTTAGAAACACAGTGATGTTACTTTTCAATATTCATGATTTGAGTTTTGTAAGTTGTTTCTATCAACATGAATCGTGAACTATTAATTGAACGTATGTACGAGTTCTGTGAATTACCTACATATTTCAAAATAAAAGAAATTTTTGGCTGATCATTTATTTTAAACAAAATATACCTATATCGCTACATTAAACGTTGAGAATAAAGTTTTTTTACCTTCCGTCACCTTTAGGTATGGAAGGTATTGTCTTTGGTCAAAAAATTCGGTGGTGAGTTTTTGATGAATAAGCACGTTTTAGGGTTCCTAGAATACGATTTTACTATTTTTACGATGATGTCTGTATGTGTGTGTATGTATGTATGTATGTATGTATGTATGTATGTATGTATGTATGTATGTATGTATGTATGTATGTATGTATGTATGTATGTATGTATGTATGTATGTATGTATGTATGTATGTATGTATGTATGTATGTATGTGCATGTGTGTGTGTGTGTGTGTGTGTGTGTGTGTGTGTGTGTGTGTGTGCGTGCGCGCACGCGCGCGTGTGTGTGTGTGTGTGTGTGTGTCTGTGTGTGACAAAATTTTCTAATGCGATAACTCTAATACTACAATTTCAAAAATTATAATTCTTTCGTATTCCTCTTAGTTACATCCATGTGAAGAGCTGATTAGATTTTGGTTATAATTGGTCAACCGGAAGTACCCTCATTTGAAGATTTTAACAGTTTTTCTTGAAAAAACGATGTTAAATATCATTTTTTCACATTTAATGTTATTATAAATATTAAAGAATATTTTATTCCCTATACGATTTGAATGCATTTTATAATTCATATTAAACGGATATAGAGTTAAAAAATTATAAAGAAATTAAATATCATAATATAGTAGTCAGCTATGCTATAACTCACTCTGGAAACAGCTGCTATGTTAAGAAAATTCTGATTGAAAGGTGTCAGTGTCAAGTGAAGTTGACAGTATGTATGTGTTATAATTTTACTGGAAATATAGGATCTTTTGCTAGAGTTTCTAGTCTCTGTATAGAATTTGTATAAAATACATACAACTGCCTTAAGGTAATGTACAAGAAATATAATCTTTTGCAAGGAACTTACTGTATGACATTTATATAAAATACATAGAACTGACGGAAGGTAATGTGCTGGCCACATCAGATTTTTTTAAAACACAAGCCAGGGTTTGGTAGAAAAGCCATCAAATTACAAAAGCCAACAATTGTCAACTGGATGAGTAAGTTAGTAACAAATCTGGAATCTCAAAAAAATAACTGTACCCAGTCTCATATTGTCAGGACACTAAGAAATAAATGTAATATTAGATACACAAATAAGATTGCCATACCCGAGAGAATTGCGTATCAACAACAAAAAAAAAAATACTGCAGGGTTTTACATTGCGACTATTCCTGAGTTATCTTCAGTTGTTTCTGATGTATGCATGTATTTTTTTATCTCTGATACCTTTCGACGACATTTTCATCCTTACATTTTTGATTTTGTAATGTAATGATCTTATTTTCCAACTGTACTTTGACTATTCCTGATGATGATTCATTTGGAATCAAAACGTAGGAAAGTTAATCAAATTACTATTTAATAAACACTGTTTACCAAGACTGCATCTCCAATTATTTTTCATCATCCCTAACATCAAACTAACAGTCAAGTAATACCAATAAATTTATTCCTGATGAAGTGAAAAGAAAAACCACAAAGAAATTCTAAAAAAAATAATCTCGTATGTTTCGCAATTTCACCTTTAGGGATCTCCCAACTATTTTTTTTTGTCCTTCAGTACTGGAAATTAACCAGTGTGCATATTTAAATAGGTGCATTAAGCAAAATGCTTATCTTTTGTATTAAAACATATCAATATAGCAATAATTACTTATTTTGGATAGAGCTCGGTTCATCGTAATAAGTTAAATCTGTGCCAAGTGTCTTTGTCGCTGAACACTTCATTTTTGTTGTGACTAATTATAATCCAACTGTGTGTCCAAATAGTGCCCCATTGAGAATTTTTGGTCAAAATTTAACATAGTGGTTTAAAAAATTAGCAAGCAAAAATTGAGACCAAGCTTCAGAATCGCATTAAGTACTTTATAATAAAAATGGATCTCCCCCCGACATTTAATTTTAAATGCCCATTTACCAAAAATAAGCACATCGAAATTCTGATTGCAGCATTAGAAATCTCGTATAACATATCAATTCAATATGCTTTTGTTCGTTAAATGCTCATTTAAAATTAAATGCCTGTTAATAATACCGCAGAATAGCATGCGACATAAGCGGAATTTTAGGGAACTAAATTAATGGCGGCCAGTAGGACATGTCAAAAATGTAAACGTCAAATATCATTGTTTCGTTTAAGATAAAAAGATGTTCTCAAACTTGCAATTTATAGTTAAACGGTTTGGTTTTAACTAGTGGCGTAACTATAAACTGGAGGCCCCGACGCAAAGTTTACTTGGGGCCGACAAACTTCAGTTATGCCGTCTCATTTATGACGACGCACATGATCGACGTGGGTTTTTATATTTTTTATTAAACGGGTTTTACAAACTGGCTACGACAGCCCCAGTGATCAACAATACTCCTTGGCAGTTATTCAAATGTATGTAACTGACAGATAAATGTCACTGTCAAAGAACTAATCATTTCAAATTAATAATAGTAACGTTATAAAAAGAAAAATGTAAATAGAACAATAGGAGAGGAAATCAATACAGTTTCCAGCGTATGTAAATATGTATGTAGGTATGTATTTAGATTAATAAAAATTAACGATTCGCCAAAAAGTTTAAGCTAATTCTCATTTTTGGATTAGTGAAATATATTTTGTCCAGGTATTTAAAAATTAATCTTCATTCTATCAAAAATGTAGTTACTTGGATTAGATTAGACTATATTTTAAGAAATAAACTGCCAAAATTAGAGTATAATTCGCTAATCCAAAAATAAGTAAATAAATAAACATGTCATCACGGCTTATTACCACTGATTGCTACGGTGGAGAGTGCACCATAGAGGTCAATTTTGTGCCATTTAAAATTGGAAATATTTGGCGTTGGTCGGAATTGAACCCGGTTCCCCAGATTACCGACCTGACACTTAGGCACGCGGCTACGAGACCTCATGGTGTCTCAAAAATAAAGATTAGCTTAATCTTTTTTGTGACTCGGGCGGTACATACCGGCACCTTTTTTTCTACAAAAAAGCACTGATTATTATTATTAGTATTATTATTATTAGTATTATTATTATTCATTTATATTAGATTTCGGGGCTCCGTCAGACCACTTGTTTAATTTTTATAAGCATTCAAAATTAATATTAACATCCTGTATAGTTAAGCGTGTCAATGTTGTCGTACTGCATAATTAGTGTGTTCAATATAAATTACGTAAATGGGCACTTGATCTAATTAATAAACCTCCATTAAATAAATTATATTGATTTGTAAGTTAAATAGGTATGTAATTAGAACCACTTCGTCTACGAGTACACTACGCAACGTTGAAATTATAATTTTTTTAGTACCCATTTTTATAAGTAAACATTTAAAATAAACGCAGACATTTACATAACTTCAAGCTTCAACACACAAAAGCTACACTAATCAGTGCCGGATTTATGCCTAGGTCTACAAGGCCCCGGCCTAGGGGCCCAGCCAGCCTAGGGACCCCGGTGGAAGATTCAACAAAGTAGGCAAATCTCTGCAATCTGTTAACATCAACCTGGGTACGATCGTTGAACTGTATCAGTCTTTAGTAACATACCTAGAACACTTAAGGAAACCCAGTACCTTTGATCATTATGAGTCGAAAGTTATTGAAAAATCCGGTGAAAATAGCTATGCATATGACATGCAGAGGAAACGGAAGCGTAAAGTGCAGTTTGACGAAGTAAAAGGAAACGAGGCGGAACTCTGTGGCAGGGACAGATTTAGAGTTACCATTTTTAACGTCATTATAGATAGAGTAATTACAGAACTACGGAGACGCGGATCTGCTTATGAGAAGTTATGTAAAAAGTTTGACTTTCTTACGAAACTACATCGTTTGGAATCTAAAGACATCCGTGAAGGAACCAGAAACCTTATAACTTTTATGCGGCGAATTGGATAGGACTTGGAAAACGAGTGTCTGCACCTGCAAGCTCATTTGTCGTCGAATGATGAAGTTATGGAGTTATCGTCGCTGGGCTATACAAATACTTATCGGAAAATGGCGTTTTGGACATTTATCCAAGCGTAAGAATTGCGCTCCGAATGCTGTTGTATACATACACCACCGCGCTAAAGAGAGTAAATAAGCACTTAAGACCTAACATAGGAGAGAAGAGGCTCAATTCACTCTCTGTAATGTACATATGGTGCGTTCGGCTTGCTAACGCTTTTCACTCTTTTGACTCCAAGTGTTCCTATAACCGTTCGGGTATGTACGATGGAGTAAATAGATCTCACTCCTTGATCGTTCGGGTACACGGAGTGGAGTTAAAAGAGTTAACTCCATTTACTCTACCTCTTTGCTTGGGATTCAAGGAGTGCACATGCGTATTAGGTTATTTTTTGGCGGCTAATAGAAAGTTTGTATTTTAATTTTACAGGATTCTGTGCTAATCATGCTAATTGTAATGTGTGCCTTAGTGCGTCGTTTATTTAGCTATTTTTCTTTGCGGTATTGTGATTGTAAGTATTTTAAAAAAAAAATAGGTATTCATGCTGATAAAATGGAGAAGAGTGATTTATTATTTTAAATTTTTTTTATATATCATATGTTATTTGGATTATAAAATAAATAAATAGGTATTTTTTAAATATTTTATTATTTAAATGCAGTACCTACAATTTTCTTTTTGTAAATTTAAAATGACAGCTGACAGTTTATTTACTACACTCCTGTGCAAGCCGAACGCTTACTATATGCTCCGAAAGATCTGAGGTCACGTGACAACGCTCCGTGCTCCACTCCAACTCCATTAGAGTTAACAAGCCGAACGCACCAATAGAGTCATGCTGTCAATTGACTATGATGACGTCATTCGTTCTTTTGCACAGGAGAAAGTTCGTCGTATGATTCTACAAATTTTATAGAATAACTCAGCTATAGTAACATAGACTGTATTATTCTGATGTTTATTAAAGTCATTAAAGTCGATTAAAAATTATATGTTCTGTACTAGTGCATTCAATTCGCTAAATTTCCAAAATAGCTTCGAGATGGTGGGGCCCAAATGTCAAGTGCCTAGGGGCCCTGGGTCTCTAAGTCCGGCCCTGTGCACTAAGGTAGAATGCGTCACAAATATTCCAAATAATTTCACAAAAATGTGTACGAACCATCGCATGGTTCGTGCAAGCATTCCCATGTTTCATACCATGTTAAACAAAAAAAAACATGTTTAATTTTTTTTTCCGCGATTGTTGCTTTGTTGTTGAAAATTAGTTCCACTTCACTTATAATTACTCGATCGTACATGAATGAAATTTTCGTTTAGCATGTAAACAACATTGTAATTAGCCTGTTATTAATTTATAATGAGAGATAAGCGACCACGATTGTCACGAGAATGACAAAGATGGTTTTCCTGCTTGTCACATGTCTCTCGCGCCCTAGTTACCAAACTGCGGGTTGTATTCTCTGTTCTGTTGTTTGTTTACATTTTACTCCACTGTTTTGTATTTAAATTCAGTAATGCATAATGTACGACTGTTTTAATGAATATAATACGGTAATTAAATGTCAAAGCAAGTACCACGCATGATGAGTTGCTTTTTCGTTCCGTATATCACAATTTTTGACAACATGACGAATTACGGATGTAATTAGGGTTTATATCATTTCAAACATAAAAATGTGATGTTGTATACCGTATATAACATTAGTTGCAAAAAGAGAAGTACCTACATTTTCAAAATATTATTTTACAAACATATTGTGTAAACTGCTCTTTATTTTTATGGCACTAATATTGCTTAAGATTACATATTAACATATTCTACGGTTCTATTATAAACAATGCTAACATTGATTAAATAATATTCAACACAGGAAGATTGACAATGCTACAGAAGACAGTAGATGGATTTTATTTTCCAAAAGGTATTGTCATGTACGGGGTGTAAGAGCTAAACGAGCTACCTCAAATAATTTCTATATTATTAAAGATACAAAAAATACTATAAGACAATTTTATAGAAGACCAAGGGGGATAGTGATGCACGCGACTTCGCTCTCGTTCTCGCACATTTTTTCTCGCTCTCGTTCTCGCACATTTTTTTGGGTCTCATCTCGTTCTCCCACGAGAGTCTCGCTATAAAAATAAGCGCTTGCGCACTACGTATTTACGTAACTATTTAACTACAAGAGACAAGTTCGCACCAATAGCACCGTCTTCCATGTATTTGCAGTCGTATAACTATAATATAGAGACGAAACACTAAATTCTGGTCACCAAATTATTTCAATACGAACATAATGTTTATTCATTTACGGTCACCAGAAAATGTGATAAGTTAGTAAATAATTTAATTTACGTCTAAAATATCCAATTTATCATTAAATTGTGATCTCTAAACTATTTCAATAAGAACACATTCTGTCATCAGTAAAACGAATTAAACATTAAAAAAATATTTTTTTGTAACTAAAAATATCTACAATTCTTCATTAAATGTATGAGTTCATATAATTTTCACATTTACGTGTTCTATGCACGAATTAGCGTGGATCCCACTCGTTGTACGGTGCATTTTCGTTGAATTTATGAATCAAAGCAATAAAGTTGCAAATACTTCTTATTGCGAGACTCTCACAAGAATCTCGCGAGATTTCTCGCTTCTCGCAGTTATTATATCGATCTCGCCTCGAATTTTAAACTGCAATCTCGCTCTCGTTTTCGTCTCGCATACCACAACGAGACGAGATGCGAGAGTACTCTCGCCTCGTCGTGCATCACTAAAGGGGCACATCCGATTAGAGAAGAAAATATTTTTTTAAACCAGTGGTTCTCACGTTACAATACGTTGAGCGTATCAACACAATATATTCTGATAATACGGAACACACAAGTGGTATTCGTTGAATTATACAATGAATAAATTTGATAAATAAAATTTTTGAGGTTTGTTGATAAATAAAACAACGTTTACTGGTGGTTACTGTGGCGATATTACATTTGGGACATTGGAACTCAGCGAATATACAAAATAGTATATTCCACAACAAGTAATGGAATGGCACATATTCCACACAAGCAAAAAGTTTGTGGTCTGAGCCAAAGGCGAGGACTACGGTTTGCAAGTGTGGATTATGCCATTCCAAACGTGTTGTAGACTATACTTTCTCCAACAAAATTTTAGAAATTGTACAAAAAATGTTGATTGATTATAACGATTATCATATACCAGTCCATAAATTGCTTATAATAGCAGCATTTATATATTTCTTTTGCTTTTTTTCGTAATAGGTGGCCCAGCGTACCATTAGCAAGTTCCCTTATTTCTGGTGGCGTATATTCCATATCTATATCTTCATTGCCACTTGGCATTTTTCTCTACAAAATGTTATTTAGTTTATTTTATAAGTAATATATTATTATTTGGATAAACTTACTGCTCTACAGATCTCCAAAAATTTGTCAAAGTTAACAGAAAATTCCCAAACTGTTCAAAACTTCAAAACGTCAAATGCGAATTCAGAAATAAATAAATATAAAACAAAGTCATAACCATAGCAACCGAACGAAGATTCCGCGCTAACATGCGACTAAACATAATGATCGTTAGTATGAACAACTGATTAAGGGTGATTATCGAGCATTTGACTAGCATTGTTTTATCTCTGTCATTCGTTTATAGATCCTTTTAGAGGAAAATACTTCAAATAATAGTTATAGAAAAAATAATTGCCCGCATCTTTTATTTGAAGAATTTTTTTCTAAAATAATCTCTAAACGATTAACAAAGATAAAACAATGCTAGTCAAATGCTCGCTAATCACCCTTAATCACCGTTCATACTAGCGGATGGAATTATTCCAAACGGAATTATAACCACACGGTTTGTTGGAATAATATTGATTCCAAAATAATTTTTAATTGTGGAATGTGTAGTTTCCAAAATAGTGTTGGAGAAACGGTTATACCACGTCGTCAAGGCTTATCAATACATGGTATCTAAGTAAAATTCTCAAATGCCATTGGCTGAATTAATTATGAATTGTATAATCAACTCTATACTACTACTATACACTACATGTAGGTATGCGCTGTACTTATAAATTTATTTTTCACAAATGCGTCTAATATTATTTCATGACTTCTTTAACATTTTTGATACAAACATTAGTTATTTAAGAAAGAAATGATTTAATCGAATCTCCATACGGCTGAACTGCTAGTGTACATACATACATGTGGAAGCCGTTCTAGCAGTGTATTGTTTATCTGAAAAAAAATCAATCAATAGATATAGGTGAAAATATAAATTTTGCACGTTTTTATTTATGCATACAATGTCCAAATATGAATAAACATTGGATTTTGTTTTGCACTTCTTCAGGGCACTTTTTTACGCTCTTTTGAATGGTGATGCTGTTTTTATGAAACATCTTTCTTAAATTTCATCCTTAGCCTCATGAGAATACCAGGTAACAGTGTGCTTTATAATAGCGCTATTATTATAATAGTGCGTTCCTAACACAGGACATTGTTTGCATGTTTGCTGTTTAGAAAGCTAAAAATCCACTTTTTAATGATACTTGTAAATTAGCACTATGACGACCATAGCCGTGTTCCTTCGGACTGTGATTCGCAATCTAAATGATAAAAGTGATCATGATTAAGAAAAATAATGTGTTTACTTTTCTTATTCGTTATCCCCACTTTCTCATTTTGTGATCACTAGACAACCTTCCCCCTTCCCTTCAGAATCAACCTTTTTGAGTGATTCACATGGATTCAGTTCAGAATACATTGAAAATATACTATTTCGAGCGTAGAAATGTACGAATGTGGGGTTTGTGGCATCAAGGGAAATACTATTTTTCTAGAAAATCGTGTAATGAACCACATAAAGATTTGTTTGAAATAAACGTACTTCATATTCCTTACCATGAAAACTATTTTTTACTTCAATATAATCCATTTTTAATTCTGACTATAACACTTGACAGATGATTATTTATAAAATATAATAGGATAGTTTGTATTAATCTGCATATGACACTGACAATTTACACTAGATTGTGTTGTTGTTTTCTTGATATAATTTTTAAATCGTGTTTCAAAAGGATCACGATTATATTAATCAGGATTCACAAAATCATAATCACAGCCCGAAGGAACACGGCTCATATAGAAACTGTAATTTTGTCATCATAACTCAAAGTCTAAAGTTGGATTCATGCAGCCATTTACATTTACATTTAATTTAATTTTCATTTAATTCTCATTTATCTTTTTTTAAATGTGTCATTCAAGCAGACATACAAACATAAATGAAAAATGAATGCATGTGCATATTGACATTATTCACATTGACAAGTTCGGTTTGTAATGTTTAATGAAAGCAAGAGTGAGGACGAAGTATTGGCGTTAGCTTTGAATTTATTTATCATAAAAAACACAGGAAGAAACGACACCGATATTTTTTATATATACAAAAATGATACTAAATTTATTTGATAATTTATTATGATTAATTGAACCGCATATACAAATAAATACAAATTATAGATATTGCATTGATAATTGTACCCGTGCTTTGCATTTCTGCTCCAATTAAATTTCAAATATCTCTACTTGCATCCATACTTTTAAAAAGAACGGTTTTGTCGTAAATGAGGGCATTTGGTTGCACTAAATCGACCAATTTACCGTCGTCGAAATTCATTTTTGTTGATTTGTCTTTGACATTTGACAGAATTCCAAACAAAAATTTTGACGTTTTAAAACATCGCATGTGCAGAGAATTTTCATTTATATTCAAAAGTTGAAAGTTGGTTATCTTATAAATTAAATGAAAATGAGAGATAAATGAGAACGTAAATTAAAATGGTACATGAATGCCTACATTGGTTTGCATACATTTAAGTTTTAAATTAAATTATATGTAAATGTAAATGGCTGCATGAATACGCCTTTATATTGAAAAAAAAACCTGCTCGTTTGTTACACTACAACACTCATTATAAATCAACCTGTTTATTTTCGCCAACAAATATTTTTAAAGTACATACGAATACCCATAGTAACCAACTAAATTTGCGATCAAAACTACAAAATTGAAATATACTCGTAAATATCAAAATATTGAACAAATTATCATGTTTAATTTTACCCCACAATGGGTAATATATATATATATATATATATATATATATATATATATATATATATATATATATATATATATATATATATATATATATATATACCGGGTAGAACATCATACCTGTGTACATAGGCGATTCATATGAGAAAAACAGTTTTTTCGTGCCCATTGCTCCCCAAATTATTTTAGACAAAAATGCTTCAAATAAATGTTGTAGAGCATAAAATTCTGCATCTAAATCAATAAACAGAATTACTTTTACATGCTTTGTAACGACACAAATTAAATAAGAAAATATTGAAAATTTCGTTGAAAATATCAAATAGCCATGGAATTGAAACAAAAATAGAAACAAATAAATAGTGAATTCATACAAAAATCTCCATACCTATTATTACGACGATTGTACATTTCAATGAAATATTTATTTTTTATAGGATTTTTATTGAAAATCTTTTTAAATTGGAAATAATTCATGTACACATTAAGACCTATCTACTACAATTCTTCGTTAGAATAAACTGAATTCATTTTGATATTTTACCGTCAAATTAGTTATTTATCTGTCAAACGTCAGACATTTATTTGTTTCTATTTTTGTTTCAATTCCATGGCTATTTGATATTTTCAACGTAATTTTCAATATTTTCTTATTTAATTTCTGTCGTTACAAAGCATGTAAAAGTAATTCTGTTTATTGATTTAGATGCAGAATTTTATGCTCTACAACATTTATTTGAAGCATTTTTGTCTAAAATAATTTGGGGAGCAATGCGCACGAAAAAACTGTTTTTCTCATATGAATCGCCTATGTACACAGGTATGATGTTCCACCCGGTATATATCGTATGAAAGAAAGACAGTACAAATACATTCGACAAAATAATACATAAAGAATAAAAAAACAATACAAATTAAATATTTTTGATTTTTACTATCCAATTTAGTGCATCTTCCGTTAATAGATGAAATTTGGCGAAACCTTGTTGGAATTTAGATAAGGGACATTCTTCAACTATATGCTGAATTGTTTCTCTGTCTGCTCCACAATCATAATTTGGACTATCGCGTATTTTCCAGTGATAGATATACTATTACATTTTCCATGGCATGTTCGAAAACGATTTGGCTTACACCAAATAGCCTTTGGTTGATCTAAACCTGGTACTTCTTTTGTGGGATCTGAAATTTTTATTTGGAATATCGGCTGTCTGTCAAGCAATTTTCCAATGTTCTGATGTGCAGAAAGGTGTATTAAGAAATTCTTCATTCCAGAATGGTTTATGAGATTTTAGTCTGTTAGATGGTAAATTCTCCAAATTTTTTGTAATCGAAAACATATCAGGTAAATTTTGAAATGTATCCCACAAACATTTAGTAAAGTAGTTCCTTCTGATTTCATATGGTACGATATGTGCTAAAACATGTAGCCATAGTATAGAAGCAGTGGCGTAACTAACGGGCCCGCATTGCGGGCGGGCCCCCGGCTCTAGAGAGGCCCCAATTTACATGATTTATAATTTTGTTACTACTGCGAAATTTTGAATTTAATCATTTTTTTGTAGCAACATACAAATTTATTTAGTGCTTTATTTTTATAAATGTCAATTTCCAAAAATAATATTGGCTAAAGGGCCCCTTATCCTTATCAAGCTCTTTATTTTTCGTCACATTTCGGCCGGTAGAATTTCGATTTCTTGGCAAATAGTTTCCTACAACTGATCCAGAGTTTTCCTTTAAAATAGCCCCATTATAAGCAGTCTGGGGCTGCCAAATCAAGGCACCTGGCGGCCAATGTGTATTACCAAAACGTGGGATTAAATAAGGATAAGAGAATGATTAAGCAAAATTGCTACTATTTAGACTGTATGATACTGATCCATCTTGCTTGCAAAAAAGGGCCAATTACACTTGCTTAGTAAATGCCACAACATACAATGACTTTGGTGGGATGTAAACGTGCCTAATCTTGTATTTTCTAGTCTCCAATATTGGCTATTTTGCTCCTTAACTCTAGTCACAATTTTTACAATTGAAAACGGGCCCCAAAAACTTTTTTGCGGGCGGGCCCCCGAACTCTTAGTTACGCCACTGTATAGAACTTGATTTAATAGTACCAGTTATTATCCGTTATATGCAGTGATGATATATTTATCTATATTTATCTTTAATTTTAATCAAAAACAAAAATACTTGAAACGTAGTTGTTTCTAAAAAAAATGTTATTCAACTACAAAGACATTATCTTCTCGCACCTTCGGTTACACATCGTGTGCTGGTGTTTACACTTGTGCATAAAATATGCCTATCAGTAAACAAAAAAGAATCGACTAATAAAAATACGTAGGTATGCACATAATTTGTAATGTATTTTAGAGATATTTTTAACGAACACGTAGCTTGATGTTTGTACTACAACAATTCATATACCATTAACTTTATCTGTGTGATCGCAGGATATAATTTATTTCCGTATAAAACAATTCGTGGAAATGTGTACAACGTAGCACATGATTCCCCAGAAACCTAGTTTACAACATTACAACAATCCATTATTCCATGCATCTTAAAGGTGGCGGGTTAATAAACAAATTACAGGTTGCAGTGCACGCTTGACAACACGGAAACGCGATAATGAAAGCGATAAACCACGCGTAGTCTGCGTACAAACATCAACTACAGCAGAAATTCTCAAAATGTTGCCACAACATTATTCAATGAGAAAGACAATTAAAAACATATCAGCTAACATAATGGATATACAAATGAAATAGATAATGGAATGTTATGACTAATCCTCTTTCATCGTGTTTTACACCAATCAAAATGCTTTATTTTACATATAAACTGCAAATTACGGCGAATATACGCCTACTAAGCGTATATTCACAGTAACCATGACCATGGGCGTAACTAAAATTTTTCTTGGAGGGGGTATCAGGTCCTTGGGTTCGAAATTTTGAGATAGGAAATCCCATTTTATAGGTATACATACAGGGTGTCTCACAACTCGCGCCCCAGACGAAACTGACACTTGCCGACGACAATAGGTTGCCAACAAATAGAAGAAAATAATTTGCGGCTGCTTGCATAACGGAGTTACAAGACTTTTTAATCCACCAATCCCGGAAGGATATCTTGAGGTGTGATGATATTATTACAAAATAAAACTGGTTGCTAGGTTTTAAAAATACTACTAGTGAGTTACAAAATTTGTTTGACTTCCTGTAATTTTGACACTCTAGAGTTGACTTTTCACTGTCAACAAATTTAGGTTAGCGAAGGTGTCATCCGAGATCATCATTTATAATCGTACAGTGCAACGTTCCGAATAGACTCGTGCTGCCTCTTTGGCGTTACGTTCACATTCTCCGAAAATTATAATCATTTCTAAGTAATCAGCGGCTGAATACATGGTAAGAATTTGCCTTTTTTATTCACCTTGTCAAATTTAATTTGACACTGACATTTTTCGAAAACTACAGTGGCCCACACATTTTAAAGACGATTTGATTTGTATAAAACCCTAGTAACGTAAAATTACTGCAAACACACGTTAAAGGTGTATGTCTCTGATTGGTCAATTTTAAGACGTCTTTTCTCGAATATCTTTTAAGCTAGATTTTTTTTCTTCGAAATTACACATCCGAGTGCAGTCTCGTGTTTCCTCATTCGCTCTGGGGCGCGAGTTGTGAGACAGCCAGTATAAATCTAAACTCTATGGAACTTTATGAAAAATCTTTTGAAACTTTTATGAACATTTTAGACCATTTTGGAACATGTTAGAACCTCTTCGAACTTTCCAGAATATTTAAGTAAACCTATACTGTGAATTTTTTTACATTAGCTAGCCATTAAATACAGTGAATTTAAGAATAATGTGAGTATATAAAGTACAAAGCTTAATTTACTGGTGAAAAGATAGAGCATAATTTGTTGTATAATTATTGCCTAATTACTAAATGTTTTACTACTCACCTAAATTCCTATCGGTTAAGGTACATTTACAAATGAAAATTAGGTTTAGATTTATGGTTTATACTTTAGATTTAAAGACTTTGGCCGCATATTATGTAATGACTCCATTCACACTTCAGAATTTAGGGTCTCTAAATCCAAATCATAAAGCTAAACATTGCAAAGTCCAAACTTTAGGTTTATGATTTAGTTTGACGTCACAAACTTCACCAATAAGAACGAGTCTGAAATGATATAGATATATACACCCATCTTTATTTATTATCCACTTGGAGGATTCGGCTCTTTAAACAAATGCGAGAAGAACATGGAGACTGTCATAATTAAATTGCTGAAATATAATCAATAATGCCAAGCGAATGACAGTTTCAAGGCGCACAGGTGTCTTGTTGAGTGCTTCTCTACCGATATTTTAATCTTATTTTTGAACATATCAAAACTAATTTTCAGGTAAGTTAAACTTACATTTATGAATGACTTACTTACACCTAAACAAAAACCATAAACCTAATTTTCATTTGTGAATGCACCTTTAATCAACTTAAACTTTAAACCGCACCATTCACAAAATTATATCATCAATTAAAATATAAAAATCTGATGTGGCCAGCACATTACCTTCCGTCAGTTCTATGTATTTTGTACAAATTTCATACGGAAAGTTCCTCGCTAAATTAAATATTCTATTTCTTGTACATTACTTTCCGGCAGTTGCATGTATTTTATGCAAATTTCATACAGAAAATTATTATTTTGTGACGTTTTCTATATACAGTGTAATGTATCTGCAGAAATAAAAGATTTATTATTATTATTATTATTTCTTGTACATTACCTTAAAGCAGTCGTATATATTTTATACAAATTCCATACAGAAAGCAAAAGATCCTATATTTCCACTAAAATTATAAGACAAACACACTATGTCAATTTCACTTGACACTTACATCCAAGGAGCTGACGTGGAGCTGACATCTTTTAATCAAAATTTTCTTAATATAGTAGCTGTTTCCATAGCTATGGCTACTTTATGAAATTTAATTTCTTTATAATTTTTTAACTCTATATCCATTTAATATTAAGTATAAAATGCAGTCAAATCGTATAGAGAATAAAATATTCTTTATTATTTATAGTAACATCAAATGTGAAAAAATTATATTACACATAGTTTTTTCAAGAAAAACTGTTAAAATCTTCAAATGATGGTACTTCCGGTTGACCAATTGTAACCAAAATCTAATCAGCTCTTTATATGGGTGTAACGAAGAAGTATACGAAAAAATTATAATTTTTGTAACTGTAGTATTAGAGTCATCGCAGACGAAAATTTTGTTACACACACACACACACACACACACACACACACACACACACACACACACACACACACACACACACACACACACATCACACACACACACATACACACACGCAAACACACACACACACACACACACACACACACACACACAAACACACACAAACACACACACACACACACACACACACACACACACACACACACACACACACACACACACATACAGACATCATCGTAAAAATAGTAAATTCGTATTCTAGGGACCCTAAAACGTGCTTATTGATTAAAAACTCATCATCGAATTTTTTGACCAAAGACAATACCTTCCTTACCTAAAGGTGACGGAAGGTAAAAATACACTAATATGTAGTAGTATGGGGGGGGGGGAGGATAACCATTCTTGAGGGGGGGTATATACCTACCCGCCTCCCTTAGGTACGCCTATGACCATGACAAAAAATTGTTTGTTTGTTTATTTTGCAACCAAATGTCACAAATGAATCGTTAGGGTGAATGTATTGTTTTACAACGAAAGTACAGAAAAATATTTAAATTTGTGAATGAGCATCAAAAATAATAGAAAATACCATTGCTGCCTGGATCGACGTACTGCCGCAAAACACCCCTCGATCTTATGGCAATTGGGCGCGAACAGACACGTGACTCGAGCGACCTTGAAATGCTTGGAATCAGCTGATTTGTGTATGCGTATCACTTTGACAAGAACAATGTCACTTTGACTTAATTGTGAACTGTTAAGAAGTTATTCTTTTTAATTTCGTCTGTTTTACTGCTTGAAAATTATACAATAATATCATTTTAACAGCTCATAATCAAAATAAGTCAAAGTGGCATTGTTTTTATGATTCCAAGCACGTCAAGGTCGCTCAAGTCACATGACTGCTCGCGTCCTATACGTCTCATCAGTCGGCAGTATTTTCGATTATTTTCAAAGCTCTTGTGATATAATAACTGAATATTTAGAAATATTGTTATTAATATTATTTGCCTTTTAACGTCTCTAATAGATACATTACATCGAGCTGTAGTGTTTTATCCTTTTATCAGTACTAAGTTGTGCGCAGGCACTCTTCGCTCCAAGAGGAAAGTTCAGATCTACTCTTGGCCCAGTCCGGCTGGGAAACGGTAGAAAATGGAGCCGAGAATTTTTTCTATAACGATAGTATTTCTTAATATTTAATGATGGAGGGGGATGAGATGATAAAGATACACATAAACATCTACCTTAGCGGAATGCGAACCCTAAATTTGATAAAATGATTAAAGGTAGCGCTCTGATTTTTCCAAATATTACTTAACCTTAGGCAAAGTTTTGTTAATCTGCACACGTATACATACCGGATGTCTTAGGCCGACCGACTCATGAGAGATTAACATGTGAAATCAATTAATTGTGAATATTATCTCCCCAGTGTAAAATATTAACTTAAAATTTTGTAAACTTATTGGAGATTACTAATTCTATGGATCACAAACCAAATTAGTCAATTTAAATATGCAATAAAAATCTAAGGATATTTGTAGAATATCCAGAATTTTTGTTCATAATCTGGAAAAAATGGTTACCAAGTAACAGGTTAAAAACATATAGCATAGTTGTAGCGCGTGCGCTTTGTATTAGACAAAACTTAATGCCTTATCACACTACAATCATATCTCTGACTCTTTTTCGCTCACTTATTTTGTTTGACCAACTCGATCTATCACACCGCAATTTCGAACAACCGTTTTCTCTGACTTTTAGTGGATTTTCATAATTGAAGTTGGTTATGATTTGGTGACTTTAATGACAACATATATCAAAATTGTTTGCCATATTAAATTATTTCAAGTAAAATGAATGAAAACGATGGAAAAATATTGTAAATTGTGGGCAAGCATACTAATTGTATGTGCACCAAACAAAAAAATATGAACTTCTGACGTTACTGCAGTTATATTTTACTCCGAAAAGTTACATTCCTGTACTTCAGAGACAGTTGCGCATGCGCAGTAGAGAAGTCAGCGATAAATTGTCAGAGGAAATGAAACTCATTCCTTATAGCTATCACACTGGAGTAAGTCAGCGATATGAACCGAAGTTATGGATAATGGATGACAAGTCAAGAGATACTATTTCTAGTGTGATAAGGTCTTAAGAGTGACTTGGGTTCGAGATCATCCAGCAGCAAAATTTATTTTTGAATTTTTACTTCTCAAATTGATTTTTATTATAAGCAATGGAACACCCAAGTGTGAAATGGAAGATGTTAAAAGGGGGCAAAATGAAATTTTCAAGTCTTATTCACACTGTTCTATAATTTAGTGCAAAATTACGTGCGACCGATTTCGGCCATTAAATGACCATCTTCAGGCAACCGGCGAGACTACAAAGAGTGTACATGATATAAATAACATAATAAAATTATAAAACAAAATACCAAAAACTACAAAAAACAAATACTTATACAAATAACTACAGGAGTGGAGTAAAATGAATACTGGTCATAAATAAATACAAAAAATTTTTAACAAATTTTTTTTTTAAATGGAAAAAATATTTGCAAATTAACAAAAACTTTCGCTGCTTTCAAATCCTCAAAGAGCAATGACAAAACTTGCGTAAAACTAAATCAAAAAATCAAGTCGTGGGCTATTTTTTAAATTTATTTGTTCGTTTAAGGACAACGCTTCATTAACTTTTAATGACTTTTTTATTTCCAAATTTTCCAGAAAGTCTAACACTCTACCATTGTGCTTGATGTGTAAAATTTCGAAGTCTTATTTACATCGAAACTATGGCCGGTGTTGATAAGGTGTTCTGCGAAACTTGACTGGTTGTTTTGAAATTTTATACTTCGCGCGTGTTCTTTGAAACGGGTAGAAAACATTCTACCTGTCTTACCTACGTAGTTACAGTCGCAATTACCGCAGTTTAGTCTATATAGATTATATTTTTATTATTGTTTTAATAATGAAATTTAATAAATTGGATCCGTTATTTTTTATTATGAATATTTATCGTAATTATTTCTGTATGTTGTAAACAGTATGATTCAGATTTACAAAATATAATTTATGCTTCAAATAATGTTTATATTTTATTAAAAGTCAATAAAGAATTTTAAAAAAGTAAAGTTAAAAAACCATTTTTTCCGGGATAAGAACAACAGTTCTGCAAATTTTACTAATTTTCTTATTTTTATCTAATATTACACATTTGTAATTTGTAGAATTAGTATCCTCTAATAAAATTTCAACTTAATATCTTACACTGGGGAGATACTATTCACAATTAACTGATTTCACATGTTAATATCACATGTGTCGATCGGCCTAAGACACCCGATATGGGGAATCGCATAAAATGTTGAAAAATGTTCTTTATACTTAATTATTAAAAAAATATATGTTTGAATTTAAATGTCCTATTTCATTTCATAAAATTTCATGGATTTTTTTAAAATTCTATTCTCATTATCAAATGTAATCTTGGTTAGGTAGTAGAATAATAATGATATGAATACTTTTCTACAAATTTATAAATTATCCAAAAGACTAAGTATATCAAAATGAGCGCTTTGTGTAAATGAAATTGCTTCGCAAACACAATCTGCTTTCAATATGCAGGCTACAGGCAATATCACGTACCACGTGCTCCTGTGAGACGCACAATTGAATTCTATGCAAACAGACCAATAGCAATAATATTGCTTATTGCCAGTTGCTAGTTGAACGTTGCCTGTTGCTCCGATGTGATAGCCATATAAATCAGTTACAATTTTGTATTTTAATACAAATAGCTAGGCTACAGTCTTTAAAATTTACATACTATATATTGTTTAGTAAGAGGTCGCGTGGATGAGCGCGTTTTGTGACCGGAATCATTTTGAAAATTATTTCTAATTTTCAAATCACACAAAAATGATCACTGTGTCTCACAATAATTTTAAAATACGTTTAATAAGCGCCCTCTTCAGAATACAGAAGTTTTTGCCGCGCCCCCTTTTTTTCTTCAAGATACAAACTTAGGGCCTAAATTCTAACAGGAACAAAATAATATAAATGTAAGAATCATTTTTTGTATGGAAGAAAGTATTACTTAGAATTTACAATTCGAAATACATAGTTGAGTAACAATCCCTACAGAGGCAAACTTAAAAGCTTCAGATGAAAATAAAAGACTACCAGCAAATGGCAAGATTCTGAATGAGACAAAAGAGAATTTATTAATCTAAAATCAACAGTAGAAATAATATATAAAATTTGCTTACAAAACGGAGATACAAACGAAGTGTTCAGAATAAGGCCACACCAAACATTTGGATAAAAAGCTTTCTACAGGCAAAAATTAAAAAATATCGCAGCCCTAATTTAATCCGGTAAAAATTTACCGTCAAAAGTTTAGTTTAACCGCGGTTTTATAAGATCTTCTTGTAGAAAATATTATTCGACGACATCTTCTAAAGTGTAAACAATTAATGCAAAATACATATTGTAAATACAGTAACGTTTTTATCTCCATTAGACCTTTTATCAAGGTTTGAGTGCTTACATAAAAAAATGATTTATAAGTTTAACGTTGTTTTATTGCAAACAGTAATTAATAATATAAAATGACTTAAAGAGTAATGCATTTTACACCTAATCTTCATTTATATTTACCTGCTATATGAAACTTTAAAAAATATCAAAATCCAAGTAAGAACTTACAAGGTAAGAACATAAATAAAATAAAAAAATAAATATATCATCACGGCTTATTACCCATTGCTGGGTGTGCCAATCTGCTTTGTACAGATATCGGTAATGATGAAATATTTGCACCGTGCGGGCGCTTACCAGGCGTCACCTCACGGGCACTCAATGCTGGCGTGGGAGTGCACCACAGGGATCAATTTTGTGCCATTTAAAATTCGAAATATTTGGCGTCGGTCGGGATCGAACCCGAAGTAGAACATGTAGAATTTAATAGAGTAAAAAATGTAACGTGATAATAAATAAAAAATAAAAAGAAAACAATGATGATAGATGGCAATTAAAATGCACACAACATAAAAGTTCGAGAAACAAACAAAATTTTCAATGTACTAAAAACAAAGTTTCTTGCAAAAACGAATCACCAAAACAAAGTAATAAGAAATAAAGCGGTACCTCAGAGTAATAGAAATAAAAACAAAATAAGATATGATCAAGAACGATTTATACAGTTACGAAATAAACTTAACTCGAAACCGGTATAAAAGAGAATCAACTATGTGGCTAGAAAAGTCTATACAATGGATGAAACTAGACTGGCAATGAAGCTAGACCAAAGAAGAAAGAAATAGTGGAAGACCGATGATAATATGGAAGGAACAGACCCAAGCAGCGCTCAGTAACATTGAATCTACAAGAAGTAAAATCAAGTGAACTCAGAGACCGCCGTGCCTGGAAAGAAATTTAATAAGAAATCATAATCGTCAGCCTTACACCAAAAGGTAGAAAGATAAAGATTTAAGTATAAGTAGGTGACAAATGCTTGTTATTTAAAAACATACACATAAACCTTCTTCGATAAATGTTCTATCTAGTAAGAAAACAAATTAGCAAATTTAAGATAAGTATATCAAAAATATTTTTTGAATAATAATAAGTTATTGTACGACGACATTGTATAATATCCTCGTATGTGCATGAAAGTTTTCTATCCACTGCTATACGATGTAAAGCTGCAGTTACACGTTTGCAGATACATCGCAGTTTCCGCCACTCCCATCAATCTTGCGTTTGAGGGAGGGGTGACAGGCTCTGAAGCAATTTACCATTGTGCTTGTCAGAAAGTCCTCCTCACCAGAACGTGTAGCCAATTAGAGATACGGCTTCCTCCACGTCAGCAATTGTAATCTACCTATTATTTTCACGCGTTATTGCTGTCAAACCCCACTGACACTCGCCAACTGCTGAGGGATGAGAGGATTTTCGACAATTTAAGGACAGGAAAGTTTTCCAACAAAAGCGTATTTGGTTTTGACAAATCTATGAACTTTTTTATTATTTATCTAACAGAAAATTTTGATCTTCATATTTTTTTTTTGGATTTCTTCAAACTAGAAGAATGTTGATGTTTTCATATTTTGATTTTATTAAAGTGTCCTTAATGTTAAAAATAAATAAAAAAATATTTAGAAAAGTAGTTTATAATTTAAGTTAAAATTAAAACAAAAAATCAGATTTTCAATTGTTCACTTTGTTAAATTTTAAGTAATATTTAAATTATAAACAACATTTTTATATATTTTTAAAATTAAAGGTGATTTACTTGAAAATAAAAATAGAAACTCTGGCCATATTATAGAATTTAAATCTTTGCATTTGTAAAAGTTTGAAAACATACAAAAAAATACTCATTTTACTATCAGATTAAAAATAAAAAAGTTTATACGAAATCGTCAGTAAAGCGCACAAAAATCGTCATTAAAAGTTCAGAAATCGGCATTAAATTAATCCATTATACGATTTCATGAAAATGTAGTGTTGCCAAACTTGTGAAAATTATACATGTACGTTAATTTGGGCAGGTGTACATTGTACAATAGGTAGCAAAATAACGTCCAAAAATTATATAATTGATGAGGATTAATCGGAATTTGGACAGGAGCGAATAAAATATACATTTGAATGTCGCTAACGTTTCGGTTTATTTTAAAACCATCCTCAGAGGATTCGTTGAGACAATCCAGTATAAAATATTCCAGAAGAAATCATAAATTACAAAATGAGAAAATCATTTGATGAATTATTTTAAATGTTTTAAATTATAGTTGAACAATACATTTCAAATATTAAATTGAAATAGTAAAAATTACGGAACAATAGTAAATTTGTACGTAAAATGGTAAAAATATGTGCAAGAAGAACGAACTAAATAATTCCGATGAAAATTGTTGTTTAATTCAATGCCCTACATTAGCAATATTGAATATCAGACTGACGGTTATATAAACATAACCAGTTGCACATCATCCTGTAAATTAATAAACTTTGTTTATAGATCGGGGGCTAGTGCTACTTGAAAAATATATCATGATATTACAAATACTGATCCTTGGTAGGTACTCACTTTAAATTCCCAGGCGAATGATTTGCTGACTTCCCCGAAAAAAAAAACGACGGCCGACAAATGGGTCAATTTCCGAAATTTAAAGACACGAGAAAATTCCCAAAAATTTTTTTTTTGAAATTTCCCCTGGAATTTCCAGGAAATTATCTTTCGGGAAATTTCCTATGGAACCTAGCATCGTTCTTAATTTCACAAGTGCTTATATTTACTTTAAAAAAAATTAACCAGAATAACAATTTATTATGAAGGAACCATAAATTACACAAAAAATGAACAACTTTACATATTTAATCTTTTAAAATTTACGGGAAATTTTCAAAAATTATAGTCGCGGGATTTTTCCAAATAAATTCCGGGAAAAAAAGTAATAAAATTTCCCGGGGAAAAACAAATTCCCGCCGGGAATTTATCGGCGGCACATCACTATGTGTGTGATGGCCCAAAACTGTTTAAAAAAATGATACTTTAAAATCTGTATATTTTCTGTAAGGGACCTGCATAAAATGACATTATGTATATGTAAATGGTAGCCGATAATAAATACCAGCCATTTTCGATTGTTGCAGGGGGTGCTAAAGCCTTTTATTGCTGTGAATTTTACTTATCAGAAATTGTCCATACTATTCCATCCGGGGTTTAGTCAACAATTTTTACTCTAGAAGACATAATAAGGCGGCGGGGTCATTGACCGAGTACTATCAATCGTTTGTTGTCATGTATTTTTCAAACACGTGTATTGTAATAGCGAGTGTCACATTGGGCTATTGTTTTCTATCGATTGCCGACAATTTGTTTGATTTTCGAGTTGGTTTGATTTTTACTTGATGTTCGATTCCACTCAATACCTTGACGCATGCGTAAATGCACATAACCTCTTAATGTCATTCAAATTTCATTTTATTTGACAATGACAAAGAGAAGTATTCGTGAAAATGGAAACAACAAAGGTTATTGAGAAAGAGCGGAGCACGAGTGAAATTAATTTTTTAATTTAGATTAATATATTTAGGTTTACTCGACACCAAATAATGATGTATGCAACTCAACCAGTGAGACCAAACCATCAGTTTTTAAACGACTCGACATAAGTCGACACTACACTACACGACACGTCTTTACCAGTGAGAGCGCCACCTAAAATGTATGTCCGATATAGAATACCTAGATTCGAAAATATAATTTTTTTAAACAAATTTGAGTCATGTCCCACGATCACCCCCGCAGATGGGTAGATCATCCTTTTTTCTGGGGAAGACAGCTAATGGTTCTCCAGGGTATTTAAAGTGAGCAGCAAGGCTCAGTATTCGGAATACCATGATACAATTTTATTGTAGCACTAGCCCCCGGTCTGTTACTAATGTAACAAGCCCACTTCGTAGCATTTACGAATTGTATAATATTTCTAGAAAATTATGTAGGATGGTTTTGACTGCAATGTATACCTACCTATACGAGTAATCAGCATTTTGTTATTCGTTGTAACTAGCCAGTTTATTTATGTAAATATTTGTGGAATTTCGTTGCCGTGTGCCTGAATGTCTGGTTACGAATCAGAGGTCCGATTCTTTAAATTTTTCGCATACGTAAGTGGGAGAGATGCGCATGCGAACTGCATATTGGTATTCTTGAAACGAAATCGTGCGGTCGTAGGCGAATATTCCGTGCGCAATTACATCGCATGGGTATGAATAACCTGAAAGTATCATTCGCACACGAAACTGTGTCTATCACTGTTACTTGTGTTTGGTGTATCAGTACTTAGATGACCTAAATCAAATTATGCTTTTATATAATTCCGGGTACATTTTATGATCTGATAATGACGCCAATTACAAATTTAGAATCTCCATACACTTGAGTATCGTTATAATATTCTACAAATGTGTGCTCGTGCATTCATAGAACGATGCAATGGAATGTTAGAAAGGAAATTTAGGTGCCTCTTAACGAGCCTTGCATTCCAAATCTGAAATGGTTAGCAAAATTAGAGTATTATTATTACATAACACTTGCATATTAATATTGCCATATTATGTACGTACATACTGTAAACTAAGAAAAATAATACCTACTATATCAAATATATTATGTATATATAATAAATTTTGAATATTAAAATTACAACACTTATGGCTTATGACAGCGTCGTTGACAGCTACGGCTGACAGCTTTGGTTGACAGGTTGACAGTGACAGTTGAAAAACAATTATATGATGAAGCATTTACGTGGTACAAATGTTTCGTTTAGATTGGCTGCTACAAACTACGTTCGCTTGCTTTTGAGAATCGTATGCGTAAGCTTCGGCCGAATTTCGTTTGGTATTCAAGAATACCACTCATACGTACAGTACTGTTCGTGCACGAAACTAACCACACGAATTTTGTCGCGTGCGGAAAATTTTGCATGATTTCAAGAATCGGGCCCCTGGGGACTTGGGTTCAATCCTGACGCCTGCTAACCGCCCGCATGGTACAAATATTTCATCATATTATACCGATATCTGCGTATAAAGCAGATTGGCACACCCAGCAATGTACGTATTTATTTATGAGAAAATAAATAAATAAAAGTCAGTGACAATGAAATGGTTTTCAATTTGATCTTACTATATATTTTCTTACGATGATAATTATAAGTTTGGTTTTAAGAATCGCTAAAAAAGTAAATAGTGTTCAAAGCACGGTGTATAAATATAGAAGGTGTGACAACTCATCAATCTTTGTTGACAGATTGATGTCGGCGATCAGTAGGCCGAGATTCTAACGTTACATGTAGCTCCTCTATACAATATGCTCTACCACATAACATTATAGAACTAACATGACAAATGACAAGTTACATGTCATTGTATAATTCGGACCTATTTACATAATTGTACAACTAATTTAATTAATATATGTCTCTCTGATGATATCCCTTCAATTTTTACCGCCCCCTAAGCAATGCCTGAGTTGTTTAATGTGATATTTTTTTGTATTTCTATTTTTTTGTTTGCAATATTGCCGCATTCTTTCTTTATTTTTGTAAGTAAGAATTTTATTAGCTGGAGAGGATACAACTTTCCGCCAGACATTCACAATCACAATGTTTTACGAAAGATGGTAAATTGGAATTTTTCTTCATTGGATCTACAACCTTCAACGAAACAGTATTTTCGATATTTGTACATTTTATCGAATATTTACATAAAATTAATTAATGTATGCCAATTTCAATTTAAATTGACAGATGACAGTTACGATTATTTCTGTAAGATTTATTTTTGCAATCGCACCCACTAGATTTCTAGTTCATCTACTTTTGTAGATAGTGTTTTTGCTTTTTGAGATTATTATTTTCAATATTATTTTATAATTTTTTATAAGCATTCTAATATTGCTCCTCTCCTTTCTATTACAGGTCCTAAAGATTTCGAAATAAAGATTTTCCATAGAATACATTATTAATACATGGAATAATCTACAATTAATCAGGGCCGATCCTAACCTATCAGCCGCCTTTGTTCTTATAAAAAATTGCCGCCCCCCCATTTTATTTTTTCAGGTATTTAAGCTATTCATATTACAGAGAATAGGGAATAGTTTTGAGCTCTCTGATTGGCTGAAATTGGAGAGAAAAGACAAGTTCACTTAAAACTGGCGCTGATGCGAGCACCATCTGCTGAATGGTTTAAATGGAACAGAGCATAGTTCTAACAATAGCACACAATGAATTAGAAATAAAATCATCTACCTAATACTTTGTTAAAAAACAAGTTTAGTGAATTCGGCGTATAATTTAATTATATATAGTTTTATAAGAAACATTTTTGTCTAAAATTAATTGGGACCTTTTACGCAACAAAAAACTGATTTCCAATGTTAAACGACTATGATCCGCTTTTTGATTAACACCCTGTACCTATGTATTTCCGTATCAAGAGTTGGGTAATTTAATGAAAATATGTTACTCTGATTATATTCCTTAGGGGTTTTTTAAAAGATTTTTGATTACAACAAAGAAAAGCTTGATTAAAACAATGAAAATTTGATTACGATAATAAAAAAATTCATTAATAATTAAGTAAAAAATTATTATAATATTACTGTCACACTATAATGTAAACATTATAATTTTTTTTTTTTGCTTTTAAATATTTTCTTGGAACGTTGTAAATCAAGGCGGCCCAGAAATTTTTCTCATAGGGGCACAAGTAGAGGTTATTCTAAGGATTTTTTTCCACTGCACATAAAGGAAGTAAATAGCTGTAAGTTTATAATATTTTAGGGAAAGATCTTTGTTTAACTCAACTTAAATAGAAAAGTTGCGGAAACTGACGGTTCTAGAGTTAGTTAAGTTCATAACTATTTCTTACGGTAACTAAAATTTTTGCGCGGATTTTGGCTGCCAAACCGCACAGTGCGGATGTGGAAAGACTTATAAGTACCAGAAATACTCTCGGAATAGCTTGTCGGTAGATTCCGAAAATGCGTTTGTATATTTATTAGAATATGCCTTCTCTGTCAGAGTGAGATCCCCGGCAAGCCACAATGATTTGGTTAAATAAGCGTGAGCACAGAGTCAAGGCAACCCCTAAAGCCAAACAACAAAGATGGTACAATAGTATTTTTGCTGAGGCCAATGCCAATGATGGCACAATTTTAGTTCTTATACAGAGTGTTTCTAAACCTGTGTCACAAATTTTAAGCGTATATAGTACAGATCAAAATGAGTAAAAAAGCTGAATCATCATAGGTCTGATCTTCAATTGTTTCCGAGGAAAACAAAAAATCGAAGAAAAACTCACAAAGATAGCGATCGAACGAAATTTTGTATATGCCAGTAAATAATGGCCAAGGTCGCCACAACATTTAAATGAGTATAATTATTATTTTTGATAAGGCTGAGAAGTCGTAACTTATGTATAGTTTTCGAGATATCCATAAAAACTCATTTTTCACTGTACCTCAGAAACTATTGAAGATCGGACCTATGCTGATTTTTTTTACTCATTTTGGTCAGCACTATAAGCTTTAAAATTTGTAGCACAGGTTTAAAAACACACTGTATAAATATAAATCCTATATTATTTTTAGTTTACGTTTCTTTTAAAAACTTTATTTGGTTTATTCGTAATTAATGAAAAATAACGGCACAAATTTTAACTTCCCACTGCACAATTTGCTTTTCCTACTGCACATTTTGTGTCCAACTACACGTTAGAATAACCTCTGGGCACAAGATTTCTAGTAACACTACTGATTGACATCATAAGTATATTCAGTCTTTTAATAAAATAAACTATATATCTATTAGGATGTTACCAGTCAGCCAAACCAAGTATTTAAAATAATAATGCTTTATTAACATGTTTATTTCATAAATTGTTGATATTTATAAAATTCTTAAATAATTTTTTTTCTATAAAAAGTTAGGATAGTTTTGCCGCCCCCATGCTTGGCCGCCTTTGTTCTGGGAACAAAATGAACACCCGCTAGGAGCTAAGATCGGGCCTGCAATTAATATTATATCTATGAAATGGAAAAAGCACCACCTGAAAATTTCAAGAACAAACATTTAAATCGCTTTCGAACTCCAATTTAAATTATCGGCAAACTATTGTATTTGAAGTAAAACATCCAATTCAAACAAATTTCAATTCAACTCGAGTAAAACTTTAGTATCTCCGTAGAATTAAATCTAACATGAGTAACAGTTTGAGTATCGATCTCGATCCCCATCAATTAAGTTTCTGTGAAAGAAGTAGGCCCTGGTCGTAAAACTCCCTTTTGTCTTAGGGGTGTTAAAGTTCTTCTCGGCGGAATGTAAACCCGAGTTGTTATGAAAATGAAGTCTGGTGCGCGCGTTGCATGTTGATCTTAAAGTTCTCAACGCGCACTGGTTGGTAAATGGGCGAGGATAAGCCCTTAGGAAACACAACTTACTCATCGGAGCCGGCTTTGACAAAGTTTCCGATTTTTCGCTTCGCTCTGTTGTTTGTCGTCGCCATTGTGGAACAATCGTCTTGGTTGTTTTGATGTCTGAATGAAGCATTCAACATACTTTATTTAAGGAATGGACCCTCAAGAAGTTAAACAAAACTTAGTAAATAAGAAGAAAATATCTTAAGGGTATTTTATTTTTATATTCGGAAATATAATATAATACAATCCTACAATAGTATATTACATCCGAGGTGGGAGATGTTTCATTACAATCGTGAGCTTATGTATATAATCGAGGGACGAAGCCTCGAGGTGAGATAGAGCGCGAGACTGTGATGAAATTCCCACCGAGGTTATGTATACTATTTTATTCACAATCATCCTCTTTTTAAATCAATAATTTTCAAAATAAATCAATGAGTTATAACCTCTAATTTTATTAATATTTTTGACAGCTCTCTTAAAATTTGTTTAGCCTACTTTATTATACAGATCTATGGCAATTTTGCTAGGCAACCCCTACATAAACATTCCACCCGATAGGTTGGAAGCGTTTGCAGTCATTTCCTACCCAAGAGACTGTCATTGCAGTTAAAAATGACGTATTTTTTCAACCTTTAAAAGGTTACGAATCGACATATTACTATAACGATTGTGAATAATAGTATATTACTAACCGAGGTGGAAAGTGTTTCATTGTCGAGGGCGAAGATAGTTAACCAAGGCGCGAAGCGCCGAGGTTAACTATAGCCCGAGACAATGAAACTTTTCACCGAGGTTTGTATACTATTTTATTCACAATCTAAAATAAAAAATTAATATTTGATATTTAAATAATAGTAACCTAACATAAATAAACGAATGGTCTGAGATTGTTCATTTGTCACATGAACTGTCACTTTGATTTCTAACCTTAAATATTGATTTAATTCATTACTTGTATTATTTACAAGTTAATTCCATATTTTTATCATATAAATTGTAAAGATGCTTTGTTTATATGTAAATACCCATCATGGATACGCATTGATCTCAAAGCGGGGGCAGCTATTTCCCGCCTCGAGGTTGGAAAGTATAGCGTGAGTATAGCTGAGGTTGGAAAGTGTCAACTTTCCAACCCCAGCTATCTTCACGTTATACTTTCCAACTTCTTGGAATATGAGGTTAACAATAACTAACTTCCCAACTTTTTAAAAGTCAGAAATCGTCATATTACTAACCGATTGTGAATAAACGTATATAATCACCTCTTCTTTTCACTACTAGGTGCCTGTTTCTCAAACAATACGGGAGTAGTATTACTAGTCCCTACACTAGTAATACTAGTGAAGTTTACTAGTTTTTATTTCTGAAATATACAAGTAAAATACTTGTTACAAGTTGGGCACTAGTATTTACTAGTGTATTTGACAAAAATACTAGTATTTTGTTTCTCTAAATATTTTTGTTGTCTGCCAGACTAGTAATTTGTTAGAGAAAAGTAACAAGTTTCAAAAGTCTTGTAAATTTTGAATATAAATTTTACAGTTCGTGCGTTTTTTTGCTTTTTCGTATATAATTCAATGATTCTTTGTTAATGTTAATTCAGTTTCTTGTAGTGTCTGTCGTTGTTTAGTGTTAATATATTTTTTAAATAATATAATAATGTGATTAAGTGCCTCTGAGTCTAGTGATGAAGAAGTAGTGAGTTGTCAAAAACTAATTAAAGCAAGATTAAATTATGTCCATACAGAAACCTCATATGAATGAGAGGTTACTCACGGCAAATAATTTAGAAACAATTAATTTATAGGGACTTAATCTTCCGCTATTGTCTGGCCAAAATGTGTCCCTAATATATTTGTAGTCTTTGTCTTGTCTACTTAACCCAAAGCGTGACAAAAGTTTGGCAAATTTGTATCTATTCATTAATTTTAACTGCTTTAGATAATTTATTAAGAGAATGCTCCAAATAAAATACCTTTAGCATCTCGAATCATCCACAAAATAGTTAATTTCGCATCCAGCGTATACATTTTTATTGAAAAATAATTTAATTTCAATATAAAACACTTGAAAATGTCAACGTCAGTCAGAAAATTAAATCACTTGATTTAAAGAATATTGGATTAAATACTAGTATTTTTTTTAAAAAACTACTAGACTATTGAAAATGTTTCAGAAACACTATTTTATTTGATTAATAAAATTTCACTTCTAACTATTAACTTGTAAACTAATAACTTGTAAATTAGTAACTTGTAAACTACTACTACTACTAGTACTATTAAAAATTCCACTTGTAACTAGTAACTTGTAAACTAGTATTTTTTGAGAAACAGGCCCTAGATGTAACAATCTACTAAACATATTTGCTTATATCTGGAAAGGTAATAGTTTCAAATTTGAAAAAGAAAGTACATATGTCACAATTTTGAGTTATCTTACGGATAATGTTTTTATTTCTTATTCTAAATTACCGGAAAATACTTTTGGATCAAACAAATATCATCTGCTTGTATGCCTTTTAAGAATATGTGTAAATTATAAAACCTACGCAAATGGTGGGAAATTTCTACAAATTTCTTTCAACTCGACTAGTTTAAAATATAGATTTTAAACTTACAAATACTAAATATGGTATTCAAGTATTCCGTCATTTAATATTGGGTTACATCGCCTTTATCAGCTTTAATTCTTTTAGGTATTGTACACCTAAGCCCTGCAAATTTTTCTGTGAGTATTGTCCCATATGTCTTGCAAGGTCAATTTTACTGTACGCACTGGATATATACAAAGTTATTTTTCATTGTGCCAAAAGTAAAGGATTTCGGTAGAAGCTAAGTCTGGACTAGAAGATGACCCTTAAAATGCCAGTCGACCTATTATCACCTGTTATTTGGCCACAGTTATTTTTAAATTTGAAGTTTATGTTTATATTTAAAGTAGCCGAATGAATTTTACAGAAATTTCTAACCATTTGTATAAGTTTTATAATTTGTTTAACATCTTAACTGGCCAAACTATTATGAGTTTGGTATTGTAGATAAGGTACTAATTGCAGTTCCTACGAATGCAAAATTAACTATTTGCACATGTTGCGGATTAGGTTCAGTTTGGTGAGATTGTTAGAATTACTAGGAAAATAACTATTTCCGGCTCCGGCACCCGTCATGTAAATGTTTAATTACAGGACTATATGGAGGCAGGGAAGTAGTTCAGTCATTATAGAAGACTAATCCTGTAATTACCTAGCTACTACTTGATTTGTCAATTTTAACTTCAACAGTAATAATAATAATTCAACCGGTTTCCGAAAAAATAATATTGGGACCCGTAGAATCCGTTGGCGGCGCTGTAAGCGCACCTGTCATGGCGGCCAGTAGGACATGTCAGATTTGTTTACATTTTGAATGCGCGCTTTCTGACCCATAATACTGATAAAAGTTCAAATCAACATAATTTGAAGTTTGTTCAATCGAATCCTTTATCAAGAAATATAATTGAAGGACAACAATCCGTAAATCCGGATTTAATTAATACTTGTGGGGTCATTTGACTTAATGGCAATTCTCACTTGGAAGTGTAATCTACAAGGACAAATATTAGTAAAATCAATGAATCTACAAATTTTATTTATCAATACTGTCAATAGTTGTGTTAAAGCTACATACCTGCAAAAATTTATTATAATTTCTTTTTGTGAAATGCAAAGAAAATGCACACTTATCAGATTAAAGTTTTGCGATATATTTAAATTTCTTTTCGGTCGATTTAACACAGCACTTTTTGTGTATATTATGTCCATTTTCTTTAATTTGCTTACTTTTCACACATTTTCAAGTGAAATAATAAAACCTACGTAATTCGCTCGAAATGTGTCTATTCAGGCTTCCAGTATTCGCTGGCATAGGACAGTAGAAACCAGGAACTTTTATCCTTATAAGTTAGCATTACTGTATCTGTACTATTAAATTTTCAGTACTTTCAAGGAAAGTATTACTATATCCTTAAAACTAACTTAAATGAACACATTTTAAGTTAAATGTAAGTATTTAGTTATGTAAGGGAACCGTGTTGATAATGTACATTAATAATTATAAGGTCTTCAAGTTCCACTATTTGTTTATTAAATTAAATTTGAACGTTTCGCTAACGCTAATCAAAAATTTTTGATTATGGGGTTAGCGGCATGTTGTACTGTTGAATTGGGGGCCCATGCTCCTTCTGACTACGATGATTACAATCAACATGTAATTCTAAATTTTTTGAATATGTACAATAATTTAATTCTGCTTCAACGTGTATTTATATGTACTTGTATTGTTCAACATTTATTGTTTAGTTGCTGAAGATGAGCGGATTTTGCTTGAAACGTTCACATTTAATTTAATAAACAAATAGTGGAACTTGAAGGCCTTATAGTTATTAATACATTAAATGTAAGTAATTATATTTACACTTACAATGTAAGTCCGATAAAAAAATGATTGTTGATTTTTCAATTTATGTTTATGAATCTATGTCATTTGAAATTTAAATATTTTGAACAATGTCTATAGTATTTAATAATTGGACAATAAATCAAATTCATTTCATAAATTTATAGAGAAATCGGCTCAAAAAATCTTGTATATTGAACATCCAGAAATTGTTTTGAAGTACTTGTATGTAAATGACTCGCCTCTCGCGTGGCTTGAAAAAAAATACTAAAAATTTTCATGAAATCATTGACGTTGACGTAACTACAGTTTATTTATTTATTTATTGTAAGTAACCCATCCATCACACAGGATCAAGATCCCAATTACGGGGTGGATGCAAAATATATACAAATACACTTACAATAATCAATGTTTCCACACAAAAAAATGTATATTAAACATAAAAAATAACAATGAAATAACACTATAAAAACATATTTATCAATGCTTGCTTGAAGCGTCTTGGAGTTAGATGAAAAATATCTATTTCAACAGATAAACTATTAAAAGTGTAACATAAGTGCCTGATGGGCGATCTAGCTTCATAATTAGTACGTACAAATATACATCTAAATGTATTCTTGTTTCTAGCTGGTAATTGTGGAACGGAGAATGGAATACTACCTAAAGAAATGGAATCGTCTATAATAGTATATTATGTTATTAGGAGTAGAAAGCGGTCTTTTTGTGTTGAACCCAGCTATTGCGGCCGAGGCGCTAGCCGAGGCTAGGCAAACTGGGTAAAACACAAAAAGGGCGTTCTACTCCGAATGACATATACTATTTTTTCTTCAAGTGTTTCAAAGAATTTTTTGAAATTTTTTCTTGGAATTTTTTAATTGTAGTTTTTGCAATTTCAGCTAAAGCTGGCTGTGTACACTACAAAACAAAAATGACACAACTGTCAAATGACAATTTTCAATATAATATGTGTTGCTGTGACAACTGCCGCCGCCAGCGGTGAACTAAAACACTAACATTTTTTTACTAGTACAACAATAACAACATTTTTGTACTAGTAAAACAATGAACATCTTCTTTAGTGTGTGTACAGGAGCATAATATAAATATTATAATACGCTTGAAGAAAAAATTATTCACTAGCTTATATAAATAGATAGAAGATTGCATTATTCTCCTATTTTCTGACGAAATCAGATTGAAAGTCAGTAGCAAGTTATTGTATGATGTCTCATGGGTAGGGTAAACCCCGTAAATTTTAAAATAACAATACTTTACAAATTTGTATTGTATCTTTTCGATAATATTGCTATGAACCTCAAATATAAGATTCCATATCTGTAAGCAGTATTCAAATTTTGAGCGCACAAAGGAGAAGTACAAAGTTTTTAAGGTTTTTAACTTACAAAAAGAACGACAATTACGAATTATGAAACCTAGTGTTTTGTAAGCCGATTTTACAGTGTAATTTATATGTGGAATGAAAGAGAGGTTAACATCAAAAATGATTCCTAGATCTTTAAACTCAGTGACTCGATCTAGCAGATGGTGATCCATTTTATAAGTGTAAAATGTAAAAGAGTTTTTTACAGAATATGTCATAATTTTGCATTATTTGAATATTGAAATGTAGTTTACAAGATTTGGACCACAGTAGAATGCTGTTTAAATCATCTTGTAGCGTGAAACTATCCTCAGGGGAATTTATTATTTTAGATATCTTCATATCGTCGGCATAAAGAAATAAATCAGAGTGTTTAACACTGGTAGTGATGTCATTGATGAAAAGTATAAATAGCAAGGGTCCAAGGTTGGAGCCCTGTGGTATACCAGAAGTTGGCATGTATGTGCTAGAATGATAGTTATTATAATGCACTTGCATTTTTCTGTTTGAGAGATATGAAGAAAGCAAAGCTATAAGATTAGGGGAAAAGTTAAAATTATGAGAAAGTTTATATAGAAGGATATTATGGTTAAGCTTGGCAAATGCTTTGGCGAAATCGGTATAGATTACATATATCTGCTTATTGTCACGAAGCGCTCTTGTAGTTTTGTCAGTAAAATTCATAAGGTTTGTAGTAGTCGATCTACATTTCATAAAACCGTGTTGTTGTGGAGATATGTATTTCTGCGTTTCGTTATATGTGATTATAAATAATAGATTCAAAGATTTTAGGAAGATTGGAAAGTATAGAGATAGGTCGGTAATTGGATATATCAGATTTGTCGCCAGATTTAAATACAGGTGTAACAAAAGAAGTTTTAAGAGAACGAAAGGTATTTGTAGTTAAAGAGAGATTATATAAGATGTGAAGAGGATGAACGAACAGGTCACGACATCCCTTTAAAATATAAGCGGGAATGTTGTCAGGACCAGGAGTACGGGACGGTTTGATATCATTAATAGCCTGAATAATATTTTCGTTAGATATATTATAAAGATTTACAAAACCACCATAATCGTACATATTAAGAGATAAGGGGGATGAAGCATTATGAGTTTCAAAAACGTTAGAAAAATAACTCGTTTAAATAAAGATGCAACTGTCGCTAGCTAATACTTGTATTATATCAAATGTGGACTGTAAAGTATTTGGTTCTATCCTCTAATGCCGTAGTGACTATATTTGCACAGAAAAATAATTATTTCATATCTTAGGATAAATTTGAAAATATAAAAATTTAGAGAATTTCTAATTAAATTTTTATTAATACTTTAATATAGTAGATTTTGAACATTTCTATTAGGATTAGTAGTAGATACTATAATCACATATGCGGTTGCCCCTTGGAAATCTTGGTATACGAGTATAGTTTTCTATAAGATGATAACCCATCTTGGTACAGTATAACTAGCGAATGAAAGCTGACGTTTAGATTATTTAATAGACGTGGTTTGTTTTGAAAACATTATCCTATATTTGAATTGAAAGGAAACTGACCCTTATGTTTTCCGTTACATTAGAATTGTATTCAATACCATTGGAATACTGAAGGCATTTAAAATAACCTATAACAGGATTCAGGGATGTATTTAAAAAATTTAATCCCGCAAATTTTATACTAACCGTTCATTTTTGCTGACTCGATTCATAGGTAATATATGAATTTACGTATACAGTGACAAGGATAATGATGTTAACAGATTAAGAAGAAAAATAAATGCTTGAATCAAAACTATTTTAACGATAAAAAATTGTTTCCAAAAATATTGAAGTACTTCACTTCCACGGATTATAGTTTAAAATAAAATTGCATTTTTAACTAAAATAAACATTCACCACATAATCAGCTTTGTGTTTTTTCTCGTACGATTAGCCTGATCCGTTGCTTGGTAACCCGTTGCGCGTATATTTAACTCTTGTTCGTTTTTGCGTATGGCGTATCCTTTAATGCCGGAACATTTTGTCGACGGACGAAATCACAAATTGCGTGTAATGTACCGTCGCGACGTCAGCGTAATCCTGCGACGCTACCGACGCTCCGTGACTGATCACCGACGGACGTACGAGCCGAATTTAAAATCAGGAGAGATGGGAGATCCGACGGCACTAGCGTGCACTACGTCTTAATTTATCACAGAAATAACAATTTAAGCACAAAGAGAAAAAGGGATTCTTACTAAACTATGCTAATGTCTTTTTCGGTTGATGGTGGTATTCGTTTTCGAATAAAGGATAACGTGAATTGGCAAATTGTTCCTCAGGGATGAATAAAATTGTTACTTGTTCGTTGACAATTTAAAAAGAACTTGAATTGTTCACTTACAACTTTTGAGAAGCTATGGCTTGTGAAATATACATCTATTTATCTATCTGATATACCGTGAAATAACATTTAGTAAATAGTTTTTACAGGAAAAAAATATTTCACCAAGAAATGAGATTTGCAAAAAGCGTTTACAGGGCTTCGAACAAATAAAAACTGGACAACACAATAAAAAACAAAATCTTAAAAATTTTATACCCATTAAGGTATAAAGATGATACATTTTTACAATAGTAGCATTTGATATGCAAATTTTTGAGATACATGTAACATAAATTTCCATTGTTATAATGGAATTCATATTTGAGTTTTACCCTAAAAAATCTCTTTTTATTTATTTGGTTCAAGAATTATAATGCTTCAAAATAATTTTACCCCCGAAATTTATATATTTTTCATTATTTACTAAGTAACAAATAAAAGCTGCATTATTTTTCATTGTGTTTCAAATTATGTAAGATGAGTGAAAGAAATTCTCTAATCCTTTTACAAGAGGAAGTACTTCATACAATTACATAGCTATTAGCTACCGCAACATTTGTAGAGTGTTTTTCGTTTTTGCTGTGAATCTTTAAATGGGGTGTAAAACAAAAATCAACTTTGCACTAAAAAATAGAAAAAAAATATATATAAGAGCAACAGTGAAAACTTCAGTTTGCTGCAGACAATACTTCTCGAGATATTCAACCGCGAATGTGTGACAGTGTAGCATGTGACGTTATACCGACATGACTCGGTTGAGCTAGCCCGCTGTATGAGTGCAGTTGCGTAGTTTCAGTTGTGTAGACCTTACAAGGTATACTAAAATATATATTCTTTGCTATTTGTTTTCATGCCGCCCATTTGTAATAACAATTTAAAAAATTCGACCGTAAACTTTACATCATTTTCCCCAGAAAGAAAAGGATCTCCAACGATACAACGCTTGGAAAAATCGTGTCATTCTGAAGCATTTTACTCCCAATCATAACCATGTAGTTCGCAGTTTACTTTTTAAAATTGATGACTTTGAAAATAAATATTGGAGTTTTATATTAACTCTGCAGTGGTTAATCTATTCGGCTTTAATGTTAATGTCTGAAAGATTTAAAAAATATATATTATTTATATTAACATTACACCCTTGAAGACAGATTAAAGTTAAATATAAAATTTGGTTATGTTTGTTGCATTATAAAAAATATTAAGTTTAAATTCACACATTTTTATAAACTACATAATCCATACAAAATACACTTAAAAATGAACTATAATTTTTACCTTCCGTCACCTACAGGTAAGGAAGGTATTGTCTTTGGTCAAAAAAAAATCGGTGGTGAGTTTTTGATGAATAAGCACGTTTTAGGATCCCTAGAATATGATTCTACTATTTTTACGAAGATGTGTGCGTGCGTGTGTGCGTGTGTGTGTATGTGTGTGTGTGAGTGTGTGCGTGTGTGTGTATGTATGTGCGTGCGCGTGTGCGTGTGTGTTTGTATACATATATATATATATATATATATATATATATATATATATATATGTATGTATATATAATTATGTGTGTGTGTGTGTGTGTGTGTGTGTGTGTGTGACAAAATTTTCAAATGCGATAACTCTAATACCACAATTCCAAAAATTATAATTCTTTCGTATTCCTCTTCGTTACATGTGAAGAGCTGATTAGATTTTGGTTTTAACTAGTCAACCTGAAGTATCCTCATTTGAAAATTTTAACAGTTCTTCTTGAAAAAACGATGTTAAATATCATTTTTTCATATTTAATATAAATATTAAAGAATATTTTATTCTCTATACGATTTGAATGCATTTTATACTTCATATTAAATGGATATAGAGTTAAAAAAGAAATTAAATATCATATATTAGCCAGCTATGCTATAACTCTGGAAATAGCTGCTATATTAAGAAAATTCTGAATGAAAGGTGTCAGTGTCAAGTGCAGTTGACACTATGTATGTGTTATAATTTTACTGGAAATATAGGATCTTTTGCTAGAAACTTACTGTATGGACTTTGTATAAAATACATACAACTGCCTTAAGGTAATGTACAAGAAATATAATCTTTTGCAAGGAACTTTCTGTATGACATTTATACAAAATACATAGTACTGATGGAAGGTAATGTGCTGGCCACATCAGATTTTTTTAAGTACGAGCACGGTGTAGTATCTATAGGTGAGTGCACGACGTATTGGAATACGCATTACGAAAAATGGCTAACTAACTGGGCTAGTTCTTTCAGTTTGCTGCAAGATGTCAGGTTTTGTTGCGACCCGGTTTTTACACAAAATATTTAAAATATTAAATTATTCATATATAACGCATAATATTCTATATTTTCAATCATTACCTTTTATCTTTTGTCAGTTCTATGAATGTATTTTGTACAAATTCCATACAAAATCGTTTCTATACTTCCAGTAAAATTATAAGTAAAACAACATATGTCAAATGCACTTGACATTGACACCTTTCAATCAGAAATTTATTTTAGTACCTGTTTCTGTGATTATAGTGTAGCTGGCTGCCGCTAAATTGCACCTTTTGGCACCTTAAAAAGACTATATTTCTCTTTATTTGATCCATACCTTGTTGTGCATCTTGTAGCAAAACATTTTTTGTCAAATGGTAACGGGTCGCGTTAGCTCCATTTTGTTCTCCATTTACTTAACCATGTCAACGCATCTCGTGCTCTCACCTATAGATACTACACCGTGAGTACGAGTATATACATAAAAACAATTAAATTAATTTATAATAATGTTTATTTATATAACGTCAACAAATCATATTTACAGGTTTTCAACACACACTTATTCGAACACTGGACATTTTCTTGTGTTTTCGAGGATAATTTTTTGAAAAGTCACAAATAATTCCTGTCTAAAGTTTCACTGCTCTCTACTTCGATGAATAGAATAAATAGTGCATACACACAAAAAGAAATATTTGTAATTAAGCAAGAGTAACCATCCGCTACTTGCTTTAGTATACTATAAATTACTGAAATAAACGAACTATTAAAATCTTTGAGGCTCATATAGACTCCACTCCACCACTGTAGGGTTTAAGTTAGACCACACGTAATATAAGTAACGCACGGAGATTACATTTGTTAAGACGCATACGCATATACGGTTGTATCATGGAGCAAATCGCTTATATTAAACACCGAAGTTAAGTATTTTGACAAATAGAAACGAACGTAACAAGTGACATCACGTTTTTTTCATCACAACATTATTAACTACGTCGTTTAATATAAACAATGTGCTACATGAAACAGCCGATAGTTTGTTACTGCCAATGCCAGTTCGGCCGGCTGATGTCGGTATGACATCACAAGCGGCGGACGCGTTATTTAAAACTCTTTAATTCTTCTATACCTTTAATAATAGAAATATGCGGTTTGAAAATTTGTTCCTAGGATTTTTCATACCTATTAAAATTTTCATTTTTGGTTTTTGCTTTAAAGGAAGAGCCCAAAAACAATTGTTACAGTCATATTTATTATCCGTTCGAAGCAATCCTTGGCTCATTGGCGTTAAAGCTATCAACTCCATACTGCATAAAATCATTAGGCGTTCGGAAGCTATGTGCTAGCAAGCTAGCTGGATTTCCTAAAATTTAACACCAACTCAATAACTCCAGTATCGCTCCGTGGGTATTAGGCGCCTTTGTGCTGTTACATTTTAGTGCCCCTTCCCCTCATGATGTAAAATTTGCAAATTAAAGTTTAAACTATACTTTTTGTTCTTCAAAAATGCTAGATTCTTGTAATCAATAGGTTATAATCAAAATCGTTTGTTGTAATCAACAATTTTACAACAGATTTCAGATTGTATAAGCATTTGATTCTTTGCAAAATGATAACAGGTATTTAAATATTGGATTCATCGTGGGATTCATCCTTGTAATCAATATTCTTTAGTTATAATCAATATATTCATTGTTGTAATCAACATTTTCATAGTTATTATTTCAATATAACAATGCTAGAATAATAAAGAAACGATTGATACGATAATTATTTTACTTATACCTAGAGCTCTAATGCAAACAAATTAAAACATATATTATTCACTTCTATCACGTTAATTTGTAAGTTTTATAGTAATTTTGTCTTTACGAATAAGAGCATTTTATAAAAATTTACTATTATTTACTTTACTGTCTGGAAACGGCGCCCCTCAAAGTCAGGCGCCTTTGTGCGGGGCACAACCTGCCCACCCGCAAGGCGCGGCCCTGCTAAACTCAAAAGGTAGATCGTATCAAATACCTTGCTTATAATGTTGTGACAAGTGAAAAAAAAGTTAAGATAAATAGTAAGTGCAGTTTACCACAAGAGGATACAGGATAATGTTTGGATACCGAGACATAGTTGAGGTATACAATATTAACGTCCGTGATTCCGTGATGCTTATTATACAGGGTGTTAATTAAAAAGCGGGCCATAGGCGATTAACATGGGAAATCAGTTTTTCCTTGCATAAGAGTTCCCAATTAATTATAAACAAAAGTGTTTCAAATAAAAGATGTAGATAATTATATTATACACCAGCATCACTAAACAGATTTTATTTTGCATGTTTAGTAACCTGTAAAATCCAAATTGAAATTCTATAAATATTGCTCATTTGTATTGATAGCCATGGAATTTAAACAAAATTACAAAGAAATACATATCGTTTGAACTGTCAGATATTCGATTTTCAAATAAAAATTACTGATAATTATATTCTATCCTAAGTCCTTAAAAATATTTTGTTTTTATAATCTACATCTAAATTATTGCTTAGATTTTATTTATTTTTATTTTGTAACCTGCAAAATCGAAATTCTGACAATTCAAACGATATGCATTTCTTTGTAATTTTGTTTAAATTTCATGGCTATCACTACAAATGAGCAATATTTATAAAATTTCAAATTGGATTTTACAGGTTACTAAACATGTAAAATAAAATCTGTGTCGTGATGCTGGTGTAGAATTTAATTCTCTACAACATTTATTTCAAACATTTTTGTTTAAAATTAAATGGGAAATTTTGCGCAATGAAAAAATGATTTCCCATGTTAAACGCCTACGGCCCGCTTTTTAATTAACACCCTGTATATTAGCACGATCAGACAATTTGAATCAAACGTAATTGATCGAATAAAATTTAAAAAAAATATTTTCTAAAATTGACAATATTAAAAGCAAATATGACTTGTATTTCGCTATTGCCGGGACAAGAGGCCATAAGTTGTTTTTTTTTCAATTATTGCCTTTGGATTAAATTTGGAGTCCCAACGTATATAACTTTGTCCGAGAATAAGTCTATAAGTCTTGGAAGTTTATGAGCACGCGTAAATGTATCAAAATGTACCAAATTTAAACCAATCGCATTAATTGAAAAAAATCTACTTATGATCTTTGTCTTGGAGATCCAAACTAATCAAAATCAAAGAGTAAGATCCAAGCTGCTATTAATATTTATCCCGAAATAAATTTTTATATGTACAAAAAAACTTTTATTAAAGAGCTCTTTAAAAAGTATTGTGAAGAGACTTCATTTCAGTACCGAATAATAGTATCATCATCGCCTGATCTTCGTCTGATGTAAGACAATGCGTTAGGATTATCTCCTCTAGCACGTTTTCATCTAAAGTAATATTAATGTTTCCGGGTCGATAGCCTGGTAAAATCTTCGATCCTGAATGACGGAACGGGCACGTAAAAAGAACATTACTCCGTCCGGATAAAAACCTACATTAACACTCGTTATGATCGGAAGATCGGACGTTACTCGAATAGAGATAATAAATACCATGTAATACCTCATACAATACATTTTATATAGCCACATCAAATTTTATTTATGTTTATCCTTACCTCCAGAATATACTCACGGCATAGGAAAATAGTTTAGGAAAATTGAACAAGTAAAATAACAGAACAGAAGCAAAAAGTTATGTATATAATTGTATATATTTTTCATTTTATTCCTAAAAGACTATAGGTTACGATTATATAAAATTCATAAATTCGATCAACCTGGCATTTTGTGTAGTCATACAAATGTTTATGATCAAAAAATGTGATAGATAACTCTGATCCAATTCTAGCATATCCCACTGTACCTATCTTTTATAACTGTCAAGTATAAAATAAAAAGTATTCTTGTGCAACTGATAAAAAAAGAGAACGAAAGGAATGAGGAATATTTTTTACAGAACTAAACTTTGTAAAAATAAATATTGTTCGCTAAAACAGGTTTGAAAATTTTTGGTTAACGGTTACTGTTCGCGATTTTTCGTTCTAAACCCATTTTTTAACTGGTTTAATGCCGTGTTTTGTAGATAATAGCTATTTGTGTATTAAGAGCGCAAAATGGGACATTGTCGATTGAAAGGTTGTTGAAATCGACAATGTCCATTTGCGCTCGAAACATACACAAGATTTTTTCTACAATCCTCCACCATAAAAAAATAATAAAATATACACTTTGTACTTACAGTAATACTCAATAGTTTTGCAGTGAAGATAAAAACGTATTCAAATATGCCTTCAAGATATAGTTTTAGTTTTTGTTTATTCAAAAAATTAATGCCAATTTTGTAATGAATATTATAAGTTTTTTGTACAATTTATTTGTTTCAAGTACATTAAACTAGTGCAGTGGCAGTGAAAACGTAGATGTCCATCGGGAGCGTTCACGCCAAACTTTTGCATGTGATAGCACAACTGTTCACACAATTTATTTTATATTTAATTTTAATTTGTCGTTATTTTTCATTTTTCTTTAGCTATTGCTTCAATCTAATCTAAGCATTTTATATTTTCGTTTTTGTAAATGAATGTCCTATTTTATTTTCACAGCAGTGCGGCATTTTGTTTGGTTGTTATATACCGACAGATTGACTTGTGAAGGTGGTACATGTGTAACTACAGTGCCATTAGTTCGTGACTAAACGTTTCTATTAAGAATGTAGACAAGTGACATTTCTCAACATTGTATAGTTAGAAATTTGGACAGCGAGCGTTTTTTCTACTTTGTCGCGCATGAGCGGCAAAGTGACATTTTGCGTTGACAAAAGAGAGCGCCAATGGCTACTTTGTATATTAAGTGTAGAAAAAATAATTAAAAAATGATCTTCTAATTCAAATCACAATAGGCTGACATCATCGCATACGTGAGGTAATGCATTTATTTGTAGTGTAATTTTTATAGTTAACCATGGAATCAGGTTTTGAAAATGCAATTCTAAAATTGTCAAAAGTCAATTATATAATACAATATTTGTGGTTGATTCCATTGTTATAAAAAATAAATAACATTTTTTGGGGGATGATTCCATTCAATACATATTTTATTAATGTAGATCTGGAATATTTTTTTTACTGGAAATAACTAAATTAATAGTTATCTATATAATTTTTCAAATAATATATTAGGTATATTACAAAAGTATGCATAAGAAAATATCGCAATATAAAAAATGATAACTTCTATACATTTTGGGGTTATTATCTTATTTAATCATCAAAGGCACGGTACCCTTGCGAGGTCAAGGTCTAAAATACTTGTATCGTACTGATTTCTGATTTTTCTCAAAATATTCGTTACCTATGTGAAGATATGTAAATATTATAGGTATCATTGACTTTGGAATTAAATTCTCTATTGAAAACAAATAAAAATACATATTCCTATTTAAGAAATATATACATATTATAAATATATTAAAAAAAACTTTATTTACGGGTGGGAAGGGAATATATAAATAATATAAAGTAGACAGAACATATTTTAATTGACCTGTCAAACTATATTAATAACTAAAGGTTATAAGTCAATGATTTATTTTGATAATTATTATTGATTCAAAAAAAGGTTGCTTGTGAATAAAATACTTTATTTTTTACTTTTAAACTTTATATATTGATACCGTTTACCGCTTTTAAAAATTAATCTTTACTAGTTACTAACTTGTTAAAATTTTACAATTTAGTTACCACGTTAGTAACGTTGTTGACATGTGAAAATTGTGTTGTGTTATGTTACTGCCATACATTTTAAAAATAAGTGTCAACTGCAACTGACAAGTTTAAGTTATAATTTTAAATTTGATTTACAAGTGAATAGCAAATAAAATATCGTACATTGCACGCCAGGTAACTATTTTACTGCCTCAAGGAGGTGACAGACTTGCCTATTCAGTTCGCCAGTCATTTCCTCCTTTCAGCAGTAAAAACCGTTTTACCGGTTTCTGGATATTAATCCATTGTTTACATGTACAAAAGTACGCTGGTAACTAAGTAATATGTGTATCTGTAAGGTAATATTATTACCATACTGACATGTCAAAAACAGTCTACAAAATGAAAATAAAATAAAATGAACATGTAGTGCTCTTCATTAATACATACAGATAACGTTAGTGTATCGTTCTGAACAAGGTTTAGTTTATTCTGAAATAATATTTCTAATTTTTTTTCTACACATACCTTAACTTAACCTAACCTAACGCATAAAAGTGATTTCATAATTAATAGCACACTCATCTATAGTTTATGTTTAAAAGGCGACATAGGTACTTGTGGTTTTCGTCCAATCAAGACTTGTCCATATACTGGGAAAACTTTTCATCCCGTTCCAATACGTCCCAGCACTAAATTCTGGGGATAACTTTAGCACTAATACAAGGTGATCAAAACCATCTGATAGTCACATGACCCGCATCTTTCCTCAATGACATCAAAACTAGAGTTCTGGGAAGAAAAGTTTGGTATGTAAGTTCATGGTCGTGCGAATTTTATAAAGAATACGCTTCGACAATAAACTTGTGGTGTTCGCCCGTTAAAATCATTTCGGGAGGTAACTTAACCCAAAAACTCATTAAGTTATTAATAGTACCTACATTAAGATACAAGTTTCATAAGACATAATTTTAGCGTACGCGTCATTTTTGAAACGAGCGGCTTGCCGCGAGTTTTCTAATAAATAATAATTTTATTTATTCCTTAGACAAGTTACATACATGTATGGAATACGTCAGATTTACATATACATAGATATTTACATAAAATCAGAGAGAACTATTAATTTTGATCCGACCGGTGTAGTCAGTTTGAAAGAAATTCATTTATAGAATAAAATGTATTTTCTAAAAGAAATTTTTTTAGTAATTTTTTGAAGGAATTTTTATTACTTTCAGTTCTGATTTTTTGAGGAAGTTTATTAAAAATATGGAGACCTTTAGTGATATCTATTGCATCCAACGATTTGTGCTTACTCCTTGGAATATGCAAGAGTTTTTTTTGTCTTGTATTGCAAAGGTGTATGTCTGAATTATATTTAAAACTCTTTAAGTTGTCAAGAGTCAAAATGCGGAATTGAGAGAAGAGCATCCTACAGGAGGTTCTGTGGGCAACACCTGCGATTGTCCTTATTATACGTTTCTGAACGATGAAGACATTGTATGTAGATGATGAAGCACCCCATATACATATTGCATATCTAAGTCTAGATTCTACTAGTGCGTGGGGACAAGTGCGCTGAAATGTCTTATGAAACGTGTATTTTATACTATTTTTTCTATTTTGGTCATTTTTTCAAAAAATGTACGTTATGTCATGTCCAGGAATTTCAATTTCGGTTGTTTAATATGTACTTTATGAATCTCATTTGGGTATCATAAAGAAGTACTTTATGACATCCAAATGGGTTTCATAAAGTACATAATAAAAAACCAAAATAGAAAAAATTATTTTGTGTAACTCACCAAGCAAATAACGAAATACACTAATGAGTCTTGAAAAACACTGTTGTCGATAATGTTATTATGAAACGCATGTAATAAAGACGGTAAAAATAAACAGAAAGCGTAGCAGATATTTCAACAGATATTTGACAGATTGACACAACAATACACGTATATGAATTGCAAGCAACTGCTAATACTTAATTCCGTGGAATAAACTACTCAGGTCACGTGATTATAACATGGTTTTGATCACTCTGTACTAGGGAGACATGATATTTGTGGGGCGCAGAATTTAAGGAACTATAGAATTATAATGCATAGCATGCTTCGTTTAATCGCATAAGTACTCGTAAATGAAATCAATTCCAATTTCTTACATTATTTTCTATGAAAATAAAAATATGTGTCTCTCACCTTGTACGTGCCGACAGCATGCGCACCGTCGTATATATAAAGGTGGTCGTTGCAGTCGAGTTGCAGGAAGTCGAAGCGAAGCATAAACCGCTGGAGGATGGAGTGCGTCTGGAAGGTGATGACGCAGTTCAGGTTGCGCTCGTTCTGCGACCAGAGCACCGCGCCATCTATCTTCCGGTACAATTGTTGCAGGAAGTGGTTCTTGCATAGAGATTGCATGTAATCTGAAAACAAAATTAAATATAATTACAACAGGAATCATTATCACCAGTGTTATACAAGTTCTTGTAAACTACTCGTAAATATTCATGGATAACCTAAGACTAAACATTACGTAATGCATAATACGCACTTTGGTCAATAAAAAGTTAAATCATTTTTAATCTCGAAGGTTCTACAGGCCTCGGTCAAATAAACTACTTATCGTTTTATAAGTATGCAGATTTTAATGTAATTACATAACTAATAATAATGCCCTTCGGAAATTATTAATATTAACACAAATCAATAAAGCTCGTATCCATTTAATGTTTTTACGAAACTAAAAAATTCTAAGGTGTTAACAAGAAAAAAAATCCGATGAAGTTATCTAAGAATTAAAAAAAAATAATACAGCTTTCTAGATATTGGAGGTACGAATTACTAGAATGGCGACTTATTTTAGAATTTTACTGTTGCCATCTATTGAGTTCTGAAGTAACCGTTTAGACAAAGACGACAAGCTCGAAGGAAGAGACAACAAAGCACTACCATGACCTCTTAGATAGAATCTAAAACAGTATTTAAATGTGTTGGATAATTTTGTGTTTCGGTATTGTAACGTGAAATGCCCGCCGTCGCTGCAGCAATGAGCAAGTGTCTATTTATTGCGATAGCACAATCGCGCTAGCAGCCGGGCTACGTAAACAAGCGAGTCGCGACGTGTTTAATTACTTGCGGTCGCCTAAACCTTTTGTGTTCATTGTTATTATGCTGTCGAACATTCTAGAGCTCTCTGGTAGCTAATGGCAGCTGTATAAAAGGGACGCAGCTATGCTCGGGAGTTAGTTACATAGGGAGAGTCATATAGAGATTCATATGGAGTGTTAGAGAGTAAAGTGTTACGAGAAGCAAAGCAGTATCGTGTATCATCGGCAGTACTGGTGAAGAATTGTGGTATACGGACAGTCGGTGATACTGAAGCTATGGAAGTTAGACTCTTAATTACATACATAGACAGATAGTAAGATGAAAAGTGTGACTTCTGTCCGAGCAGTTGAATATACAGACGCTGTTGAGTCAGTTGAGTATATAGACGGTGTGGAGGCTGGTAGGTGGACATTTGAACGTGATATAAATAAACAGTGACATAAATAGTCGAAATAAATAATTAGTAAGATCGTATAAATAGATAGTCGTGTTAATTGTTAATTAAATAAATTGTGTTAGTGTTATCTAGTTAATTATAGTTTTAGTCTTAATTCATTTTTTTAATAATTGTCAAATAAATAAAAACGTTACAGTATAATTTTTTTAGAATTTATCTTTTTTTTACCTTCCGTCACCTTTAGGTAAGGAAGGTATTGTCTTTGGTCAAAAAATTCGATGATGAGTTTTGAATCAATAAGCACGTTTTAGGGTCCCTAGAATACGAATTTACTACTTTTACGATGATGTCTGTATGTGTGTGTGTGTGTGTGTGGATGTGTGTGTGTGTGTAACAAAATTTTCGTCTGCGATAACTCTAATACTACAGTTATAAAAATTATAATTTTTTCGAGTACTTCTTCGTTACATCCATATGAAGAGCTGATTAGATTTTGGTTACAATTGGTCAACCGGAAGTACCATCATTTGAAGATTTTAACAGTTTTTCTTGAAAAAACTATGTTAAATATCATTTTTTCACATTTGACGTTATGATAAATATTAAAGAATATTTTATTCTCTATACGTTTTGACTGCATTATATACTTAATATTAAATGGATATAGAGTTAAAAAATTATAAAGAAATTAAATTTCATAAAGTAACCATAGCTATGGAAACAGCTACTATATTAAGAAAAATCTGATTGAAAGATGTCAGTGTCAAGTGAAATTGACATAGTGTGATTGTCTTATAATTTTTACTGGAAATATAGGGTCTTTTGCTTTCTGTATGGAATTTGTATAAAATACATACAACTGCTTTAAGGTAATGTACAAAAAATAATAATAATAAATCTTTTATTTCTGCAGATACATTACACTGTATATAGAAAACGTCACAAAATAATAATTTTCTGTATGAAATTTGCATCAAATACATGCAACTGCCGGAAGGTAATGTACAAGAAATAGAATATTTAATTTAGCAAGAAACGTTCCGTATGAAATTTGTACAAAATACATAGAACTGACGGAAGGTAATGTGCTGGCCACATCAGATTTTTTAGCTAATAAATCATTATTATAACAAAACTGATTGCTCATACATATGTCAAACACCACCGCAAAATAAAACAGCAAATATCAAATCAGATTAGGACAATACGTTGAGAAGGGAAGAGAGGCCTTGGTAAAATAAAAAATCTCTTTCTTCGAGCCTGTCGTCTTTTTCTAAAGACGTGTAGTACTGGAGGGGAGAATGTGTGTTATATAACGTCAATTTCATAAGTTCCCAATAAATTAGAGTTATATTTTTAGTACATAAGAAGTTCGTAAACAAATTAGATTATACATTTGTATAATACTGTACTGTAGAGTTAATGAACTCAATTTATATTCTGAAAAAGTTTTATCATTATGCCATTACCACTTGAAGAAATAATGTATGAGAGTAGAACAAATATAATACGAGTATCATTAAATGTTTAGAACATTCATTAACAGGGAGATTATATTATTATACATAAATAGGCACTATATTTGTAATAACATCAATTAATTCGTACTGCAATATTTAATATCAATGGTAATCATGAATTACAAGAATTGAATAATCATACATTTTAAAATCAATGATAAACATAAATACGTCGAAAAATTTGGATACACCTGCTGTTTTGTAAAAATCAATGTACTTAAATTATTTCTGTCGCATAATTCTTAATTAAAGTGACAAATTTGTCGACCACGGTGCAATGGGTGATAGCAATGCTGGCGCTCAGCAACGAAAGGATTATGAGTTCGAGCCCTACGAAGAATAATATTTTTATCTCAACAATCCCTGCATCAATTATCTCATCCTGCATCATATTATCGGCTGCATAATTCAACCAAAGCAGTTGCGTAACCCTTTATACATTTAAAAAAACAGAAAGCATGTAATAATACTGAACATTTAATTTTATTTTTGCCACTATTTATCTTTTTCCCTGGAAATTTCAAACAGAAATATTAGAATTCAATAAATAATGAAGAAGGCTTTGTGAAAAATTCATAAACCTTACTGGTATTTGAATCCAAGATCCTCTTATATCTAGTAGGATGCTCTTACGAACTACAATTTCAAAAATTTTGATTAAAAAATATTTATATAAAATTTACAATTTTTTAATTGCTAATACGAGTAGTAGTGAATCAATTTAAATTTTTTAAAAATAAGAAAAATGACAAAATGCGACCATTGCGACATAACAAGAGAAGTTGATGTACAAAACTGGAGAGAAAAAAACAAATAATAAACTAAGGCAAATAAAAGAAGACGTTCAACAATAGAAGACAGCAAAATACAAACAATACTAACAAGACTGTATATTACAGAAAAGAAAAAAACAATCTAGCATTTGCGAAACATATAAAACCCAGATCAACGATTTACCTTCGAGCGTATATCACCATTCACTGCAGGAAATACGCAAGAGCCTAGCCATCACGGCGGCAGAGTCCCCAAAGATACATGATGTCTTCCAAATGGAAAATTAAGACTGATTTTTTAAGAATTTAAAAAATCTTGATAAAAACAATACTTAACGCACAAAACTCGAGTCCTTATACTTATTTTTTAGATTTATTTTAAAAACTATTATAACGACCCGGGTTTGTCGGGCGCTTGGAACATACATCGTGCTACTTCGGGGCTCTGCCGCCGTGACGACTTGACTCTTCTAGGGAATACAAGACAGCAAGACACACAAACAACATCACATCTACACTCAAACATAACCTAGGAAACACCTAGGATACCTAACCACAATTTTATAAAAATACCTACGTACAACACATACAATTATTAAACAAAATATGAAATAACATGACAATGAGTGTAACCGATGTAAAGAGGCACTAGTCGTCCAACTTTATTTTTTGTGAATAAAAATAAAATATCAGTTGTACCCATATTACTTCCTTGTACGAAGTAAAGGAAGTATTGTAATCGCGAAAAATTTCGGTTTTGAGATTTTAACGGAAATATCCATTTTGACCATCCCTGAATCCATTCTGACTAATTTCGTCGTGACGTCTGTACGTACGTACGTACGTACGTACGTACGTACGTACGTACGTGCGTATGTATCTCGCATAACTCAAAAACGGTAAGCCGTAGAAAGTAGAAATTTTGTATTTAGGACTTCTATAGCATCTAGTTGTGCACCTCCCTTTTTGGTCATTACATAATTTCCAGAAATGGTACTTTATTTGAAGCCCATAATAGATTTTAATGAAAAACTATAGTAAAATATAATCCAAAACGTTTCAAATTTGGTATATAAGACTTTTATATCAAATGGAATAACATAGCAGATTTTAGTTAAAACAGGGTAACCGGAAGTGATATATTACCTGAAGTTGTTAACAGTTTTTCTTGAATAAAATGGTTTCATTTTGATTTTAGAAATAAATGCTTCAAATAAGAGTTTTAGAGAATTAAATTCTGCGTCTAGCACATCAAGTATTATTAAATTAGCCCTTTGTATAAGCGAGATATGTAAATTTAAAACTTAGATACTTTTTGGTTTTTGTAAAGAAGCTTGCTATGGATTAGGACAAAAAATAACAAAAAAATAAAAAATAGATGTTAATGTCAAATTATGTCAAATACGTGCAATTTTATAATTGAGTCTATACTTCATCTTCATATTGGTCTTGCGTACAAGGAAGTCGTGTGGTGTCCACATCAGATTTTTTTTGTAGGGTACTTACTGTTAACACAGAAATTAAATTTACACATCAAATCTTTAAATATATTTCATCCAAAAATCATTTTTATATAAATTCCTATAATTAATTTTGCCTGTTGATTCAAAACTATTATTTGAAGCTTCTTTTACCTAATATATACTACGTTTACATGCAGTTTTGAAAATGGTTTCAGTTTTCAGTCAAAATTTTGCGAAACTGTTTACATGCTATTTTCAAAACAGGTTTACAGATTGATTTGAAAACAGTTTCGGCACATGCGCATGACATGACTGATGTAAGTGACAGATCCTCTTCACTCCAAATTCTTCATTTTGCCATTATTCCATTTATTTTTTACTTTGTACCACTACGCACTAAAATTACACAACTGTCAGTTTATTTGTGGGTTATAGCGTTTTCAGCTTACAAATTGAGTGCGCACTGGTGCGCACTTTGTTGCACTGGGCGTTTTCAGCTTGTCATTGAGTGCAAAATTTAGTCAGCTGTTGCGTTTTCAACTTAAGAAAAAGTTGCACCGTGCACTGGCTAAGTGCGACTTTTGTGCACTGGCTCCCTAGGCAAGTGCAAGTGTCAGTGCAAATATGGCGGCTAAACTAGCACTTCCACCGGATGAGGGCAGAACTCGTTCAGTGTGGTCACGTGATAAGCTGCACTCAGTGCGCACTTGCACTGTGTAAGCTGAAAACGCTATTAGTAACACCAAATTACACAGAGCGGTAGAAACGTTATGCTATGTACGCATGCGCAATATCGAATCTGAATTTTAAGTGTTTACATGAGTAGTTTTGGTTTGAGATAACTCAAAACCGTTTTCACACTGTTTACATGGCGTTTTTAAAACTAAAAATGTTTTGAATACGGTTTGAAAACTGCATGTAAACTCAGTAATAGTTAGGTAAGCTGAAAATTACGAAAATATGATATTACATGTTAAAGTCGTATGTAGGGAGTTCCAATCAACGGCCTGTATACGAGTACATATAACAGGAGGTAAGTATGTATAAACGCATTTTTAATAAAAAATTGATAAAATTTGTCATTTTTTTCATTTCTTATGAGAAAAAACTTACATCTGTAATAAAATAAATTTGATATACGTATGGTATGACATGACTAGCGAATGAAAGTTGACGTTTAAATTATTTTATAGATGTGGTTTCTTTTGAAACCCTAGAGAAGAATAGAATTGTACGAAATATTCAGGTATGAAATTTTTGCATGAACCCATTTAAATACTGGACTAGGAAAGCACAGAAATACATTACTATGTCTGGCTGAAAATAGACGGCCGTCTAGGGTAACTGAATATCAAAACAGGGGTGCGTTTAAAATATTTTAATCATTTTTCGTTTATGTTCATTATAACAAAATATTTTAATCTTAATCTATTTAGTTTGGCAATTCTATGAAATAGGATTATTTTTAATTTCCTCTAACAGTAATTCCGACTCGAGGATTGCTTACACCTGAGACGAACGAACTAGAATTTGCGGTATTAAATTTTTTAAATACATCCCTGAATTCTGTTGCAAAGTCATTTTAATTACTTTCTGGTATTGAGTACAATTCTAATATTCTGTAACGGAATACATGAGGGTCAGTTTCCTGTCAAATCAAATACAGGAAAAGGTTTTCAAAAGAAACCGCATCTATTAAATAATCTAAACGTAAACTTTCATTCGCTAGTCATACTTAAGTAAGTTCTTTGTTGAAATAACAAAAATTGCATCCAATTTTGCAAAGCGTCAAATAAAGATTTTTATTCCCCAAGATTGCAACACCCAAATCCATATCTTCCTTAAAATTGAATCGGAGTAAATTGTTTCCACACTTTGTATCTTCAAATATCAAAACTTATCCGTCCTTTTATGCTCTTTCAGTAATATAAAACCCCTTTTCACCCCATTTAATAAAATTCAAATACATATTCCTTCCAAACATTCTCAAATTGCATCTATAGAGAATACTACTATTGACCTATTCTCTTCTGACCATCGATTGAATCCGTGGGGAGTCTTCGGCATATGCCGTTCTAATAAAAGATGTTCCTGGAGCCCTTTGGCGCGCGGAGTGACGGACCCAGCTCTATCCCGAGGGAGACAGGGATAGGGATGGTCAAACAGGAGCGAACGCCAAATGAAGTCGTATTTTACAAGAATCATTGAGAGATATGGAATATTGAACAAAATTTGTGCTAGGATATATTTATGATGTTGGCTAAAGAAAAGAATAGATTCATTTAAGATTTTTGAAAGTATAACATTATTGTGAAAATAATACATGAAAAATAGAGAGATTATATTTTGATTCTCGTAAAAACTACACAAAATGTAGAAAAATTTCTCGACTATACCCGAAGTTTCAAACAGCATTCTTCTTGCAAAACTGACGTGTGCATCGAAACGTCAGTTTTATTAGAATAAATATTGTTTGACAGACATCGATTTCGACTATTTGTTAACACATTAACAAAACAAAATGATGAGCTGTGTGGTTGAATAGCAAGTAACCATAAATTACAGGGCTTTTAAAAAAGCTGTAGAAAACTTGCATTTATATGTATACGAATTGAAATAGTAGCTGAAATAGTTAAATTTCTATTTGAAAGAAATTTAGCGAATAACTAATAATAATAATAGTAATAATAATACTAAATGATTTTTTATCCATTGATAAATTTCTTAATATATTATAAAAGTGTGATACAGCCAGCACACATGTTTCATTTTCACATACCTGTATGTTAACGCTGGTTTATGTAAGCTGTAAACTTAAGAATTTACCTTAACATTAGCATTATGACTTTGCATTAATAATTTGAGTATAGACAAATGCGTACTACGGTATATGTAGGTGTAACCTTTAACCTTAGCATTCTGCCGTAACCCTAGAATATGGCAATTTCTAACTTTTTAAGTCATAATGCTAATGCCGACCAATCATTATAATATATGTTAGTGCCCGATATCTTGATTCCAGCAATTTTCGCGACTATTAAGTGTTCAGCAGTGGGATCACGTAAAAGAGAAAACGATATTGCGATTATCGAGAGCTGAAAACGATATTCGTTTCCTTAGCGATCACGTAAAATTAGTCACTCACTACATTTTCATCGGTTATATCCGTAAAATGACTACGGTTTTCGAAGACGATATTGTTTTTAGACAGATATTTTTGTATTATATAGTAGTTTTGACAGAAACTGTCATTAAATTTTTTAATCTAATTTATTCTAATTATTGAAAATATTTGGTTTTAAGTTTCACAATTATTTTATTTTGATAACCAGTTTTGCTACAACATTAGCATCATCAGATCTTCCTTAACGTATTTTCAATAATTAAAATGAATAATAAGTTTCACCATGTAAGAGCTGACACAATTAAAGAAATTTTTAATCTAATATCAAAATAGATTATTATTGTCTTTCGTTCATAATATCAGTGCTACAAGAATTGAAAAAGAACACAAGTTAAACTATCAATTAGTAATACACGTCATGCATCAAATAATTTTGCTCTTTTCCATACTCCACAAGAAAAATTTATGAAGTACCTAAACAAAATTACTTCTTAATTAATTTAAAACACTGTAGTATGCAAGGCAAGATAGTAATTTTAAATTAATCTAATTTTATTATGTACCTATTTCAAGTATATAAAGTCTGGGCCACATTTTGTGTAAAAACTTCAAAATATTAATTTATAATACCCCAATATTATCCAATCAAACAACAAGATCAAACTGCTCCTATTTTCACACCACTGCAATCTTAAACTAGATACAGTATAGTCTTGAGTGAGAATGAGTGTTATTGAAAAGATGGCCGTAATGTGAAGTTTAATGCAAAGTTATAATGCTAATGCTAAGTCTTAAGGTTACATAAACCAGCCTTAATTCCAATTATCCAATATAACTGAAGGTTCCTCAAAACTCTGTAAATATTAATTGGTCGCGTCTAGCATTACCACGGTGTACAAATACTATAGGTGTAAAAATTCCGTAATAATAATAATTATTAGTTTTTGAGACATTGCGGTCGGCACTAAGTAGGCCGTGCCGTGACCCTTACATTCAGCACCACCACAATGTGCGCTTAACACAAAAGTTTCTGGGACTACGAGGGTAAGTTAAATGTCATTGTTTAATTCGGGCCTATATTCATATGTGTATCAAGGCTATAGCTAATTTACTGAATATTGTTCCTCTGATTATAGATAGTAATCACATGAGAATGAACCAGCAATTATATCCATTATTAAGAAAGATAGCGATTATCTTCAAGACAATATGGGCAATAAGTTTACTTTTTAATAATACAATGTACTACTAGTTTGCTGCTATTGTAATGCAAATTTTGTGTACGTCTCAATAATATAAAAAAATAGTATGTTCCATTTGAAATTTCAAAGTTGGCATTACATACTCCGGAACCGGAAATAATAGAACATTTCTTGATACATTTTATTGCCCATATTATCTATTAAATTTGCTTATTTGAAGATAATGGTATGTCTCGTAATAACGAAGATAATTGCAGGTTCATACCCGCGTGATCAACCTGAATACCTTCAGTTATTAAGGTATGTATTTCATATTTTGTAAAAACTCGTGGAATTCAAAAAATGTACGAATTTCATTGTGGAGGAAACATTATTTATTTCAGTTTTTCTATCAGTATATTGTGTGTAAACTAATGTACTACTTCTATCTTTCCGTGCATTTTTCTAAATCAATTACAGAAACTTTGCAGACCAGGTCATTTACCTTTATATTGAATTCCTTGCCGTTCAAAAGAATAAAATCGTGATCAGTTGGGTTGCCGAGCTCATGTAAAGTATTCGTGAACAGGCCTAAGTTTGCGGTGGATTTAGAGTGGAAATTAAGTTTAGGAAAAGATTTGGAAAACACGTCGTTTCAAATCTTTGGTCTGAGGTTTAAATTTACATGCACAGTAGCACCTGAGGGTTTTTTTATTTAAAGTTTATTGGAGCGATATAAGTGTATATACACTGTTAATTTGCATACATTAGGAATATAATACCTACATTAACTTTTAATCATTACGGTGCATAATTTATGTTATCTGAAGAAACTTCTAATTATGAAAGTTTCAAGCTTACTTGTTACAATGCACTTTAATGGTGGATGGATTTTCGCTTATCTTTCCAACTCAAATAATATTATTCATGATTTTTCACTGTAATTAATACTCGCGAAGGTGGTTCTGATAACATTAAGATGTAAACTTATTAGATTGATGTAAGTCTCTACTATTTAAGCTCACTGTTGTTTTTTTTTTTTATTTAACCGTCCGGAAGTCTGGTGAGGTCTGATAGGCCCAGAGGTATGCTAATTACATCGCATCTCTTATAATACCAATAAATATCGGCGGTTGGGATGAATAGTAGCTGCTTCTACTGAGTCGCTCTATCTGCTATCGTTCATTTTCTGAATGCATAGTGCACAAATCTATGCAATATAAACAAAACCGCGCTGACCGGGCATCACAGACCCGACAGACTTGCTAAGCGACAAAGATTTTAACGAATTTCAAGGGTTTTCATTTTTTTTCTATCTCAAAAATCTATTTTTTCGTTAAAATAATGTCGATTAGGTTACCTAACTCATAAGTATACTCGTATTTATTACTGTACTAGTAGATTCATCATATTGAAAATGGAAATCGGAGCAAGTTAATCTTCTTGCCTTAGGAAGAGTTATTGTCTTATACTAGAAATATATAAAATGATGAAGGGGAAATAGATTGTTTGAATGAAAGTTCTCTTTTGAAGTGAAGAACGCGACTCAGTGCATTATTAAGAGAGTTTCTGTTTAATTTAAAAGTAAACGAATAAAATTTCTTTAGCCATTATTTTTTATTGTTAGTTGCTCAAATTTTATTAATAATAATAGCTATTTGTGTATTAAGAGCGCAAAATGGGAAATTTTCGATTGAGAGGTTGTTGACGCGCAACACAGGAGCGCGGCATTCTCTCGAAATCGACAATGTTCATTTGCGCTCGAAACACACACAAGATTTTGTCTACAGTCCTCCACCATAACAAAAAATAATAAAATGTACACATTGTACATACAGTACTAGATATTGTTTTCGCTTTCGTTTTTACAAAAAATTAATGTCAATTTTTTATTGAATATTATAAGTTTTTGTATAATTTATTTGTTTCAAGTAAATTAAACTAGTGCAGTGGAAAAGTGGATGTCCATTGGAAGCGTTCACGTCAAACTTTTGCAGCACAACTGTTCACACAATTTATTTTATATTTAATTTATCGTTATTTTCCATTCTTCTTGAGCTATTACTTCAATCTAATCTAAGCATTTTATACTTTCGTTTTTGTAAATAAATGCTCTATTTTATTTTTATAGCAGTGCGGCATTTTGTTTGTTTATGTAATATACCGACAGAGCAGTTATATGTCAGATTGACTTGTGAAGGTGGTAAATGTGTAACTACTCTGCCATTAGTTCCTGATTAAACGTTTCTATTAAGAATGTGGACAAGTGGCATTTCTCAACATTGTATAGTTAGAAATTTGGACAGCGAGCGTTTTTTCTACTTTGTCGCGCATGAGCGGCAAAGTGACATTTTGCGTTGACAGTTGAAAAAATGTATTCTACCAGTCTGAATTGTTTCAGACATTGAACTGCTTTTATTTTCATTCTGGAGTCATGACATAAGACCAACTGGGTTTAATAGACCCCACCAGACAAATATTATCCGTTTAAACCATCAGACTTCCGGAAGATTAATTTCTTTGTGATGATCGCAGTTGTAATAGATGTTGTTAAAATAATGTTTCTATAAATTTTGATAAGTTTACAATATATTATAAATTTTTTAACAAGCATTTAAAGTAATGCAAAAGATATAAAATGTATGAGATAAATAGTTATTTATGCAACAACTGTGTAAAGTAGTACTATTTTGGTCAAGTGCGATGTTTCACGTATGAGGCGCAGCCGATTGCGGAAATTGTAGTACGAGATAAAAAATACTATTTTGCAGACGTGTTGCATACAACATTTTTCCTACAACCGAAATGTTAGTGATGTTTCTCATAATACTGAGTGTACAAGCATCCAGCATCTTCGAATACTGTTAGTGCTCTTTCTCATAAAACTGTACAAAATGTTAATGTAAATTATAATTGTACATTTAATATTAATATTAAAAATTAGGTAAGGTTAGAATACATGTCAAAAAAAATGTTAATGTTCTTAAAAATTAGATTAGTACTCAATCTGTTTCATTTACAGTGTATATTAATATTTCTTAATATATTTTATCACTTTCATTATTATTTACTATCTAAATATTTGCTTAACAAGTAAATTAGCCGAATTTTAATGTTGCCTATTACTTTTCAAGCATTAGTATGTATGTATTGGGTATTGCCATGCATGAATACAAAGAACTAATTTGTAAAAAAATCCCTGCTGTTTCTGTAAATATACAATAGTTATATACAAAGAAATATAATACCTTTACCAGCATTAGTAATTTAATTATGTGTTAATTTTTATGTTAAATATCATCAGTTTTTGCATCAGTGCCCAAATATACATTAATATAAAAATACTAAATCTCTTTCTTCAACATTTCAAAATCCAAATCATCATAAAATGCATTTGACGTTTCAGGAAATTGATTAATTGAACTGGATATTTATAGACACAGACACCTGCCTAATGCGTCCGCATTACCATACAAAAACTTTTTTCACAAATCATTTTGTAGTCGTATATAAATATAATAATTTCTACATTAAAATCCCGTTTAAAATAAATAATATAAACTAGTAATAAAATTGATAAATTTCATTTATTGGTGAAATGAAAACAGTAGACAATATAACAGTAGCACAAAATGCTCTTAACACTAAAAACGTTAATTAAAAAACTTTTATCCTAATGGCTTTGCAATCGATTATTATTAAAATCAAAGTTAATAGTTTTTAAATTCCTTAGCTACATGAAAATGTGTTTACTTCATTTTCCATGCATTTTGCAAACTATTAAGTGAAGGAAAATTGTAGTTTGGCTAACGATATTTATATTTCCACATTGACTAATCAATAAAATGGGGCCCAGTCCTTAAAACGACATGATAGGGACTATCATAGTTGCGAAAGAGATTAGTTTTTTTTTTAAATATTCGAGTTCTTAATGCCGTTATCCTCGCTTTAACATCTACGTCACACATCCACTAGAGATATTACGAATTTTTACTACTTTCAAGCCTTCTGCTTTTGCCTCTTTGAAGTACGGGATCTATTTTCAGGTAAATCAATGCAAAAAATAATGAAACAACGAAAGTAAAATAATAGGTACCTATTGAATTTATGATGCCACGCCACTCTCACATTCGTTACCTGGGTTATTACGGATTATATTATTTTTCCCACTCCCGATATCTTAAGTAGGTTATTAGGACATTGTTTGTAGAGATATATGTTTATTTTACTGTCAAGATATTGTTTCTATTACCGAGGGGATGTAAGGATCGTCCTTACGTCCCCACAGCTGAACTTACCTCCCTCTGTGAAATACCAACAGTTAGGGTTAGATATTTTAAACTTGTGTAAAATATTTGCTAATTCTTACAATTTGTGATTTTGAATTTGTTTTTTATCAAATTGTCCTCATTTCATAAATATATCCATTTCATTTAAAAGTTGTCGTGTCAAATGTGACAGATGACAGCGTTTTTCTTCTTAAATTTTCTATGGAATACTATAAGATTCTTTTTTTAATTGTATCATTATTCAACGGTATTTCTTGACTTATCTGGCAGTGAAAATGAACATGTAAGAAATAAATCATCAGGAGTGGAAAAAATCTTGTATGCAAACGAGATGTAGGTACATTTGTCCAATCTCGAACTTATTTGCCAGCCCTCGTTATCGTCCGGACGCAAAATCGTCCATCCTTGTAGCATAAAGTAAATTGGAATAATATGACACATAATAACATAGGTAAAAGATGTGAAATACATTGTTATAAGTATAAGAACAATTACAAGATAATAGAATATTCGTAATTCGTATATATTTTAGCGGTCATCCGCAACATATGTAAAATTTTATTACATTATTGTGCAATTTAACAGAGTTTATAAACCATTTAACTTGAACTATGCTAGGAATATTCTTGTTAATTTTAATTATCACGACATCTTGTGTTAATGGGTCCAGAATTTCTAAACTATTTCGCAGATAACTACAAGACTTCGCGCAAATTTAACTTTATCTGTATATCGCGCACAACTTCGCAAAAAAATAACAGTAACAGTATTTCACTTTTAAAGTACGCACTCCATTTTGTAATGTAGTATTCTTTTCCAAAAGCACTTTTATTTCAAATTTTAAGGGCGTTTTTCATTTAATTTTGACGAAATATTTTTTTAGTTTTTTTAGGATTCATTTTATATTTTCTTGATGTTTGATATACATCAGTTATCTGCATTGTTTATTGATTTATTTCACATGTATGTAAAAGTTAAAAATACAAACAACATGACAAAGCTACCAAAATAAAACACAAGAATCAGATGACAGCTCATTAATGGCATACATGCAGCTTCCGCTTTACAGTTGATACATGCATATGTGTTTAAAATTTTTAAGAAATATCATCAGGACAATTTATGCCACACAATTTAATGCGCTAAACATTATTTAGCATAAAATCGTATTAGGTAAATTAACGAATTAAGAACAATTTTTTCATATATTTTTTGTAAAGGCCGTCGCGCACTTGGGCGAGGCGAAGCGTGGCGTAGAGCCGTTTTTTCATTCAATATATTATTATGTGTATACGCGCACTTTGGAGCAGCGAAGAGCAGAGCAGCGAAGCGACTTGCGGGAATACTTCGGGAGAATATTTTTCTCTGCTCTTTGCTTCCCTGATCTGAAGTGTGCGATAGCGCAACACAGCGCAGCTACCTAAATCAAAACGAATACGCCCGAGACGCATTGGAAATAGCCGGTTTACAATTAAATTTCACACGTCTCAAACATCATATCAAAACAATACGTATAGGTTCTATGAAAATGCCAAACACAGAAGAGAAATTAGTTCTTCTGGTTTCAAAATATAAAGAACTGTACGATGTGGGACGTGCCGAGTATTCTAACCAGACATTGAAAGATAACTGCTGGTTAGAAGTAGCAGAAGAAATGAATTTAATAGGTAAGATATGCTATGTATATAATATAAGTTTATTAATTGTAAATATAACAATGTACATTACAAAATGGTGAATTTTAAGCAATTCATTAAGCTATGTGAAGCGCGGAGAAGGGCTATTTTTAGAACCATCGCAACAACGTAGGCGCTATCTATACGATACAAATTTATAAATTATTTTGTTTCATCCGTAGGTTCAGTGCAGTGGCAAAATGTCATGATACAGACAGGCCGAAAAAATGTTTAATTTTTTAATATATTCTACTACATTTTGGAACCAAGTAGTTAAGGCCGTCGCGCACTTGAGCGAGGCGCAGCGCGGCGAAGAGTCATTTTTAAAACCAACGCGCACTTTCCAGCAGTTTTCAACGAAAAACGGCAGCGTTTGCTTCAAAAGATGGACAGCTCGGAGGAAACGCAACAACGCAGGCACTATCGATACGAGACAAATTTATAAAGTATTTTGTTTAATCCGTAGGTTCAGTGCACAGGCAAAATGCCATGGTACAGAGGGGCCGAAAAAACGTTTAAATTTTTTAATATATTCTACTACATTCTGTAACCAAGTAGTTAATCTCCTTTTTTGTTGAGTCTGCAATACTATTTTGTACGAAGAAATCGTTTAATATATAAGGAACTTTTTGAACTAGTTTTACAAACTGTTTCCACTTTTAAATTAAATTTATATTTTGTACATTCATTTCTTTATATTTGGAAACCAAAATAACTAATTTTAACATTTTACCATAATCTATACGTATTGTTTTGCTAAGATATGTGAAAGGTGTGAAATTTAGTTCTACATCGACTATTTTCGATGCGTCTCGGATATATTTATTCTATCTATCGCACACTTTAGCAACGAAGCGCGGTGCAGAGAAGAGCAGAGAAAAATATTCTCACCGAAGAATTCCGACGAGTCGCTTCGCTGCTTTTCCCTTCGCTGTTCCAAAGTGCGCGTATACACATAATAGTATATTGAATGAAAAAACTGCTCTTCGCTACGCCGCGCTACGCGTCGCTCAAGTGCGCGATGGCCTTAAAGAATACAAAGATATTTTTATAAAATAGAGTAATTTAAGAACTAAAATAGACCTTATTAAATTTTGCAGCTCTTGTTATTTGTTTACCAAGAAAAAAAGTAGATCCTCTGCCACGGCGGCGATTAATGGACGAGGCAAAACCTAATCTGAATTTGCCCTAAGCACTTAAGCAGTGAATCTGCATTTTTGCCATTTTCAACACAACTTTTCTAACTACTAACAACTAACAACAACAACTAACCTAACCCCATTGGGGTAGTTTTGCCTTTTTTGAGAATTTTATATGTTATAGTATTTTTAAATTAAAGTTTTACCTATTTTTTTATTTTGCATAATTCTTGTTCTTTTTTTGAGAAAAAAATTAAAGAAAGATAGGTAATTTTTCTGCCGCCATAAGTGACGTCACGCGTTTACCTTCCGCTGCGATCGAGTCTCGACATACACTTTCTCTGTGTGAAAGAGATAGCATGATTTTTCGTTACGTATGTCTCGCGGGGCAAGGGGAACTTGTTTCTATTCTGTGTTGGCGTTGTAACTCGGGGTGCGGTCCGAATCACGCTTTGAGTACCGACAGCGCGCTAACAGTTGGTCCGAATCATATTTACAACGCTCACAGTTTGCGCTGTGAGGTGTATGACGTCAGACGTGACGTCAACACTTCATGCTAACAGTGCTCACGCCCAAGAGGATAGGCAGCGTAAACGCTGTACGCAGGTTTGATGTTGTTTACGCCATTGCTTGCTGAACCAATGAAATTGTGTATTAAGATGGAGTTGTTAACGTAGTAAAGGTTTTTTTTAGAGGAAACTAATGAATTGATCGAACTTAAACTCACAAATGACAAGCAAGAAGTAAGAGCGCTTACGAACGGTCCGAATCGTTAACGCATTCACAGTCGTCAGCGCGCTTATTCAATTCGGACCAGCTGTGAGCGGTCTGAGCACTGTAAGCTATGATAGCATGATTCGGACCGCACCCTCGGTTGTCAGTTTTTGTTTACTGTTCAAATACGACACTAGCGCTTCAGCGGTTTACGGTTCAAACATGTGACGTCATAGCGGAGAGGCTGACTCAAAAAGGCGGAATTTTAATTAGCATTTTATAAATATTTAAGCAATAATTGTTGTCCTTCATCGTATAGAAAATCATTTTATACGTGTCTCATTGCATACACATATTTTTACTTCCTTGTACAAAGTAAAGGAAGTATTGTATTCGCGAAAAATTTCGGTTTCCAGATTTCAACTGAAATATCCATTTTGGCCATCCCTGAACCCATTCTGACTAATTTCGTCGTGACGTCTGTACGTACGTACGTATCTCGCATAACTCAAAAACGGTAAGCCGTAGAAAGTTGAAATTTTGTATTTAGGACTTCTATAACATCTAGTTGTGCACCTCCCTTTTTGGTCATTACATAATTTCCAGAAAAGGTACTTTATTTGAAGCCTATAATAGATTTTAATGAAAACTATATTAAAATATAATCCAAAACTTTTCAAATTTAGTATATAAGACTTTTATATCAATTGGAATAACATAGCAGAATTTGGTTAAAACAGGCTAACCGGAAGTGATATATTACCTGAAGTTGTTAACAGTTTTTCTTGAATAAAATGGTTTCATTTTGATTTTAGAAATAAATGCTTCAAATAAATTTTAGAGAATTAAATTCTGCGTCTAGCACATTAAGTATTATTAAATTAGCCCTTTGTATAAGCGAGATATGTAAATTTAAAACTTATGTACTTTTTGGTTTTTGTAAAGAAGCTTGCTATGGATTAGGACAAAAAATAACAAAAAAAAAATAAAAAATAGATGTTAATGTCAAATTACGTCAAATACGTGCAATTTTATAATTGAGTCTATACTTCATCTTCATATTGGTCTTGCGTACAAGGAAGTCGTGTGGTGTCCACATCAGATTTTTTAAATTAAAATTCGACATATGATAACTACCCTGATATTTATTTTATGATTAATTTCCATATTAAATGTTATGTTTTTGTTCAGTAAATGGCAATAAAATCATACTTTTAATGCCAATCGTCGAAAAACGAATTGTGACGGGTTTATCGTGAATTCGAATCAAGCGGTAATTTGGCAAAAGAAGATGGGCATTTTACTGAAAGTTTTTAAATTTATTTGGATATTTTGGGTACAAATTATTAATCTGGGAATACTGGAATACAAGTACAACCGTAATCTTAATTTATTTACATAAAAATGTAATCTTTTTGGAACTAATACAGTCAATTTATATTCTACAAAAGCGTTATCATTTTGAACTATTAGCATATATGCAAATAATTAGAAGAACATACATATATTTGAAACCTACACGTACCTAACGTATGAGGGCCCATGTATTGAATTGCTTAGTATAATGGCATGACTATTAATACTATCTAAACTCCTATATTGAGCAAGAACTGGGAATTGCACTTAAAGCATTACCTGCATATTAATTATGCAGGAAGTTAACTTGTGCTTCTGCAAGAAATCTTCAACATATTAAGAGATTTCAACTCCGAACCACTTCACCACAGCAGTAGGTACTTTACTTCATAGTCATTGTTGGGTGTTTTACTCGTAGTACCAGATTTGAAAAAAACAATAACTTTTATAAAGGGTTAGTGACTGCTCCTGAACATAAGACTTTGGGCCAGTTGCATAAAACGTTTTTACCTTCATATTGTAACCATGGATACGTATCAAAAATATATTGGAAAGTAACCCGTGTCAGTATTAACAACATGATTAAAGTTAACATTGTTTTGTGCAACTGGGCCTTTAATATATAAAATCACAATTTCGTAATTTTCTGTCTCTCTAATTATTTTAGGTAAAAAAGTTTCAATAAAATTAAGTATGAAATTGTTGAAAATCACCCCAAAAATAGCAATAAGCATGGAATTAAATCAAAAATTAACAAAATATAGGCTGTGTCCGATGACCCCAAAAATAGCAATAAGCATTTTGGCATTTAGTATTTAGATCTACTTCAAATTAATACAATTCCGAATGGCACACTAATGTATCCATAGGTTTGTATGGGAACACTGACAACAATAAAAGTGAATTATACGATTCGATTTAATTTGATGCTTCAGATTAAATGTTATTATATTTCATCTAATAGAAGCAATAAGAAGGTATTATTTGAAAGTAAATTTGACATTTTGCACAAATTATAGCAACGAACATGATATTTAATTAGTGAGCGTCAACTTCAGGGCACAGTGTCCTCGTAAAAAACCTAAAATCTAATTCCTAAAATCCTAAATAATAACGTCATTTAGGGCATATAAATTCAGGATTTAGATATTAGGGTGATAAAAGTGCAACCTCGGACACAGCCTAAACCATTTAACTGTTAGGATAATTTATTTTTATTATTATTTGTAATTTGTGTTCAAGTGAACAATTTAAATTTTTTATAAAATAAATTTATTGATCCTACTACAATATTTTAAATTGTTAAATAATAATTTATTGTTAAATTGGCAGATAAAGCATTAAAACATTTGTTAATTTTTTGTGCCGGTCATCACTCTGTATTTTAAATATATTTATTAAAAACTATTCTTTAGCAAACAATAAGTAGCTATGGCTGTATACAGGGTGTTTCCTTTAAAGCAACCAGCTCTTTTTTGGGCGAACTAATGACTTTAGAAAAAATTGTTAATAATAACAAACCAAAAATTCAACCAGTGGTTTTCAAACGGCAGAACAAAATATTTTTTTAAATGGTATCCTATATAATTTTTAACCCATTAGATAGAGATTTTTTTCTGATTTCAACGATATAAATATGGTTTAGGGTTGTATAGCAATTATTTAGAGAAAAATGGTATTAAAAATAATATTATATTACAATATGTATTGATACGTCTGATGCCTAGTTACGTTAGTAGTAAACCCATTTTTTATTACATTATTTCTAGTTTTTAATACCGTTTTTCTCGAAATAATTGTTATACAACCCTATGCTATATTTATATTGTTGAAATCAGAAAATAATATTCTATTTAAAGGGCTAAAAATTTATATAGGGTGCCATTTAAAAAAATATAATTTTTTTCTACCGTTTACCGTTTGAGAACCACTGGTTAAATATTCGGTTTGTTACTATTGATACATTATCCCCTTATTCTTGATCATTTTTGGTATAAAACATTTTTCTCTAAAGTTGTTAGTTCGCCCAAAAAAGCGCTGGTTGTTTTAAAGGAAACACCCTGTATAATCTAAGTAAATTTGCTTCTAAAGTAAATGTTAATTGAACAAAGAATTAATTTTCATGACATGAAAATGTCAAAAAAATTACTTTACATTTGTCCATTTATTATTTAAGTAAATTTAACTGCAGTAAAGAGATATTTGCATTGGAAAGTAACAAATGTTTGTTTTTGTATGGGGAGTAATTAAACAAATAGTTTAGTCAGAACCGAGTACTTAATGCTATTTTAACCTGAAAAGAAAATCAATTCGGGCCTATGAAGTAATACTGAAACAGTGTTGTGCTGTAACTCGACAATAGCCAAGTGGGCGTCGGACGTCTGGGCTATAAAATAATAGTTGTATAAAATTGTGCGTTAAGTTAGGTTATGTTAAAGTTTGTATGCTTGCTAAATGCGTAATTTTTTTGCGCGATCGCCTTTTTATATGTTTACCAATAGTGTTTCCAAGATAGTAGGTCTTATTTACAAATTACTGAAAGGTAAGTGATACGAATCAAATCTGTAAATGATGTACTTCACTTACCGTTCAGGAGGCGAGACTATAAATTAATAAAAACAAAAATCAAAGCTTACTTAAAAAATGACAAATATTTTTTTTAAATGTCAAAATAATTTTCAAATCTTATTTTTCTTTTAAATTTTGTGTGTCGATCGTGTAAAAATTAGTATAAGCACCACGAACGTTAGGGAATTAGCGATCTCAGACAAAATTGGGACCTTCACTTCGCTCAGTCCCTAAAAATTGTCTTCGATCGGTAAACTGTCCTTAATGTTCTTAATAATTAATAAACTATTAATTTTGTCTCCTAGATGACCTTCGCCCAGTTGAATACCTGCTTGTTTGCAGGTTGAAGGACCACATTTTCAATTTTGTAACAAAATATTGTGATATTGCATTTTGTACAATAAATTGATTCATCATACCTATAATTATTTGCAATGCGCCAGTTACGCGTTCTCATATCTCTGAAACGAAACATTTATGTGATTTCGTTTATATGTACTTGTCCACTTGCTTTTAGGTTTTTATTTAAATTTTGGTTGATTATTTAATCTTGGAGCTCTGTAGCATATTTTTATGTAAATTTTTTATATAATATTCTCTTGGCATTTAGATCCCTTTGAATTTAAATTCAATTTTGTCAAAATCTCTACGATAAAAAGTAAAAAACTCTCCTGAAAAAAATTTGCTTTAGATTCTGTAACAAAATTTCCTCTCCCACAAGTTGGCCATTTCAACTTTACAAATCGTCACTTCAAAACCAAACCAAAGTTGCTGCGAGCATTTAATAAAAACGCCAACTTCAAGTATTTCTATTTGCGCTAACACATCAATCCGAGGGTTGCGGAAAAAACTATTTGAAAAGTTTGTAACCGAAAATAAAACCGGAAGTGGGAGGAACAGGAAGTGCAGAATCACGCGCGCGCTCTGCGCACGTGGCAAATGGCGATGTTGAGCGACAAACTTCACGGATCTGTTTTATCGATTGTAATATATTAGCAAGATGTTATAATGGCCGACTTCCAGACGGTGATGGCACTAAATTGCACTGCAAAAAACAAACGCGAAACTTCTTTCAAAAAAATATTCATTATGTGAAATTGTTGTAATAATGAACATTATTCACATACAGGGTATAATATAAAAAACGAGCCAAGGTGGGCCAAGGTGGGAAAACAGTTTTTCATTGCGCAAAAGTGGCCTATAATAAATTTAGGTAATAATACCCAAATGAAATTTTATTTACACCTATGATTTTAATATTATACTAATTATATTATAAACCTAATTATACTTGAACAGGTTAATAATAAACAGATGGGTCGATTGTTGATTCCACACTTCAAAAAGTTTTTAAAAAAGTTCAAACTCGTGTATACATTTATGTGTGTATACTGTAACGTTTTTATTTATTCGGGTGAAGTGTAAATATTAGAAAATTATTATCAATTAAAATAAGTGTTTATTAATCTAATTAAGACTAAAACTATAATTAACGAGATAACACTATTTATTTGACCAATATTACTAATTATTTATTTCTACTATGCGTTCCAATCTTAGACTGCCGGTCTGTTGCAGACTCTTGTAGACTATTTACGGGATACTTATATCACTAATTATTTATATCACGTTCAACTGTCCGCCTACCGACCTCCATAGCGTCTATATACTCAACTGATTCAACAGCGTCTGTATATTCAACTGCTCGGACAGAAGTCACACCTTTCACCTCACTGTCTGTCTATTTATGTAACTAACTTTCTCCTTCCACAGCCTCAGTATCACCAACTATCCATATGCCACAATTCTTTAACAGCAATGCCGAGTATCCAATCCAACTCGCTGTTACTGGCTTTGTTTACCTAGCTTCACAATACACGTCAACCCTACCGAGTATTCACTTCCACAGCTATCCCAATATACCAGTAACTTCCAGACTCGCCGTTACTGTCCTCGTACACTATAGCTTCCCAATACTCGTCAACACTACCGAGTATTAACATCCACCGCTCTCCCAGTATACCAATAACTTCCAGAGTACCTACTGTACTCGACACTTTACTGCATACGCTCACTACGATATTGATGGGCTTCTCAAACTGACTAACACTCCATGTGAATATCTCTATGTCTCTGAATGTAACTAACTAACTCCCGAACATAGCTGCGTCTCTTTTATACAGCTGCTATTACCTTTTAGAAACCTCTAGAATGTTCGACCGCATAATAACAATGAACACAAAACGTTCAGGCGATCGCAAGTAATTAAACACGACGCGACTCGTCTGTTTACGTAGGCTGCGACTGCGGTGGCGACAGCGGCGGCGACATCAGCGGCGACAGCGGCGGCGACAGCGGGCGTTCCACGTTACAATACATTTATGTGTAGCCTCTGAAGCACTGTTTGCGGATAGCAAGGAGGAAAACGAGTTTTTTTTTCTTAGTGATTTATTATATTTTTTTATTTCTTCGATGATCAATTAAAATACTCTTAATAATAAATTGTATGATCTTTTGTTTTTCTGTATTTTTAACAATAAGGTCTGTCTAAGTTTGAACAAAGAGTAAAATTAAATTAAATTTAAATACAAGTATTTTTTTAATATCGACCTGGGTGGTTTTATGGGCAACGAAGTCGAGTCACGACCTAAGGGTCTCGATTTCGAATCCCGAGTAAGGTGGGTGTATCTTTATCATCTCAACAAATTATATTTATAAAAAATAAATAAATATTATTATACTGTACAAATCGACATAATTTATAATTGGAAATGTATTTAAATTATTAAGTTTAATGCAAAATATTTATATTCAAATAAAAACTGTTTGAGAATTGCACTACTGGACTGATAGCCACGCCTCCGCTATTTGAATTTCTCTACTTCCATTGGTAGTAAGCTTCGCCCCTAATTCGTTATATATTTATAGATGGTCTTTGAGTCGCCAATCAAAATAATATATATGAATTTCATATGAATGACGAGGTGCTATCATTTTATTTCTTTATTAATATTCATTATTAAGCATATACTTTCACTATTTTTTGTTCTTAATTCGATTGAGCTGTAATACCCTATTCAAATTGTCAAAAAGTTTTGGTGATTGGTGATGGTATTTTTTTAGATTTTAGTAGTACATTTATGTTTATAAGTACCTACGAATACAAATTTTCAAAAAGTATTTATATAACAAAATGAATTTCAAATTTAAATAATTAATGTTACACATTTAAAAAAATGGATAATATATGAACATTATATTTTTTTCGGAAAGTCATATTTAGGTACTTAAGCTCCTTTGACGTAAATGTGCCAGTTTTTTTAGGTTTTTATTTTCGCATAGCTGGAGCAAATAAAATTGGGAAAATAATTTTGGAGATAAAAAGCGCTGATGACAACATATAGGGAATTTGAAAGGGTTGAACAGAATTTAAAAGGCTGAAAACAGTTTTGATGAAAAAGCAAGCGTATAAAAACGCAGTTTCCCGGAAGTAAATACAGCGAGTTGTATTATTTATCACCGGCGTCATTTTGTCAAACGACAGTTTGTAATTTTGCGAAGAAAACAGACAAAATAAAAGAGAACAGGTCATGTTTAGCAGTGACATAATATATTACATCGCAGAGACGGACGTGATCTTCAGATGTTTATATGAAAAATGACGCAGTTTGCAGGAAACGATATAGAAGCTGTCCGCTCCTGCTCCTGCAGACTCCTACTGTTCTTCCTCAAACCCGGAGAAATAACAAGTGATGTTTATTTTTCATCAGCTGAATGAAACGTTCAACATACTCGCGACAGATACGTTTGCTGTCGCCATCTAAATATGTCATTTCCTCCACTTCGATTTGTTCCCGACTACGACAAATTGCCATTACTGCACTTTATTATTGCAAAACAAAAAATAATAAAAACACCTTTCATATGTACAGAAAAGGAAATGTGCATTTCAAGTTGCTTTGAACAAACATATGAAGAATAAAGGAAACAAAAACTACTTGTCGCATATGTCACATTTTGTTACAAAGACAAAGTGGTCGACAATCATTCTATGTAAATAATACTCGCACATATATTGAAAATATAAGTTTATATATATTGTTACAATATATTAGAACAGATTTGTCTTGAATATAATACCTATTATATGTAATAGTAATTGCGTCGCGTGGCCGTATGCTTTAGCGGTTCGATTCCGATCAACCTCAAACTTGAAATTTTAAAATTGACAACAATGTTCAAATAGCACAAAACTGACTCTCATGATCCCTCTCAACAATACCTGTACAGTGGGAGTCTTGAAAGAAAATCGGTCTGAGGAATGTTCGATGATAGCAGGATTTCTGTAAAGCAGCACTATGATAAGAAATATTTTACTATTTTTATACATTATAAGTAATAAATGAACAACTCCAAGCAAGAAGGGTAGATTGCACCGAAACGACACCCATGGTTTACTAGATAAAAAACACGATTACGTGGAATATTCTCCCTTATCACAACGGTTTTCTTTCGTGTCACCGACGGTACAGTACAGATTTATCGGCATTACTGAACTCTGTGAATAGAAGCTCATTGGTATATTTAAAAATGGATAATATTATTGTGTCGTTATGGCATACCAGTTTTTTTTTTCAATAAATGTCCGGAGCGGAACTTTTACTATCGATACCGGTATACGTTTGCAGCGACTTCAGCGGCAATTATTAGATCATAATAAGGTGACTGAAAAAATTATTTTGAATTAACAATGTTTTAAAAAAAGTAATATATTTAATAATTATTATATTACTCTTTATTGAATCATACGTAGACATTGCAAATTATTCGAAATAATCATTACGTTAATATCATAATATTTCCTCAGACAAAGAAGGTATAAATGTCAAGGCTAACTGATAATGAATTAAATTTTCTTAATATTAATAAATTAATAACTATTTTAATTTTTGATGAAAGTATTTTGCATCATTTAAAGCAAATTCAAATTATCTACTTTCAGAATACCTACATATATTAAAATATAAATATACCATTTAAAAAAGCCACGATGATTTTTCTTCCAGCGAAACCGGAAGTAGAATTCAGAATTTTTCCACATTAAAAAGTAGTATTTAAGTTCGCCCTCAACTACGTAACGTTTAAAATAAAAAATAGCTACGTTCCCAAAAAAAGTTACATACTGTTGGGATGATTTTTATTAGTTTTGGTTCATTCGCCAAACAATACCAATAAGAAAAATTCACCACTGTGATGCTATTTTTATTACATGTTATTTAAACCTATAAAACGATTTTCTTCTGTTACTGTAGTAGCTCCGCTATGGCACCTGCATATATTTAAGGTATCTCCGTAAAATGTTCTGTTAATATCATTTTTGATTAATTATATTGATATTATGTAAATGTAAACAGATGAAAAGTTTAACAGTAAAGACTATGTAAATATTAAATTGAGCACACCATTTGCATGCCAATTTATGTCCAATAAAATAAACGCCTATATGTATCGAAATGATCGCATTTTTGATAAAAATTTCAAAATAGAAGTACTTTAACTCTTTTACCGTTTATTAGTAAGAACCATGCATATTGTTATTAATTGATTTTTATATAGCACAAACAGATTTTCGTTTTATCATTAAAGTAGAAACTATTCTAGAAACGTTTTAGAGAGAGAAAAGAACGCCTCAAGTGTACGTGCAGAAGTAGTTGGATTCAGAGAAAACATTAGAGTTGATTACGGACGATTAAGATGTCTGATACAGCGATATCGTATAATGTAAATAAAAAATAGTATTTTTCTTCAAGCGTGTTATAATATTCCTATTGTGCTACTATATACACATTATAGAAGATATTCATTGTCTTACTAGTACAAAAATATTGTTATTGTACTAATAAAAAATGTTACCTTCTTAGTTCACCGCTAGCGGCGGCAATCGCCACAGCAATACATATCATATTGAAAATTGTTATTTGACAGTAGTATCGTCTGTGTTTTGTAATGTACACAGCCAACTTTGGCTGAAATTGCAAACTCTATAATTAAATAAATCCAAATAATGTCAAAAAAAATATTTGAAACATTTAAAGAAAAAATAGTGTATGTCATTCGGAATAGGACGCCCTTTTTGTGTTTTACCCATCTTGCCTGGCCTCAGCTAACGCCTCGACCGCTTTCTACTCCCAATAACATAATATACTACTCTCAAAAGCTTGTTAATAATTGTAGATTTGTATGTTATGCTAAAAAACTGTTTCAAAATTTAATTGTTCAGCAGCCAAAAAAAAATTTGTTACAATTATAAAAATATTAATTCAAAAATAATAAAATAACTATATTTGTATAATCTAAGTATTCATAGTTTATAATAAAATACAGTGGTGTTCACTTATAACGAACCCGCTTATAACGAACTCTTATTTGTAATGAAATCCTTTCAAAGGCATGCTATAAGCCATTATTTCATACTTGAATAACATACGATATTATACCATATTCCTGCTTATTGATCATTTTTTTAAATCAAATATTCAATAAATGACAAATCCATAATTTGTTCTGTTGTTATGAACCTCGATTATAACGAACTATTTTTTAAGGCAGGTAGTGGTTCGTTATAAACGCACATTATTTCAATATGTAACATAAAACTTAAAAGAATTGAGGCTTTAAAACTTTAAAAGAAATATACTGAACAGAAACACGTTATTTATTGAATTGTTAAGTACATTATTATTTATTTCGAATTGAGGCCAATTATTTGCTTTGCCTATGCTATGACAATCAAAATTATAAATGTAAATGTGAACACCAATATACTATTACAGAATTGCCTATATAATCTTTTTCTTAAAGTTCTTTGTTGCTCACATATTCCATGAAACCTAAACACGTAACAAAATCATTAGGTTAAAAGATAACTATATTTTTTTCTTTTAATGATATTTTATGATACAAGATATTAACCCACATCGTCAATGTATGTTCACTAATGGTTTAAAATTTAATCTTTAAATCCCGGTAGAAATACATTTTAGTACATTGTATTAAACTAGTCAATAAAATAATTATTTTACTGTTATATAGTATAGAAATGTTCATTAAAATTGTTCCCATTTATAATACCTATAATTCATTTCACGTAAGAAAATAGTAGATGGCGCCTGAGAGCCGACCATTTTTACATGCATTAAATAAATAGGTAATTTAAATTCGTCAAACCAAACTTTGTCAATAATAAATATATATATATATATATATATATATATATATATATATATATATATATATATATATATATATATATCTGTAAGATCAGAATATTGAAAATTACAACAAAACATGGTCAAACATCACTGAATTCTGTAGATTTTAAATGATAACTGACAATTGACAGATGATTTTTTTTTTGTTTTTGTACAATAGGTTTGCACGGTTTGCACTTTGCAGTCTGACCAATGAAAGGGTAGATTTTATATTCCTATTTAAACAAACGTTATTTTCTTATGTAAAATGAAGTAATATGTTCCTACATACAGAGTAAGTACGAAAAAAAAGAAGATACAGTAAGAATTTTGAAAGATGTCCGATCAAGCTTATCGTTTACTGAATTTCAATGAGGGTACATAAGATACTACTGTTATTTTATTATTATAAAAATACATGTGACAGTAACAGCATTCAAAATTCAAAGCTAAGTCAACTGGTAAATTTATTAACAAATTTAAAACCAAATATGTGAAAAATATGGTAATGACCTAGTGTCAGTGTGAGTGACACTGGCAGAAAATAACGTTATTCGTACTATGAACCAAGGTAATATATCTGAATTAGGTACTTACACCTAAGTCACTCAAGATCATTCATTATGGCGGTCGACCAGCTGATTGCGGGAAAACAAACCTTATTTTAACATGGAGTCAAATGGATAATTCGTGTTTATCTTTCATAACATGTTAAATAATTATTGATATGAACGTTTGTGTACATTCTAGATGCAAATATAAGGGCTAAATACTAGTGGGAAAACATTGTTGAATTGAAATGAGATAAAAAGTCACATAATCTCAGTAATGTTTTGAAACCCAACCAAAACAAGTTTGAGTTCTTATAAATATATTGCGTGTTACATCCATTTAGTATTAAGTTTTATTGCTTCTAGTGTATGAGCAAGGTAAGTAATTAAGTAATAATCATTAAAAATAAATTGTGAGAAAATCATGTCAGCCACCGGAATTTGAACCCTAACCCAACCATTTTATTTAATTGTAAATTGAAGGCATTAACACATAATTTCATATTTTGCAAATGACTTGTGTAAATTTGAGTAAATATAGGCAAGGTTTAGTGGATGAAGCGAAGAAATAATATTTGGAAAAAATAAACCTTTTTAATAATATTGATCCTTACTTATTAGAATATGCAAAATTTGATGAGGATTATAATAATATTTCAAAAGTAAATCGACAGTCTTTCCTCGATTACTGAATATTTTAAAGACAGGAAATGAAAAATATTTTATGTTGCTTCTGTTGACTGTTCTTCCCAGAAATTTACGTATTTTACTTAGTGCTACATTAAAAGATGATACTCGTACTCGTACTAACAGATTCCAAAACAATATGTCTCACCCTCGGAGTTTATTAATATTTCTTAGTTATTATTTTAATTAAAATACAAACTTTTCTGTTAATCTTACACAACTTGGCTCAGAAGTAATACGCTTAAAATCTAAATAAAACGTTATTTATACTTTTGAGGATACAATTTCTCATAAGACGTATGGAAAACTAGGCGCTTGTTTGCCCGCAATCAGCTGTTAAACTGACAAATCCGCCATATTGAAACGTCACGTGCAAGTACCTCATTAAAAATAAACTTACGTTATAGCGAAAGTATTGTCAATTACAAGCATCGTATTAAAATGGAATGTTCTAACTTAGTCGAAACAATATGAATTTTTGAAAGACAAACGTGTTATATCCATCCTTAGCGGACTCGATTCTTGTGAGAGAGATAAATATGTGCCAATTTGTTAATTCGTTCATGATACAAATGACCTTAATAGGACATATTTCAAAAATTTTACTGTACAAGTATAACAGCACGGTTTAATTCCCGATTCTAGGTGTATCAATCTGCTTATTTCCCAAATTTCGGTTATAATTATAATCTATTCAACTACCGGTAACCATGCAGTTAATCGGTTAACATGTTAGTAATAAATTATTAAAGCAAAAACAATTTTCTTGCTAATAAATTAATATCTTCATCACTTTTATTAGAAATTCAGTAAAAATTATTACTGTAAAAATCAGTAAACATAGTACCTACTTACAGTCCATGACACGAAAGACAAACGGTCAAAAGAATGTTAAATGCTACCACAATTACTTTAAGCGGCACTACGATTAGAAATATTTTACTATGACTTGTTATAGGCAATATATCAACAGCTTTGTCTATCAGAATTAACTGCAATATACCATTGAAATGAACACTATTTCACAGTGAGTTTATTTCGAGACTACGTTGATGCTTTCTTTGGTGACACGAACTGTACATGCTACTTATTCAACTAATCCATAGGCGCCTACAGGGGGGGGGGGGTTCGAAAGGGTCGACCGACCCCCCTTTCATTTATGGACTGTATCCATTTTTAAAAATAAAATTATAATTTAATTTTTTCATTTCAATGTATCATTGTATTTTTTAATAATTATTGGTAATATTTTCTTATATTTTAATCAAAAATTTATTACATACTATCTATTACTAAGTACGAAATAGCTGAAGTGTCAGAATGAGTAAACTAATCCATAGGCGCCTACAGGGGGGGGGGGGTTCGAAAGGGTCGACCGACCCCCCTTTCATTTATGGACTGTATCCATTTTTAAAAATAAAATTATAATTTAATTTTTTCATTTCAATGTATCATTGTATTTTTTAATAATTATTGGTAATATTTTCTTATATTTTAATCAAAAATTTATTACATACTATCTATTACTAAGTACGAAATAGCTGAAGTGTCAGAATGAGTAAATTATGTTATGTACTGTTATATTACATTATCTTCGGTGTTGTATTTTCTTTAATATGCCGTAGTTTATTCTAATCATTTTATGAACACGTTCTTCTCAAAACTTTCACAATTATCGATTTTACTGTTATATAGAAATAAAGAAATAGAACAGTAAATAATGAATATACACACTGCATATTTATTTATATTAAAAATACCTACATATGATTAGGGTTGCCGTATTTTGTGAGGAGTGCGATTTAATTAATATTTAATTATTATACATTTTATTTTGAGCAGTTCACTAGAATAATTATATTGTTACTCAGTAATATAATATTTTAATTTAATGCAACATTGTATTTTCAGATTGTCTGTTTCTGTAGTTATTGCTTATGCTCGCATCTCGCATCATAAAGCCTACTAGAAGGGGCAATTCTACGCTTTTAGAGCGTACATACGCATTTTCGTCATAAAATATTGATTTTAATTTTTTAAGAATTTGTTAAATTTGCTTCATTGTAAAGAACTCTATATTATCTTACTTTGCATTAAAACACGTTTGACCTTGAAAATTATTAAAAATTCGCCTGCGGCGCATTTTTTTTCTTACAACAAAAATTTCGACCCACCTTGTAAAAAAAGTCTGCAGGCGCCCATGGACTAATCATACTAGCCAACTATCTGGTTATTTTCAATAACCGTCTAATCAATTAATCTAATTAACTGTACTGTTAAATTAATTGTCAGTTAAAAGCAAAAAAATGATCTATTATAACGTAAGTAGTAAAAATTACACATGTGTCAATTTTTCGATGCCATATTGTTCTTATACCTTAGAAGTGGCAATAAAGTTTACTGATCAGAGATAAAAATACAGTGTATAAATCTATTAATTGTTCAACCGATTTTCTTTTTCTTATTACTTGTAGAGGTGGTGCCAAATGTCATGAGCTATGAAATGCATAGATCAAGAAGAAATACAGCTAGAGAAAGGTTAGGCAATAGGAGAGAGCGAAAGAGAAAGAAAGAGTTTTGCTTTTTGCACGACAGCTCATGACGTTTGGCACTAGCTATACAATTTTAGTATTCTCGCCATTTAGTCGAGATTTTGAATATCACTAATCTGTACCATTGAGGGCATTTAACAGAAATCATTGCACAAGTACTCAATGTTATCGTGGAGAGAGCACCGCAGAGATCACGTTTATATTGGAAAAATAATTGTTAATGTTAAATTCTGTTGTATACTAACTCCGTTAAAACCACAACCGATCACATGACGGCACAGTACTGTTAATTAATAATAAATATATGTGAATACATTTTGAATTTGCAATCGTAGATAAAATTTCCCCTCTAGTGGCGCAAATCGTTACTATGGAAAGCAATCGTATAAGTGCCATATTGAATAAGTGACAGCTGAGTGAGTGGTGTAGTAATTAATAATTAAATTGTTTAAACTTATCGCCTTCATATAAATATGTTTTTAAACTCGGTTTGTATGTATAGTCAACGAAATACAGTGAACAATGTGAACTGTCATATGTCAAACCCATCATACGGTGGCCATCTTGTTTCGAAAATAGCGTCTCTAACGTTAATTTCGATTGCGAATACTATTCCCTTTATTTGTTTCCAGTTCGCCAACGAATGTTGCAGTCGAATAATCTTCCATTCGGCAGCTCTTCAATCACATTAGTGGCAAAACACAAGTACGCGACGTATTCGTACGTAGACGAGATGGGCAAATTATAAAGGGGTTGCAATTAGCTTGTTTATATAACGGTTACCTAGTTTGGCAAGGAATTAGATTTTCATGTTTGCCGACGTGCTTTGATTTTACCGCCGACAAATATCTCCAACCGCGGAGAAATGTTTTGTACTCCACCAAAAGATTATTAACAACGGTTCGTGCTGGAAGTCAAATTCGCTTAACCTGCAATTCTAACATTTCCTGCTCTTTTATTTATGAAGGAATATTACAGTTGCCGCTTCCGGCATATAATCATATTATTACCGATATTCCACAATCATAACTTATAAGAAACATGAAAAGAAACCGATTTTCACTCATAAGTTTTATAACTCTACTTGTCACAAAATTACATACACGATACACGATAGCTCAGCGTTTAACACACTACAGTAAAGAAATGTTCATTTGATGAATTATGCATTCAGTTTTTACAATGTAACTAAAAAGAAATATAACTAGTTTTTATTTATTTATTCGCATTTGTATCTACCTATCAGATAAAAATTTACATATATTTAATACCGGAATAATTTAACTTAGCTTTGACATACATATTTCTTTACTGCAATAAAAATGAGTAACTAAATGGCAGGTATAAAACTGATTTATATTAAATGAAGTAGTATTATATTACCGTTAGAGTGTGGAATTTTTCTTTATCGAATATCTAAATAATATATAGAACAGATTTTATAAACATATTCATACTAGTACACGGATTCGATAGAATAGTCAATGAAATTAAAAAGCAATCACCGCACTTATCGTCTGCTGCTTAAAAATAAAACAACGAGCAGATTGTGGATTTACTTTAGGTGTTTGCGAGAGTTTCTCTAAAGCGTTACGAATGATAATCTCCAGAAGGAAATGAATCTCTGGTCCTGAAATAACTACTTAACGACTATAAGCTATTTTAAATATTACATATGTTTTAATTTGAACGTATGATTTGCTTATTTTGTTAATACTTCGATCTCTTAATAGTTGTCACATTATTTGTAAATAACCAACAGTCTTGGGCACAGAAACATTAATTAAAATAATTGTACATTTTAATAATAATTAAAATAATAATAGTAATAAAATAACCAGAATTAATTCAATGAATATACTCGTATAAGAATATTTTGATGTATCGCCCATGGCACTTTTTTAAATGTCTCGTCTTTAAAGCGTTGTAACAAAATTTGAAAAACAGCAACTCGAAAAAAACTGCTATTTCGGGATTTTCATTGCTTACTTTTTTATTTTCATTCATTTTTACCTCTCGCTAAAAGAGGTATTGTACTCATGCTAAAAATCGCATATTCAGATTTTAGTGAATAAGCACGTTTTAAGGTCCCTAGAATCCGATTATAACGTTTTTACGATGATGTCCGTGTGTGTGTGTGTGTGTGTGTGTGTGTGTGTGTGTGTGTGTGTGTGTGTGTATGTGTGTATGTGTATGTGTGTGTGTGTGTGTGTGTGTATGTGTGTGTGTGTGTGTGTGCGTGCGTGCGTGCGTGCGTGTGTGTGTGTGTGTGTGTGTGTGTGTGGATGTTGGATTCACTATATCTCAAATACGATAAGACTTAAGACATTTTTAAATACGGATTTCTCAATCTAACAATAATGGGAAGAGTCGAGTCAGTTTTGGTAACAATTGGACAACCGGAAGTAGTAGTTACAAGAAAAAAATCATCTAAATATTATTTATCGAAAATTAATGTAAATACTTATATTAAAGAACCTTAAATTCTTTATTCGATAAATATAAATTCATTATTATATCTTCTATAGATTTAGAGATAAATACTTATATTAAAGAACCTTAAATTCTTTATTCGATAAATATAAATCCATTATTATATCTTCTATAGATTCAGAGATAAAGAAAGGCATATAAAATAATTTGATGTAAAAAATCTCAGATCAAACTACTACAAGGCAAGAAATTCAAATGTTTGTAATTGACACATAAATGTCACTGTCAAAAATATTTGTATGCCTCTGTCAAAAATATTTGTACATTATTATGAAGATTATGAAAATAAAAAAAGTCAACAACGCAAAAGAATATACGTAAAAAAGAATATAAAAGGAATTTGCGAAAAAATGACGAATATAAAGAAAAAGAAAAGGAAAGTAGAAAAAGAAAATTTCAGGATATTGAATATAAAGAAAATGTATGTATTGTACATAATTTATTTTAAAATATCCCATAGATTTTGCAAATATATGTGAGAATTATTTTGTAGTGAGACATGAATATATGTATTTTATTTAAAAATATTTTTCGTTTTATGCGTACAACCAGGTAAAATATCTGGCGAGAGGTTATGTGTTGGCGACATCAGATTTTTGTACTGACTTTAGTGAAAAAAAACACAGTAGTCGACTTTTGAAAACTGCGATTCGTATACAGACTGTTACTATACTTATGAATCAAACTTTAAGGGATGCTAATACAGCTAAAAGTAAGTCAAAAACTCTTAATCAGAAAAGTCAAATTCTCAACAGTTTCCGAGATAGAGATTATATATTTGATAAAGTTTTCGTTTTTTTCAATTAATGTCTTAAAAACTACTCGTATAAGAGTTACGACTTTGGTCAAATGAGGGTATTTATTTATCTTTAAGAGGTCTTCTCGTACATATATGTTTTTAATTTCCAAAAATTTCTCAAAATATGACAAATAGCTGATTTAAGAATTCTTAACTTAATTTTAGCTGTATTTCCCTTAAAGTTTGATCCATAAGTATAGAAACATCCTGTATAAATTGCAGTGGCAGATAACAGAACACGTACTTGCTTAAAAACAATTGACAATTGACAACTACTCCTATAATATTAAATAACTTTCAATAGGGCCTGATTAAAGTCTTCGTGAGTCCTAACCTACTAACGTTTTTTAAAAATTTGATAAATGCGCCCCAGGTTGCTGATAATATGTTTTTTTTATACAGTTAATTAACTATATAAATAAACATTATCAGTATTTGAAATAAAATTTGCTACAAGTGATAACTATTATTGGGCAAATATTATTTTGTTTAATTTTTATTGGCGCGGCGAAAGTGTAATTTTTTTAAAAATAATTTATGTTTTTTTGTAACTTTTTGTTTATTGTTGGCAATGCCATAATTGTAATCGTAAACGATAGACACATACCATAGAGAGCATTTACTAGGCGTCGTCATTAGCACTCAATGTCATAAATAATTCGAAATGTGTAATTGACTTCGATCGGATTCGAACTCAAGATCTAAGAAAGAGTTATGTCCTAATGTATAAGAACACAAAAGATATACTCATATTGTGTTTACTATTTAACTGTCTGGTTATCTTTGCAATTACCGTCTAAAATGTGGTCGTAAACGGAAAGAAAATTCAAGATTTTATTCATTCGAGTGTTCCTCGTTTTCGATGTTTACAAACTCTTAGAACTTCTTATAAAAAGTTTAAAACTTTTCAACGTCTTTGTAATTAAGAATTAAGTAGAACATCAATTCTGGTTGTAACAATTTTACAAACAGATCAATAATTCAGTTATTTGTTTTACGCCTTGTTCACAATAAAATAATTAATGATTTATTTACTTATTCAGCAACAAAAATAAATACAGTAAATATTTATTGTACAAATAAAATAAGCGCTTATTTTTATATGTATGTCAGCAATATGTTACTCGCTTAATCTATAGAAACTACAGTAAAACATATTTAACTTTAGAACTGGAAATAGCTGATATATCATTTTTATTCATTCATAAGTATAAACGTAATATAAATCACTCGGAAACTTTGGAAATGTAAAATAGATGCACTACTGCTTTTTCCAAAGCACGTGTGATACTCATAGAGATTTGAATAACTTTTGACTCATAAACTTGCATAATGATAAATTCTTCTCGTATAATTCTTTTACCATCAGAATCACATTCTTTCTACCTTTTTTATTACAAAGCTTTCTCTAAGTGTCTTCAACTATAACTAGCTAATCTACTCTAGTTCCACCAAATAACTCCAAGTTATTATGAATTTAACTAAAGATTAATATGTTATAATGAACAATGGGTAAGGAGTCACAAAGGTGTACCTAAAAGGTTTATTCAGGCAGTTAACAGCAAGTGCGGCATATAGTTCTCAAGTAATATTTTTGTGAAAAAGTCATTGACCTCACTGAAACTTGAACCCAGGTTCTTCCTATGTGTAGTAAAATGCTCTCCCAACGAAGATACGAAGTTTACTGGAAGCCAATGAATTCTTCACTTATACTTGTTGTTAGTCTTCAATGAGTATACTCTCCTATTCAGAGAACTGAATACTTATCTGACAGCGCGACACACTTAGTGCTTTAAGAAATTATATTACAAACTGTTTTACACAGTTATTTTTATAACATCATGGCCAGTTGCACTGCTTATAGTTAAACTTTAACTGTTTGTTAAATTGAAAATACCGTTTCGAAAACGAAACGTCAATTGTGGCAAGGGCAAGAGTAAGTGCATTAACAAATAAATAACTTTTTATGAACTGTTCTAAATTATAGTTTCAGGAATAATAATTCAACTTTGTTATCTTTTGAAATTCTGTTTAGAAATAATTGTTTTTTTCTATTAACTGACTATTTAGACAGACTGAATGGCAGCGGGCTAGACAGTTATCCGTTGATAATTAAATCTATAAGTTATTGCATATTCTGTCATGAAGATAACGGTTTTATTTTAAACAGTCGATAATAGATTTTCAAGTGGAAGTCTGAGTGTTAGTTTTGGGCGTTGGCTAATCGCCAGCCCACTTTTAATTGTTCAATTATGTTTAGTTTAATTTGTAATAATAAATTGTAGTCTAAGTTGTAATTATGTGTAAATAAAAAATCTGATGTGGACACCACACATCTTTTTACGCAAGACCGATATGAAGTATAGAACCAATTATAAAATTGCACGTATTTGACGTAATTTGACATTAACTTCTATTTTTTATTTTTTGTTATTTTTTGTCCTAATCCATAGCAAGCTTCATTACAAAAACCAAAAAGTGTATAAAATAAATAAAATAAATATATCATCACGGCATATTACCCATTGCTGGGTGTGCCAATCCGCTACAAAAAGTATATAAGTTTTAAATTTTCATATCTCGCTTATACAAAGGGCTAATTTAATAATACTTGATGTGCTAGACGCAGAATTTAATTTTCTAAAACTCTTATTTGAAGCATTTATTTCTAAAATCAAAATGAAACCATTTTATTCAAGAAAAACTGTTAACAACTTCAGGTAATATATCACTTCCGGTTAGCTTGTTTTAACCAAAATCTACTATGTTATTCCAATTGACATAACAGTCTTATATACCAAATTTATAAGTTTTGAATTAGATTTTAAAATAATTTTTCATTCAAATCCATTATAGGCTTCAAATAAAGTACCATTTCTGGAAATTATGTAATGACCAAAAAGGGAAGTGCACAACTAGATGTTATAACAGTACTAAATACAAAATTTCAACTTTCTACGGCTTGCCGTTTTTGAGTTATGCGAGATACGTACGTACGTACGTACATACGTCACGACGAAATTAGTCAAAATTGATTCAGGGATGGTCAAAATGGATATTTCCGTTGAAATCTGCAAACCGAAATTACAATCAAGGAAGTAAAAAGTAGTTTCAGAATATAAAGTTTGTCAGATGTCCGTGTCCATATATTAGTCTCCATCACATCATCCTCCATCTGTCATCAAGTGTGGGAAATGATGTAAATGTGTTATGTGTTCCTTCCTTCCCAACCTAATTGTGGTCGACAGCCAACGTCGACCAGTTAGAAAAAGTATCATCGTTCGGCAAGCAGGAAATTCAGAGCTTGAGACCCCCTGGTGTTACAAAATAAGTTCTCAAATATTACTGTCACAATTTTGATAGGCACTTTTTTGTTAACCTGTAGTTAAGACTTTAACTTTGTGTAACACGAGGGAGGGGGTCTCCTAAGCGGATGATATGCGTTTACTTGTTTTCCAACGGTGACACTTTAAGTAACTGGTGGGCGTTTGGATGATTGGCGTCCACGACTTGCTTGAAAAGGAAGAACACACACACTTACACTGTCCACTCACTGATGACGGATGCTGAAGAACACTTACATTTATGGACACGGACTTCATTGCGATTTAAACTACTGTTTTATTTACATGATTATTACAACTTATAAAAAAATATTTAATTAAACTACACGTAACTAAACATAACTAATCAACTAAAAACTAAAGAAGCCGATGCATCTTTAGTCCAAATACTTGCGTTCGCGGGACGCGAGCCAAAACTCAAACTCTACATATTTACATAAGAGTTATCTTCATGAGCAGATATCTTGTTGGGTGCAGAGTACAGGGTAAGGCATCCATAATAAAATATCAACCCTGCACGTAAGTTTGTAATAACTTAAATACTTAATTGTCAACTGTTACAAGCGGGTTTCGCGGAGGCATATAGGCATGGGCGTAACTAGAGAATTTTTCTAGGGGGGGCCAGGCCCTTTAAGTTCGAAATGCAAACTAAATAGGAAATCCCATTTTGTCGTGTGTATGTATTCAAAAATGTGGTTTGAAAATCACTGTTCTTAAATATTCCAAAAAAATATTTTTAAATAAGTATATAAGGGCGGCTGAGCTCAGTTTAGTTTTAAATAGCGACATAAACAGATAGAACTTCCTGGAACTTTCAGGAAAATTCTAGAACGTTAAAGAACTTTATGCAAAAGGAAATTCTAAAACATTCTTTTTTCCAGAACTTTCTCGAAATTCTGAACTTTCTGGAACATTCTAAAACTCTCTGGAACTTTATAAAAACTTTCTTAAACTTTTATGAACATTTTAGACTATTTTAAAACATGTTAGAATATTTGCGAACTCTCCGGAATATTTAAGTAGGTATACCTATAATGTGGATTATTTTGAAATATGTGAAAACTCCCGGGTATCGCCGGATACTTTAGCTAGTGATTAAATACAGTGAATTTACGAATAATATGGTTAGGATGTAAAATACAAAAACTTATTTTATTGTTGAAAAAGAGCATAATTTGTCGAATAATTATTGCCTAATCAGAATTTTTCACATCGAAAAACTACTTAAATTCCTGTCAATTAATCAATTTACTCCACACCATTCACAAAATTATATCAATTAAAATATAAAATAATTACATTAATATACATTTTTTCCTAGGGGGGGGGGGCATGGCCATTCTGGTGTGGGCCGGGACCCCCCTGGTCCCCCCCTAGTTATGCCTATGCATATAGGTAAACTTTTGTGCATGGCTGTACTTTGTAAATGGTAGAATTCCTAATCCAGGACCAGAGGTATTTTGAAATAACTTTCTAAAATTCCTTAAGAATTTTCAAGCTTCAAGAGGGTGTATTTGCTAGTGGAAGGGAAAACTGGCAGTTTAGGACATTTTTACCATGGATAGACCTCGGTAGAAGACAGTTGATTTTCAGTAATGTTTTTTTAGTGTCAACTTTTAATGTAAGTAAGCTATTATTTCATTGTCTTGTTCTTTTAATTTATACCAATCTAAATTCACCTTTTTTGTACATTTTTATATTTTATATTATTAATAAATTTCATGTTCTTTTGTTAGCATTTAATGTTACCACGTGTTTTATTTGAAATCTCCCTTATGAGTTGGTGGGGCTGGTAACACAACATATAACTATCAAAGATCGGTGACATCCAGACTAAACAAAAACCCGCGATGGGAAAAATGATAATTATTTCTAAACTAACTTTGACTAACAAAGATAAGTTGAAATATTATTCCTGTACTATAATTTAGAAAAGTTTATAAAAAGTTATTTATTTGTTATTGCTCTTACCTTCGTCTTGTTAGATATGAGCAGGACCACTGTTTGCAGCCACCACAGCTTCTAGCTTTTGGGACAACGATGATAAGGATGACAAATTCTGTGGCTTTAAGTACAAACGATCAATTTTAATTTTTGACTATAATGTGTATTCGACTATATTACAACAATAACAAATGTAGACAAGGTAATAAAATCTTGAAAGGCTCCAGTGCTATTATTAGTTTAAAACACAGAATTAGTACCATTTGTTATAAACATTAATAATGCAGAATGTCAAGTTTCACACTCTCGATATTATCAAAACTGAAAGATTCTTTGTTAATTTTAAATCACTTTTTCGAAAGATTACGAAATGTTCTATTTATTGCATTAAGCCACAGTATTATATAAAGTATTTATCATTAATAATGTATTCATTTCTGATTCGGTATTCTTTTGTTCTATACAAATATCATTAATGCATTTGCGAATTTTTAGTTTACAAAATAAATCGTTTCATTATTACATTCTTCGTTTTCTTGTAAAAAATTTCGATGTGAATTCAAAATATGTGTAAAGTTTTTAAAGATAAAATTTGGTTGCTGACAGCTGTTCAAAACGAGAAACGGGTCAAGCAGAAGCGTCCACGTCTCGATCCTGGTTACTGGTTTTTAATCAGTATATAATTCTGCGATACGAACTAATATTCTTCAAACAAATATAGCCAAATAATGGATATATAAATACGCTTTAGTGACAATTTGATTTATTTATGTGTATGTACTTGTGTATATTGTATTAGTTCGATACGAATAAATAAATAAATTAATAATGTGTTTAAATTATTAAAAATAGTACTTTTATGTACTACGTTATCTTAAAATGTACAGAAATATATAATAAAAGAACAAATACTTCCGATATCTTTGCACTTTATAGTACAACGCGGAGCCCAGCTTATCCTGTTACACATGAAAACAAATGAGCGCTAGTCCTGCGGGTGCACAGCAAGAAGGGTATCGCGGAAGGATCTCGTTCCGGACGTGATCCTGGTCCTGCTCCTTCCTGCACGGCATGTTTCTGTATCCTGCTCCTACATCAGGAACATAAAACTTCGGGGACCAATAAATATATAGTTTCACTCGATGGGAACCCGGAAAACTTAACATATGGAAATTGTTACATTGGAAAGATTGCAAAAACTAAAATCTCGAGAAAGAAATAATGGAGTTTTTTATCGATATTGGATGTGGCAGTTCATGCAGAAATATATTTCAAGAACGATATAATGTAGCTACTTTGAAATCAAATACGCAATTACACAGGTATAGCATGTGTGCATTCTATTTATATTTTGTGTTCCATATTACACTGATGAAAGAAACTATACGTAGCAATATACAGGCTGTTTCTCAGATACGGGACACCTTGATTATTTTCTTTATTATTGGAAATAGAATAAAATACTACAAATAAAAGTTATAGTAGAGGATGGGGGTCATTCACGTATTAAAGAAAAAAAATTAAACCAGTGGTTCTTGTAATACTAGGTATAACATAAAGTTATATTTTTTAAAATGGGATGCTATATATTTTTAGACCTATTCGATAGAGTATTTTTTTCTGAATTCAACCATGTTATCATTTCATATCCTTACATAATAAAAAAAATGAGAAAAATGTAATTGAAATTTAAATAAATTTTATGTTTATTTTTATTTTTCAGTTGGCTACGTACGAATAATAAAAACTGCAATTTGTTAATTTATTATTTAGTGCATAATTTCTATTCTTGTTATTTATAAAGTTATTAACAAATATTTATGTTTCGTTTTAATTTAAGTTAAATTTTTTTCATGTATAGCCTGCTAAAAAATAACTCAAAAAATAAAATTGATTTAAATTTCAATTGAATTTTTCTCAATATTTTTGTTATGTAAAGATACAAAATGATTACCTGCATGGTTGAATTCAGAAAAAAATGCTCTTTTCAACGAGCCTAAAAAATATAAAGCATTCCATTTAAAAAAATACAACTTTATGTTTTAGTTTGAGAACCACTGGTTATTTTTTTTTCTTCAGCAAGTGAATGTCTCCCTCAATCTACTACAACTTTTGTTTGAATGATTTTCTTCTATTCCCAATAATAAAGAAAATAATCTATGTGTCCAATATCCGAGAAATATCCTGTGCATATATTTAAGACGCATTATATTCATCTATTACTCTACGCATTTTTTGGAATGAACCGATCATAATTTAATTTTTTAAACTAACATAACTATTCATTTTCAGAAAAGAATTGTATTGCTATAATATTCATTACCGAATCCTTCACATTGGCCTGATTTTCACCGTGATACAGTAATTATGACATAACCTAATTTGTGCCTTACTAAAAATTTATTAATTATTTTGTTATAATTTTTATCTAGTGTAATTTTATTTGAGTCCAATTTGATAAAAAGATAACTATTTTTTAAATCACGGACTATCAGGTTAACTTTTTTAAAATTTACAGCAACATGCATTCACAAATATTGTAACTTTTGTATTGTGCGATAATGAACGAAATCTGAAAGAAAATGATATATTTATTTGCATATCAAGGCCACGAAATCTCTATTTAGCATACCAAGAGAAAAATTGTCGCCGATGCCGCTTGCGGCCAAGGAAGGACACTCTCGCTGTGCTCGCAAAAAAAATCATTCAAGAATGCTAAAGCATTTCTCAATCGAGTATCAATCTACGTTGTTTTGAAAATTATGTATATCCCGAAATTAATAAAAATTCTTTTAGACATTTTATTTAATAAAAGCTTACACCCTTACAATTTAAATTCGTTTAAATTTTTTTCAGTTTTTCTTGAATTAATTATCACTTTAGTTTACATTAAAACATTAAAATATTTTAGAAAACATATCGTGCTGTGTCATTAGAACGACAAAATGTCCGTAATATTAATAAAAATTGGCGATAATTTATGTTGGTTATTTTTTGTATAATAAATTAACTAAATAAAATGAAATTAAAGCGGGTGGGTCAACTGATGTGAGATGGGACTCATATTACATGCGAGGTGGGATATGCTTTATCACAACTGAGGGATTTTTCAAGAGGCGAAGCCTCGAGGTCAAATACAGCGCGAGGATGTGAAGAAACTCTCATTGAGGAATGTATACTATTTCACATCCTGTGTGTAAAAGTCTTTTGGGCTCTGTAGACAAAAAAAACTTTTTCAAAAACTATCATTTCTCATGTTGATAAATGTAAATATCAGAGGTCATGAGAGTTTAAAAAAAATACAACTCACATAAATTATCTTGTAATTAACATTTTATTGTAAATGCCGAGAACAAGCCTGCGTAGATTTGGTAATAATAATTGGTCTCGTTATATTTATATGACTACATTGTCTTATGATCAACTAACTTCTTTGGTTAGACACTGCCTTCAAAATATATCTGGCTATACTGGAACAAATAGGTTTATCAGTGGCCATTATTTTGGCCACTTTAATATATGTAAAGAGTGAGGAATATTTGCTGTATGAATAATGTTAATAAAAATGTTGTTAAGATTAAGAGAATGGTATGAGTCAGCTGGGCTCTTATTATAGTTATTATTAATTTCGAGTTTATGCTAACCACTAAGTGGGATATGCGTGATTTTTATGTATGCATGTATGATTATTTCGTAAAACAGAAAAATTACATAAATTTTAGATTTAAGTTTTGCTATTAGTCTTGATTGACTTTTTAATCATTTTTACAAGTTAAGTTAAAAAGTTATTGACAACGTTTATCTCGATAATTCAAGCGGATTCAAGTATATTATGACTTGAAAAATTCTTTGGTTTATCTCAGCGAATTGAAAATAGGATTGAGTTATTTTCAAACTTCTTTAAATTCGTATCGATTAAAAAATGATAGTTAAATACTCCATTATGCAGGCAGACAGACAGGGAGAGGTATATGATCTAATTTCATCCTGGATATATAACCCCAAAATCTAAAATTTGTCATGTTGTTATTTATCTTCTGTTTCAAAAACATTAAAATAACATTTATTTCTTCATCACTCCAAATATTTCGCTTTTCGACAATTTTTTTAAAAGTTTTTTGTCGCGACTTTTATAAAATGGGGTAAAATGCTAACAACCAACAACTGATATGAATATAGTAACACTGCAACATATTGCGGATGTGCGCATGCGTAGTTACATTATTTGAAGCATCACTGTTTATTTCGACAGAACGACAGAAGTCAAGCCGTTTCGTAAGTCCAAGCTTGTTACTTTAGAGGCTTGACTTGATATTTTCAAGCGCCTTCAAATATTAATCCCGTTCGTTTATTTCGAAGATTGAAAAGGGATTTACTAAATTCAAACGGCTTCAAACGTCGAGATAAACGTAGTCATTGTTTTTTTCTCGTAACTACATATTTGTAGATTTTAATAATTATATTATTACCAGTCTGTTTTTGTTTTGTTATTTGTTAGTATGAGGCATGTTGAAACTCAATATAGTTTAAATTGATAAATGATTTGTACCGTACTCTTTTTAGTATAATTAATATACAGTGAGTGCAGTGTGTAGTGTAATATTTCAAACGATTTTTAGAAAATATAATTACTTACTGTACCTGCGTAAGTACCTTTTATGGCTGAAGAGGTAGTTTATTGAACGGAGGCCTGTAAAACTTCCAAGGCATAAAAAAGTTTACGCAGTGATTTGTGTTACGAACTGGAAGTATTTACGAATATTGTATAAATTTTCATTACAATTAAGTAATCCAGTGTTTTTTGTTCTATCTAATTATTTAAACGTCGCCACTTTGCCAAGTGAGTAGCAGCAAAGTCTACTTACAAAGTCCGCAATAAAAAAACAGTAAAATACAGCATTTTCGTTTTCAGTTAATTTAGGTTACTTTTTTAAAGGATAAAAACCCTCTATAAATCATTCACCCTTGTGAAAATATATCCCGAAATATTCTCTCCTTCATCTTAAATTCTAATCTCCTTGTGCTTAAGTATAGCTGCACCGCCATTTGCGCATTTGAGCCCTCGACACTTCATGACAATAAAAATTCATAGGTGACGCTCCTGCTGCTCGCCCTAGTTTCCTTTCCATTTCCTGCCGCTTGCAGTGCCATCGCGCATGGAGTCATCAGCACCATCTGCCGGAGGATTGGCCTCTAAACGCTGATGCTTTTTAAATGAATAATACAACATCCAGAATAATCAGACCAGCTCTGCACTTGATTAGATTTTTCCGCGTAAAATAAAAGTTTGTTGTGTAATCTGATTTTTATTTAACGCTGCGGATAAGATGCTGAATATGGAATGAATTTTTCCCAGTTGGAATTAAAATTTTAAATCCAAAAATCTAAAATCGAATTAGAATTCATAATTTCCTAATAATTTTTAGAGTGGCTTTGGGCATTTGCAAACTGCGAAAGAAATGTGGATTAATGTATGAAAAACTAGAGTCGTGTAGGACTCTTCAGTCAAATGTACGCAGTGGACTTGATTTACTCAAAGACTCGTTTCTATTCAATCAGGGGCCCTCAGATACAAAGGGACCCCGCTGTTATTTACTCTGAATTGTGAATTTGCTTCGTTTTTTTTTACAAATAAATCTCCTTTCGACATTACTTAAAAATAGTAGTTTGTCCTAAACCTTTTCAATTTTAGTATTTAAGACTTTCATATCAAGGGAAATAACAAATTAGATTTTGGCTAAAATTAATAAACCGGAAGTGAAACTTTACTTGAAGCTCTGAAAAGATTTTCGTGAAAAATATATTATGGTATATTCAAAAACTTTTTAAATTTAGTATTTAAGACTTTTATATGAAAGGGAACAACATATTAGATTTTGGTTATAATTGATAAACCGGAAGTAGTACTTTACAGAAAGCTATATACAGATTTTCTTGAAAAAATATATTATAACATGATCCAAAACTTGTCAAATTTGGTATTTAAAACTCGTGTATAATTTGAAACAATTTTTTGGCTATACTTATATGATAAACCGGAAGTAATACTTAATTTGGAGCTCTTAACAGATTTTCGAGAAAAAACAATAAAATATAATCCAAAATTTCGTATTACAGACTTTTCTATTTATTGGAACAACAAATTAGATTTTGTTTACAAACGATCAATCGGAAGTGATACTTTACTTAAAGCTTATTGCTATTTTAAACATGGAATTGACGGGAGGTTATGTGCTGGTCACATCAATTTTTTAATTCTTCTTCTTTAGTATAGTAAAATCGCGTCTTGTAGGGCAATGGCTATTGTATTATGCAATAGCTACAGGATATTTTTTGGAGGCGGTCCAGCTGACCTCCCAGGAATAAAAGTCCCCTTTTACTACTATTTTTCAAAAATCGGGAATGTGGCCTAATTTTTGGTAAAAAGTAAAGTAGGATTATTTGATTATAATCTGTTTTCTATAAGTTTTTGTTGTTTTTATATAATAGTGTAACGTTTTTATTTATCTGGGTGAAGTGTAAATATAAGACAATTATTATTAATTAAAATTAAGTGTTTATTAAACTATGATGAAAGTTACTATTACTAATATTAAACAATTATTAAAAACTAATTAAGACTAAAACTATAATTAACTAGATAACACTAACACTATTTATTTAACCAATTAACACTACTATTTATTTCCACGATATTATTTATTTCACTACGCGTTCCAATCTTAGACTGCCGGTCTGTTGCAGATTCTTGTAGACTGTTTACGCGATATTTATATCACTATATTTATATCACTATATATTTATAGCATGTTCAACTGTCCGCCTACCGACCTCCACAGCGTCTATATACTCAACTGACTCAACAGCGTCTGTATATTCAACTGCTCGGACAGAAGTCACACCTTTCACCTCACTATCTGTCTATTTATGTAACTCTCTCTCTTCCACAGCCTCCGTATCACCGACTTTCCGTATGCCACAATTCTTCAACACCAATGCCGAGTATTAGCTTCCACTTGCCGATACTGTCCACATATACCTAGCTTCCTAATACTCTTCAACACTACCGAGTATTCTCTTTAACAGCTATCCCGGTATACCAGTAACATCCAGACTCGCCGTTACTGTTCTTGCACACTATAGCTTCCCAATACTCGTCAACACTACCGAGTATTTACATCCACAGCTATCCCAATATACCAGTAACTTCCCGAGTACCTACTCGACACCAACAGCATACGCTCACTACGATACTGCTGTGCTTTTCACTAACACTTTACTCTCTAACACTCCATGTGTCTCTATGACTATGTGTGTCACTGACTGTGTGACTGTATGTAACTAACTTACTGTGTCTCGAGCATAGCTACGTGGCTTATATACAGCTGCCATTATTTTCTAGAACAGTCTAGAATATTCGAACACATAATAACAATGAACACAAAAGTTTCAGGCGACCGGAAGTAATTAAACACGTCGCGACCAGTCTGTTTACATCGCTCGGCTACTAGCGCGATTGCGTCATCGCTATAAATAGACACTCGCTCGCGCGCAGCGTGGCTGCGACAGCGGCGGCGACAGCGGGCATCCCATGTTACAATAGTTTAGAAGCAGTCCGGACCTACTGGACCACCCACCTGTGTTTGTTTATCAAAAAACATTAAAATTATAAACCGTTTATATATGTTTTATAAATAAATATAATATTTTGTTGGATTTTCTTTGGTTTTTATAACAGCAACTAAATGACGACGAGCAATAGAATCTACCAAATTTTGGTTCACCTATTCTGCCATTCTTCTTGTAGTTTATTTTTTAATTCTTCTTTAGTATTAATGGTATACATTCTTCTTTCTTTCATGAATTTCTTGCACTTACTCAATTGGGTTGTCCCAATTCCAATGATTGTAGGGGATGATTTAGCTTGTTTTTACCTTTCGTCACCTTTAGGTAAGGAAAGTATTGTCTTTGGTCAAAAAATTCGGTGGTGAGTTTTTAATGAATAAGCACGTTTTAAGGTCCCTAGAATACGATTTTTGATTTTACTATTTTCACGATGATATATAACAAAATTTTCGTCTTCGATAACTCTACTACAATTCCAAACTTTATAATTCTTTCGTATTCCTCTGTATGTATGTATGTATGTATGTATGTATGTATGTATGTATGTATGTATGTATGTATGTATGTACGTATGTATGTGTGTATGTGTGTATGTGTGTATGTGTGTATGTGTGTATGTGTGTATGTGTGTATGTGTGTATGTGTGTATGTGTGTATGTGTGTATGTGTGTATGTGTGCATGTGTGCATGTGTGCATGTGTGCATGTGTGTATGTGTGTATGTGTGTATGTGTGTATGTGTGTATGTGTGTATGTGTGTATGTGTGTATGTGTGTATGTGTGTATGTGTGTATGTGTGTATGTGTGTATGTGTGTATGTGTGTATGTGTGTATGTGTGTATGTGTGTATGTGTGTATGTGTGTATGTGTGTATGTGTGTATGTGTGTATGTGTGTATGTGTGTATGTGTGTATGTGTGTATGTGTGTATGTGTGTATGTGTGTATGTGTGTATGTGTGTATGTGTGTATGTGTGTATGTGTGTATGTGTGTATGTGTGTATGTGTGTATGTGTGTATGTGTGTATGTGTGTATGTGTGTATGTGTGTATGTGTGTATGTGTGTATGTGTGTATGTGTGTATGTGTGTATGTGTGTATGTGTGTATGTGTGTATGTGTGTATGTGTGTATGTGTGTATGTGTGTATGTGTGTATGTGTGTATGTGTGTATGTGTGTATGTGTGTATGTGTGTATGTGTGTATGTGTGTATGTGTGTATGTGTGTATGTGTGTATGTGTGTATGTGTGTATGTGTGTATGTGTGTATGTGTGTATGTGTGTATGTGTGTATGTGTGTATGTGTGTATGTGTGTGTGTGTCTCTGTGTGTGTGTGTGTGTGTGTGTGTGTGTGTGTGTGTGTGTGTGTGTGTGTGTGGCGATTTTTTCGGATCGCATAACTCCAATACCACCTTTCCAAAAATTATAATTTTTTCGTATTTCTCTTCTTTACATCCATATGAAGAGCTGATTAGATTCTGGTTATAATTGGTCAACCGGAAATACCCTCATTTGAAGATTTTAACAGTTTTTCTTAAAAAAACGATGTTAAATATCATTTTTTCCCATTTAATGTTATTATAAATATTAAAGAACAATGTATTCTCTAAACGATTTGACTGCATTTCATACTTCATATTAGATGGATATGGGCCCAGTTGCATAAAACAATGCTAACTTTAATCACGTTGTTAACTTTGACAAGGCAAAGTGGCAAATTTCATAAATTAGCCAGCTATGCTAGAAACAGTTCCTATATTAAGAAAATTCTGATTTAAAGATGTCAGTGTCAAGTGCAATTGACATATTCGTAGTATATTTGTGCTATAATTTTACTCGAAATATAGGATCTTTTTGCTCGAAACTTTCTGTATGGAATTTGTATAAAATACATACAACTATCGAAAGGTAATGTACATACAAGAAATTTAGAAGCTTTTGCGAGGAACTTTCTGTATGGATTTTATAGAAAATACATAGCCATTTATGAAAATTCTACCGGTAGATACCGCACGAGTGGTAAATAAATAGTTACCGTGTTCTAAAATTGTACAATATCTACCAGATCCATCTACCGGATTCATTCAAATTTTTTCATAGATTATGGATCTACCCTGTTTACCACTTGTGTTCTTAAAACATCGATTCCGGTAGCTATACCTGATAAACAGCTGTTTACCGATATTTACCGGTAACAGTTCATCGGTAGAATACTCGTAAATGCCTCATATAACTGACGGAAGGCAATGTTCTGGCCACATCAGATTTTTTTATTTTATAACCACTTTATTAAAAGCGCGAATTATTTGTAGAATCGTTTTAATGCATCAAATTAAAATTGTTTGCTAGGTCCTACTTTTTGGCATATAGCTTCAAATTTGCTTTTAAAATATGAAGGGAACCTTTACTATTCATAATTGTTGCTATATAAGATAATTTTCCTACTCTCGTTGTCCAAATATACCCCCAAAACATAATGCTAATGACTTCCAGACAATCAATATCATACTCGTATTATTCAATAACAAATATTGTGCAAAATGGGCCGCTTTATATTTCATACATATATTTCTACTGAAAAACATGAAACTTCAAGAGGTTTTACATTGTTTTACAATGGTCTTTTATGAGTACTTAAGTAAACAACGTCAATCAGATCCGAATTTCAATTACCAAAATCAAAATTAATTACTTTGTGCACTCAAATACACTTACTATATTCTATGTAATTGAATTACTGTTTGAAAACTGATAAAAACAAATAACCACTATGGATTTTTCCAGATAGAAAATCAAAATCGCCAAAATTAATTTCGCTTCTATTACAAGGTAGAACTTCGAACTTGTTGCTCAATTTATTCGAACGAGCAAAAACATTTATATTTACATTTGAGCTCTGTTAGAGTATAGTATGCTGTTGCTGTTACAATTAGTATGAGCCTACAAATTGGATAAAAATCCAGCAAATGTGCGAGCGAGAACAACTTCGGTATACGACTGTAACGAATTAACGACTTTTAAATTGCCAGGGGTAAAAAATAGATTGGAAACGGGCATCACACGTTCATTAATAATTCTCTAGTTCGGATTCAAAATTAATTTATATGTCCATAATGCCGGCCTGAATGCGCTGAACTTTATTAATATTCACACATAATACACTTTAAGTATTTTGTATTTAATATTAATAATTGCATTAATGTAATTTGTCAACAAGTTATTTGATTATTTGATTTATCTGATGGATTAATCTAATTGCAACTGATTTTTATATGAGGTGTGCAATATTAATTAAATTATTGATTTAAGCTTCATATGTACATATTAATATATTGGTTTATTAGTCATACGAAAAAGTTATGTATTTACAATATTACTTTCAATTAACAAATTGTCCATCAAAGCAATTAACGTACATTTATAATTTTACTATTTCACTATACTCGTACTTGTAGTATAATAGAATCATAACTTTTTATTTTATACGATCAAGACCTTTCTCACATGTTCTCTTCTAAAATATTCTCAAATAGCTGACTGGGTCTTTTATTTTTATCGGGCATCATAGTCATAGTGACCGATCCAAATCATACTTCAAGCCGAACACGTACCTACATAATGAGAGAGATTCACTTATAGCAGATAGTTTTTCCAATGTGTAACGTCTTACAATTGGACGAAGTCATGAAAACAGGATCCAACCCACAATAAGTGAGCTTTGAGTAAAGTACGTTTAAAGATTTAAATTTTAGACTAAATTACAAAATTACATGTATTTTTTGTTCTGTGTTTGGAATATTTAAAAATCATATCTTTTTGTATATATAAAGAATTTCATTAGTGTATTTAATAGTTATTTATTATATGAGTGTGGAATGTATCATATTAGTGACGAAAGAAAAAGTAATTTTCTTTAGTGACTAATATACATTCCACACGAGTGTAATACTACGTTTTATCCAACACTTTTTTATAACTTCTTAAAACATTTTTATGTTTTCATTCATTGTTTGACAATGACAAGCAATTGATATAGTATTTTAAATTACAAATTAGCCATTGAATGGTTGCTGTAGTTTTGTTATTTAATTAAAAAAAAAAATTGCTGTAATAATAATTATTGTCTGTCATTGAAAATTATTTGAACGAAAAATACAATAATATGAGTGAAAATGAGGACCTTCACCGTTTCACTTAGAAGTATAAACAGCATCTTTGAATTTAATTCTGTCGACGACTGTCATTGTGTAAAGATAAGTATCCTCTTTTATCATAAATGTTAATATTAATTTAAATAAATAAGTTTCATAATGTTGCAAATTGCTTTTATTTATATTTAAAAAACACAAAAATCTGTAATAATTTCCCCGTGACTTCTAAAATATTCTCTCAGAGAGTGACTAATGTTGTGCATTAGTTATATCAATTCACCATAGTAACAAATATATTATGAATCGGTGTTGGATAAAAAAAATTAAATGTGGCACGGTTCCATTTTATAAAAAAACAATATAAGCACAACAACAAAAATTTCCATATACTTTATTTGAAAAATAAATTATATTCTATATAAAATATGAACAATATTCATAAACAAATTAACAAATTATTCACGCAAAAAAACTATGGTTTTTCCTTTTTCAATACTATATATCTCGAGTATTTAACCAATTATTATTTTTTTTTCATTTTAGTACCTTTATTTCTATTAGTAATTTATTCTCTAGTTTGGAGGACCCGAAAAAGTCCGACTATGTCATCTCATGAATTTCTAAGTGATTTTTCCTTCAGGTACATACAGACACTGGTACCCACGTAGAGCAGTTTACTGTTCTAAATCAAAATATATACTGAACCATGCAAGTTGGTACATGTTAAAACAAAATATTTGCATAGAATGTCACTGGATACTAAAAGGAATCATCCCTTATAACATTAATTCCCAAATTTTCAAAAAAGATCCAAGCTATCTGGTTCTGTTTTGTAAAACTATTGCCCGGTTGCACAAACGTTCATCAACGCATTGTTCGATTAACGGTTCATCAAATCGAACAAATTCGAATCAGTTTTCTTGTTCTTATGACATTTAAATTATTGCTGTCAAAAAATCGCGTTGCATTTGTTCGTTTTGATGAACCGTTAATCGAACAATGCGTTGATGAACGTTTGTGCAACCGGGCATAAATATTCATTTAAGTGTCTGTTTTGGTCAGTACGATTTTCTATCATTATATAATAGTTGTGGCTTGGATTTATTTTGTACGACATAGAATGGGCATATAGCAACCAAAATTCGACCCAAACTCAATTTGTGTTTCATAGTGGGATGATTTCTTTTTGCATAACTACGTCCAATTGGTGCCAAAAAAATAGATTACAACACAAAAATGATTAACCAAAATAAAAAAAATATGATTACAATAATGAAAATGTCTAACAGAAAGTGTTTATAATTATTATTAACTAATATAATTTTATGTTACTCTGGACATATTCAAATATGTATATCAAGGCTGAAAATATTTTTTTGTACCTCCGTCCGGTATAACTAGTTTATATTGTACTCCCAAATTCTAAATCGTCCAAAAACACTTTTTTTTTATCGGCCTAGGCCGGTTTATAAGTTGGTATTATTCTGGTGAAATGTCAACTTATAAGTAATTTCAATACAAGAATTAGCAAAATGTTTACAACTTTTAATACTATATTGTAAATTCTAACTTAAATGACAATATTTTAAGCTAAATGTACCTATATATTAGAACTTGCAATGCCAGTGTCGGATTTCCGCACAGGAGCAGGAAGCGCGCTTGGGGGGGGGCTCAAATTTCAGGTCTCAAAATAAAAAATTGTTTAACAAATATATATTATAATATTCTGCACTTCGGAGGAACCACTCCATCCGGCCGCTTACCAAGTTACCAAGCAGCTTGGGTATGGGTGATTATGTGAGCACCTTATTTATTATTTAATAGTATTCTCTAAATTATATTGACAAATAAATAATGCCATCTATGTCAAATGTTTTGTGGCGGCCTAGCAGCCATATTTCAAACCATACGCAAATTTGCTCTCTACTGACGAGATAAAGATAGAAAATCCTTACTACTTACTTTAAATTGGCGGTTCGTTCGCAACTCTTTCAAAATGCAGTTAAGAAACCGGAAGCCTACTTTCAACTTTTGTAATTCTCGCTCGATTTTGACGTCATCACTTTAGGAGTCTATTCTAAACAATGTATTTGTGAAAATTATGACTTCTTCGCCTGTTATGTGATTATTAGTTTTTTAGGCTGTATTTGTGAAAAATGTGGCAAATTTTTCAAAAAAACTGTAATGTTAAGTATATTCATTTTGTAGGAACCCTACTTTAAAAAAAATGCCAAGATCACTATAAATTTTGCTTTCCGTTCTAATTTTTGTGGAATTTGGTATTTTTCGTGGTTTTGCAACTGCATGTAGGTATATAACCATCAAAATAAAATTATTGAAGGGTGGATATTCTAGACTAGCTTAAAATTCTAATTTGTTTATGTTGTATTTTTTATTATTAAAACCTATTTTCAAATAAATCGTATATTATGTATTCGTATTATTATATTTTATTAATAACCTAGAATGCGTATTTACAATTAGAACGTACGCGTATAATGCTCACTATAATGATATTGAAAATATTCTGGGCAGGGAAGGATTTTTAGGGGGGGGGGCTCAAAATTGAATTGCGCTTGGGGTCTCTGTGCAATGCAAAATCGATAAAAAATGTTTTTATGTTCATAAATTCATGTTATAGGAATTCAAATCTGTCTCGGCCTCTCAAAATATACTCACACTCGCAAAAATGCAGTCTCTATAACATTTTAAGTTCAATTTCAGAAAAAGTAACTTCAATTTCCGAAAAAGAATTTGAATTTGAAAAGGTATAGACTACTGATATAAATACAGTATAGTGTGCTTGTCCCCCTGATTTCATCCCAACCTTTAAAAAAAATATTTATAATTACTATTTTGATAGACTATAGTGCGTTTTCTAATATGAAATACTGTACTATAAATACGAGTAGCTAAAAAAATTACGTTTTGATGTTTATTTATAAATAATAAATGTTTTCTCTTTTTGGTAAAACCTTTTGTGTTTAAATAAAAATTCGTGACATATCCATAAAGCAACGTACGGATTTAAATATTAATTTATTCGTCCAGTATGAAAAATAAAGCCACAAGTAGAGAGGCGGAATATAAAAGAGTAATCCTATTTTTGTCGGCAGTAAATAAACCACGCAGCACACGCTCGCATTACCAAGATTGTTTATCAAAACAGCGGTGCGTGTATTCTACACGTTGTTAATATTTATTAACAGCATCCCAAAATAAATTTCCGGCCGAGCAGGAAAAAATGGAAGCGGGAAATAGAGTAATCTATAAAATTACAGAATTCCCTAAATCCCTTTCTGTTTTTCAGCTCTATCATTTTGACGTGTGGCAGGAATACGCTGTGTTAAGCGCGGTTATTCTCAGAGGACGAATACACCACAAGCGAGAGATTGTGTACAAGATATAGTAAAAAACATACATTGTAGAGGTCTAATTTTATTGCAAAGAAATTTAATATTCATATGATGTTATTTACATTTTACTACACATAAATAATCAAAAATAATTAATTGCATAGTGTGATTATAAATCTAAAGAAAAATATCTAAAATGGGTTTACAGTATTTTTATTTTGCACATAATAATAATCTCCTGCACTGAAATACAGATTAAATTTTGTAAATTATTATTTTAAAATATACGAGATCGATTGCCCAATTAGTAGATCATTTTAAGATGTAAAAATGCTTACTCGATACATAAAAATAATAGTTTCACCTTTCATCATTGTTTCAAACAAAATAAATGCAAGAATTCTTAAATTCATACAGTAAAAACAACGATTTGGAAAGCAAACGAATGAAACTGACCAAATTCTATAATCGCAACGAAAGCTGTCACTCTTATGTTTAATTTTATATTAATCAACAAAATAGATGTGTTTTTGTCAGTCTTTTACAGATTTACAGATCTGAAATGAAATTACAGTTTTATACAGAATACAGTGATAAATGACAAAATATCTACAATATTCCAATTCCATGCTTGAAATAGCAATGGGCTTTAAGTAAAGTATCACTTCCGGTTGATCGTTTGTAAACAAAATCTAATTTGTTGTTCCAATAAATAGAAAAGTCTTTAATACCTAATTTTAGATTATATTTCATTATGTTTTTCCTCGAAAATCTGCAAAGAGCTCCAAATTATGTACCACTTCCGGTTTATCATATAGGTATAGTCAAAATATAATCTTGTTTCAAATTATACACGAGTTTTAAATATCAAATTTGGGAATTTTGAATCATGTTTTTTTAAGAAATTCTGTTTACAGTTTCCTGTAAAGTAGTACTTCTGGTTTATCAATTTTACAAAACATCTAGTTTTTATTAATATAAAAGTCTTAAATACCAAATTTTAAAAGTTTTGGATTGTATTAATTTTTTTAACGAAAATCTGTTCAGAGCTTCAAATAAAGTATCACTTCCAGTTTATCAATATTAGCCAAAATCTAATATGTTGCTTCCTTTTATATAAAAATCTTAATTTGAAGTTTTGGAATATATTATATTATATTTTTCACGAAAATCTGTTCACACACGCAGGCACGCACGCACGCGCACACCCACACCCTCACCCTCACCATTTTGTTACACACACACACGCACGCACACACACACACACGCACACACACACGCACACGCACAAGCACACGCACACGCACACGCACACGCACACGCACACGCACACGCACACGCACACGCACACGCACACGCACACGCACACGCACACGCACACGCACACGCACGCACACGCACACGCACATGCACACGCACACGCACACGCACACGCACACGCACACGCACACACACACGCACACGCACACGCACACGCACACGCACACGCACACGCACACGCCCACACGCACACATACACACGCACACGCACACGCCCACGCACACGCACACGCACACGCACACACGCACGCACACGCACACGCACACGCACACGCACACGCACACGCACACGCACACGCACACGCACACGCACACGCACACGCACACGCACACGCACACGCACACGCACACGCACACGCACACGCACACGCACACGCACACGCACACGCACACGCCCACGCCCACGCACACGCACACACGCACACGCACACGCACACGCACACGCACACGCACACGCACACGCACACACACGCGCACACGCACACGCACACGCACACGCACACACACACACACACACACACTCACACTCACACGCACACGCACAAAACGTGTTATTACGGACCCTTATTCTTGCTTATTCACTAAAAACTCACCATCAAATTTTTGGCCCGATAACATTACCTTCCTTACCCATGGTATGACGGGAGGTAAAAAATATTGCCCATAATTTAAGTTAGTCACTATTTTTATCATAATATTAATAACATAAAAAAATGTAAGAATAATATATATAAATAAAAATATAGATCGTAAACTAGAAAGGTTGTATTATTGTTATTGTATTGAGTTCTGAAAGATTTTTTAATAACATAAAATGTAATTAAAGCAGATGAGCTAACGGACGTGGGATGGAACTCATCGTAGAAGATTTAGTTATTCGTTTTAATAGTCTTTATTTTAAAGTATATAATAGTAATTTGTGTATTAAGAGCGTAAAGTGATACTTTGTCGCTCAATAGCGAAGGGTGGCAATCTTTTGAAAGCAAGAAACACTTTACCCTCGTAATACACACAAAAAATCTGACATGCAAGAAATAAAAAAATATCTAATATAATTTTGAGCTCAGGAATTAATATTAATATTTATCAAAAGTGTACAACCTATTTTAATATTGTAAATAATTAAATAAAAATTTATATTTATTTTGCGAGCGAGTGAAAAACATCAACTTTAACTTTACGATCACAAATGACAACGTGAATGACTATTTTTTATAACAAAAAGAGCATTTTTGAAATTATTGCTTGAGCCCACTGTACACAGTTCATAATAATTGAGCAAAATCTTCATTAAAGATATCTTCAAATTATCCAAAATTTATTTGTTTTTTCGCAGAATTAAATCTGAACATTATATTGTTTCCTATTATACATAATATTTAAAACTTGTTACTACGAAACAGAGGGATAAATTAGATATTGTAATAAATTGGATTTGTTAAGAAAATTGTTGTTGACAAACCAATTTAAAAATAGTGACTAGAAAGTTTAATAAAAATAAATAATGAAAAGACAGGATACAAGTTGACTAATGTTGAAAAATATGCAAGCGAGGAAACAATATTACATGGAAATAAAGTAAGGTTATATATTAATGAATTCCATTTTCTACTGAATTTACAGTATAAAAGTTGAACATATTTATTGTTCGTAACAGAGAAGATAGAAGATATATTATGTAAAGAAAAACAAGTTTTAAATTAAAATAGAAAACATTTAATATAAGTTACATATAATATAATAAGTACATTTCTAGCATATTAAGTACAAACAGTAATATAATTAACATTACAAAAATAACTCATTTTCAAAATATATATTTCAATAAAAATGGATTAGAACTGAGAAAAAGATGAATGCAACCAGTTGTACACTTAAGTGTTTCTTCGTATGTGGAAACATACTAAAAATTATACTCCTGAATTATACTTACAAACAAAAACACATTATAAATAATTAAATGCAATAAGATATAAGAGAAATAATACAATTTACATAATTTTTGTTATTTTACGAAAGAAGGAATTGCTAATAGATCGGTCATGAACTAAAATTGAATTTTAACACTATCATAGCGTGCTTATGAATTATCATTTACTATAGGTAATTAACTATTTATAGCAAAAATTACCCAAGTACCTAGTTTCTAAAAATTCCAGATTTTATTTAGATATTTTAAAAATAAATATAAATAAATAAATATATCATCATGGCATATTACCCATTGCTGGGTGTGCCAATCTGCTTTGTACGCAGATATCGGTAATGATGATGACATATTTGTACCGTGCGGGCGTTTACCAGTCGTCACCTCACGGGCACTCATTTTGGGTATTAAATATTAAACAATTTAGTTTATATATATATATATATATATATATATATATATATATATATATATACAGGGTGATTCATCGGTCTGTCCTCTCTTTATAACTCTTTTATTTTAAGTCGGATAGAAAAACTCTTCAAATATAATTTATATGATATAGTATTATCTATCTACGTACCATATCCATTTGTATATAGGGTGCTCCATTTAAGCTCAGCAATATGTAACTTTATATTTCTTAATGGAACACCCTATATTTATTTATTTATTTTGATAGTAAATTAGATTCCCTTTAAAAATGCATGAAGTAATAAGGGGTCTAAAATTATAAATTAAGAAGTTATTTACCTTTATTCGTTGAACGATATGTTTCTATAATGTTATTATTAACAAAGTAAGCTATTGATAATTTGATCAATTGTTTCGAATTTAAACAAACAAGTTGTCCAAATACTCTTAGTTTATCATTGTTGATGTTGATGTAGAAATGAATAATACAAATTTTAGTAAAGATGAGATGGTTAATATAATATTTATAATAGAAAAACTATTGAAGTTGTAGGACAAGTTTTCGAGCATTTATTATAATTTTGCATTACATATTGTTGCTCTTAAACGGAGCATCCTGTATACAAATGCATATGGTACGTAGATAGACAATAATATATCATATAAATTATATTTGAAGAGTTTTTCTATCTGACTTAAAATAAAAGAGTTATAAAGTGAGGACAGACCGATGAATCAGCCTGTATATATATATATATATATATATATATATATATATATATATATATATATATATATATATATATATATATATATATATATATATATATATATATATATAAAACTATATGATGATATTTTTTATTTACTGCAGTGCTGTTAAAGTCATTTAATAATCTCCATCAGCTTCTGAAGAATAAATGTTACTTATTATAAAATGATAACAGCAATGACAAGCTCACATATAAGAGTGAATTTCATTGAAAAGCTTTTAGAGAAAAGCTCTACGTACATGCAAATAAAATTATTACGTGTATTTAGGATTGCAAATAAAAATAATTACGTTGAAATAACAAATTCCTTTTGACATATCCCAATTTCCATTCCATCCCTGCTGCCCTTCATGTGGGTTGACAAGCGGGCGAATGTAACTGTAATACAAGTTATCACAAAGCGTAAATGTACATAATTGACAAATAATCGCGCAGAGACCAAGCTGACCGCGCGTTTGTGGTCGGAGCGGAAATATCGGGTGACTATAGCGCGTGCGCCGAGCGTGACTGTGCGTGTTATGCGCACGCTACGTTACGCTACGCGAGCTCTGCATGTCATTACCACGCGGATAAACGTGCGTCTATCAATCTTGTATTTATTGATTTTGATAGAAAACAAAAACGTTTGCGAGTAGGAAAATTGTGGTTGTATTTAAATTAGAAAATGGATTGTGTGTGGTTTTTTTTAGACAATCTAAATATGAATTAGATGTAAATTAATATTTGTTGGCGGATGTGGTTCGAACAATTCAAATTCGAAACCAAACACTAACAAAATCTATTTGTATTTCTCTCACAAAAAAATTTTCGTGTCAGCGCTCTTAATAGTAACTTTATTGATTTTGACGAAAAGGTTTAAAAAAATTGGAGGTGTGTTAGATAGACATTGAATTGTTTCGAAATATTCTCATCCGATCAATATAAACTTTTATTTATTGCTTCATTTATTAAATTAAAAGTTGTTCCTTTTCCTTGATGGTACATTTTAAAACATATTTATTTAAATTAATATGTAAATTCTCTTGATGTGTACCACAGATAAGTAAATACACATCAAGAGAATTTATTAATTTAAATAAATATATTTTATTTATTGCACAAAAATTAATTATTTGTTGAACTCTTCACCACAACTTTAACTTCGAATAGGTACCAGTTGAGTGATTTATGATTAACGCTAGATTGTGTAATAAAATTTCGTATTTATTAATACCCAAAAAGCAGCTAAAGTTAGACTGTTGCACCAAACGATACATAAAAAACAAAGTGCGTTCACATTAATCTTCAATTTAATTACTAGAATATTGATTGTTTATTGTCTTTCATGTGATATGTGTAATATAAATGTAATCTACTCTAAAAAAAAGAAAATAAACTTAAGTCATTGTCAAAAACCATAATTTTTAGTCATATTCTTAATAATATTGGGGTCTCGTGGCCGCGTGCCTGAGTGTTAGGTCGCGAATATGGAGAACCGGGTTCGATCACGACCGACGCCAAATATTTCGAATTTTAAATAACACAAAATTGACCCCTGTGGCTCGCCCTGTGGTGCACTCTCCACGCTAGCAATGAGTGCCCATGAGGTGACGTCTGGTGCAAATATTTCATCATTACCGATATCTGTATACAAGCAAATTGACACACCCAGCAAAGCCGTGATGATATATTTATCATTTATTTATAAAAAAATACACTTCTTTCGTCTCTCCAGCATTCGTGTGCGAATTATTAAGAGGAGTCGCTACCCCTGCACTAAAATATGAAACAAAATTTTAAATAATTTGTTCTTGTACTACAGCTATTTACATTTTCAAAAATTTAACACTGTACAAATATAACTCCGAGATTAATCTGCATTTCAAAAAAATAATTTTTGAAATCTATTAGTATTTGACTTTGATTTTATAGGTAACACGGCATTTCTCGTTCTGCATATAAAATTAAAGTGAAATACTAATAGATTTCAATATATACATTTTTTAATGTAGGTTAATAGCGGAAGTATGTTTTTTATAGTGTTGAATTTTTTAAAATGTTCTAGTATAGAATCAATTTATTTCGCTTCATATTCATATTTCAGTATAGGGGGAGCGACTCCTCTTAATACACCAATGTATCAATCACGATTTTTTTTTTACATAAATTCATTGATTTATATTATGATATTATGGCTCAATTCTGAACTTATATTACATCGATATAAGCGTTGTAAGCCCTGTGTGAATCCATTGTAACCAAAATGTAGTGAAAATGCTATTCTCAGCATAGATGTATACACTGTAACTTTACATCAGCGCTGTAAAATTTACATCGCCTTTTTCTCGCGACGAAACGCTTATAGTTCTCGAATTATTTTAAAAAATTGAATAATGATGTACCATTATTTATTTTTTATTAATTGAGAAAGTTTCAAGGGTAATTTTATAATAATAAAAATGTGTTATATAATTTTTAAAAAATCTGGTGTGGTCAACACAATACCTCCCGCCATGTACCGTCCGAGTCACAAAAAAGATTAAGCTAATCTTTATTTTTGAGACCCCATGAGGTCTCGTAGCCGTGAGCCTGAGTGCCAGGTCGCGAATCTGGGGGACCGGGTTCAATCTCGACCAACGCCAAATATTTCCGATTTTAAATGGCACAAAATTGACCCCTGTGGTGCACTCTCCACCCAAGTAATGAGTGCCCATGAGGTGACGCCTGGTAAGCGTCCGCACGGTGCAAATATTTTATCATTACCGATATCTGTGTACAAAGCAGATTGGCACACCTAGCAATTGACCGTAATGATTTATTTATTTATTTATTTATTTATTTATTTATTTATTTATTTATTTATTTATTTATTTATTTATTTATTTATTTATTTATTTATTTATTTATTTATTTATTTATTTATTTATTTATTTATTTATTTATTTATTTATTTATTTATTTATTTATTTATTTATTTATTTATTTATTTATTTATTTATTTATTTATTTATTTATTTATTTATTTATTTATTTATTTATTTATTTATTTATTTATTTATTTATTTATTTATTTATTTATTTATTTATTTATTTATTTATTTATTTATTTATTTATTTATTTATTTATTTATTTATTTATTTATTTATTTATTTATTTATTTATTTATTTATTTATTTATTTATTTATTTATTTATTTATTTATTTATTTATTTATTTATTTATTTATTTATTTATTTATTTATTTATTTATTTATTTATTTATTTATTTATTTATTTATTTATTTATTTATTTATTTATTTATTTATTTATTTATTTATTTATTTATTTATTTATTTATTTATTTATTTATTTATTTATTTATTTATTTATTTATTTATTTATTTATTTATTTATTTATTTATTTATTTATTTATTTATTTATTTATTTATTTATTTATTTATTTATTTATTTATTTATTTATTTATTTATTTATTTATTTATTTATTTATTTATTTATTTATTTATTTATTTATTTATTTATTTATTTATTTATTTATTTATTTATTTATTTATTTATTTATTTAATTATTTATTTATTTATTTATTTATTTATTTATTTATTTATTTATTTATTTATTTATTTATTTATTTATTTATTTATTTATTTATTTATTTATTTATTTATTTATTTATTTATTTATTTATTTATTTATTTATTTATTTATTAATTTACTTATTTTTGAATTAGCGAATTTTACTCTAATTTTGGCAGTTTATTTCTTAAAATATAGTCCAATCTAATCCAAGTAACTACATTTTTGATAATAAAATGAAGATTAAATTTTATATACCTGGATAAAATAGAATTCACTATCCAAAAACGAAAATTAGCTTAAACTTTTTGGCGAATCGTTAATTTTTATTAATCTAAATACATACCTACATATTTACTTATGCTGGAAACTGTATTGATTTCCTTTCCTATTGTTCTATTTACATTTCTCTTTTTAAAACGTTACTATTATTAATTTGAAATTAGTTCTTTGACAGTGACATTTATCTGTCAGTTACATACATTTGAATAACTGCCAAGGAGTATTGTTTGTTTAAAGCGTTGTCTCCGGGATTCAAATTATAGATAATTTTATAAATTTATTCATATAATATGTAGAAAAAGTATTAATGTACATCTGTAGAAAATTTAATAATCTTTAATTTTTATAATAATATTGATGTCTAAAAAATAACATTTAAAGGTATTTTTCGAAGAAAAACTATTTTGTGCCATTTCCGGTTATCCGATATGCACCAAAATCTAATGGGCTCTTTCCATTATAGAAAAAGTTCGAAATACAAGGTTTCAATATTTTCTGAATTATACTATATGAGTTAGAGTGGAGGATCCACACACACATACACACAGACATCATCGTGAAAATGTTTAAATTGGATTCTAGGGACCTTAAAACGTGGTCATTTGCCAAAATCTCGATATGCGATTTTTAGCACGATCCCTATACCTCCCTTACCAAGGGTAGCGGGAGGTAATAAATTTTAAAAATCCCTGAAATCAAATGAGAATTTCATGCATGCATGCAAAAAATATTACTTTTTTCCCAAAATTTAGATATCCTACAGATAGGATGAAATGAGCTCCCATATCCAAAAGAATTTTAACTTTGCGGTTAAATCTTTCAACTTGTTTATTAAATAATTTTCGGATTAATTGTTCTACTGCGAAACAAATAATCCTTCTTCATTTTACTTACATACATATACTGTATATTGGTCACCTGGTGTATTACGTTTTCTTTTCTTTGATTTTCTGAGAAAGTATTACAATAAACATATATGAAATTAACGTTTTATAAGATAACTGCATATTTTCCATCATCTTACAGACTTGCAGATAACATGAATGACACTAATGACAGTTCACAAAATAATGATGAATTTAGCTGCAATGTAAGTAAGCGCTGCAGCATCCGCTGTAAATCACTTACATACAGCGGTGCATTGAGAATAGACTTTTTCAATGCGATGTAAGTTTTCTACTTACAGCGCAGTGTAAGCTATACTATTATTCACGAAAGATGACTATTCAAGGTCATTTGTTCGAAGAAAGAATACACATCACTTCACAGCAGTAGCTTAGCAACATTTTGTATTAGAAAAAGAAAGATTATTTGACCTATGTCTATTTAATTTATGATGTGTGACAGATATACGTAAATAGTGGCATATATGGTAGATACTATAAATAATAATGACATATGTCGTAGAATTACAGATACCTAATTATCTACTACACTGCCATCTGTGCTAATACTTGCCCAGTGGCGTTGACATTTAAATCAAATTATTATTCCTTAATTTATAAGTTAAGTCTATATTTTTGTATTTTGCAAAAACATAAGTGAAGAACATAAATCTTTCAGAAAGGCATTATTTAGAAAGAAACGTAATTTTCAAATGAATTACTTTCATTTTTTCAGTTAAAATGTGTCCATAAATATTTCATGTTTCACGCCCGTGTATACGAAATGCAATGAAGTTATCTGCAAGTAATATTATATAAGACGGCTCACAAATGACCTTGAATAGTCATCTTTCGTGAATAATAGTTTACATCAATGTAAGAAATGTAGCTTTACATTGCTGTAGTTTAGAATCGAGGCATAAGATATGCAATTTAAATGTACATTTTTAGTGTTTTCAGACTACATACATGTTAAAGGCAATATTAATTTATTTTCATTTATTCAATCCCGGTAATGTAAGTTGGTACAAGGATTGCCGACAAACTTGGTCCAACAGAACTAATTTTGCTGGGAGCCAACATGGAGCATATATATAATACATTGGTTATATATGTGCACATCGAACAACAATAAATCAGTAATAGTAAATGATATAAATATAGATAGGTCAAAACATAAAATATCGATATATCGATTTATCAAATAACTACAGTCTGTTATATAAAAGTTCAAAGTAAAAAAGTATGAATTAAATAAATAAATGAAATACTAATATATGAGATAAATAATTAGAATGTTGATGTTAGCAATGTATAAAAGTCGTGGTCACAAAATATGTATTTAACTAATGCAACAAAAATACATTCACGGGTGCATTACAATACTTTGATACTGTTTATTATAGAAATGTTATTAAATCGTTCCTTGTTTATATAAATTAATTATATTTTATCAAAATGTAAATAAAGAGCTATTATTACAAGTTTGATGTTCAAAAGCACAAAGTAAAAAACAAAGTAAAAATAACTAACTAAAAATAAAATAAAATAAAATATAAAAATTACAATTTATCACAACAGCAGAACCTAATTATGTTTTGCAAACAATTTTTGTTCTTTAACAATTTCAGTGGGAAAATTTGAAACAGTTTTTGAAATTAAAAATCAACACAGCGATAGTGCAGACTAGATTTTCCTTGCAATTAAACAGCAACAAAACCAAAGCTCAACAAAATTAAGTTGGAAAATAATTAATTAAAACTGCAACTGCATTACAGCGACAATTAACAGTTGGGTAAAAGGAATAGAACAAGCCTTCAAAGTAATTGAATTTCATGAAGAATAAGCAGCTTACAACATAGTTTGCATTGTGAGATAGAGATTCTATCTGGTGACAATTACCGATAAAATCGAATGACTTTAGAGTAATACAAAGGAATGCATTGAGCTGTAATTACAAAGCATAAATATTAAACCCATCTGCAACGAAGGACTAGAAATTCAATTGAGGTGCAAGACAAAGAAACAAGACAAAAGAAGTATCACAACTAGGTTGAGAAAAGTTGACAGAAATTAATTTACACAATGCGATTACGGAATTGGAAAATTAGAAAATACTAAAAATAAAGCGGTATTCACAAAAATGTTGAAAAATAATATAAGAAATAGATACAAACCTATTTCTTTTGTTATCATTGCTTGTATTTAATGTTTTTTTACATTTTTATTAATTTTTAGCAAGTTATAAAATACAGGCACGTAAGGTATGAATATTTTCTCTAAATTTAGATAGAATATTTCACTATCACCCTATCATTATACCTTCATTACGTGTATCTTACTAATACACATTATAATTATGTTGTACATTCTATGGGGTCTCGTGGCCGCGTGCCTGAGTGTCTGGTCGCGTATCTGGGGAACCGGGTTCGATCCTGACCGACGCCAAATATTTCAAATTTTAAAATGGCACAATTGACCCCTCTCCACGCCAGCAATGAGTGCCCGTGAGGTGACGCCTAGTAAACGCGCACACGGTACATCCGAGATGTCATCATCATTACCGAATTCTGTGTACAAAGCAGACTAGCACACCCAGCAATGGGTAGGTAATATGCCGTGATGATATATTTATTTTTATTTATTTATTTATTTATAAAGCAACCGTGTCCATATCTGGCGGATACACAACAATAGGTCCGTTTGTTTTGCTACTTTTTACTACGGTTTACTGCCACGTCTATACAAAGTATATGGGAACGAACGGCAGTAAACCGTAGACGCAGAGTAGCGAAACGAACAGACCTAATATTTCCGAATCTACAGCGGAAAGTAACAAGTAGACGCGTGAAGCATAGAAATCTTTCAAAAGCGACAAACACACACTTCTTTTTTAAGTCTGTTCAAAAATAAAAAAGTGGGAGATAATGAGAATTGAGAGAGCTTATTTTAAATGGCATAAAGAGATTGTGACTTAATTTTTTTAGAAAATGGGTATATAACCTTCTTTATTTAATCCATCGATAATAATTTGTGATAAATAATTTCGAATTTTAAATGGCACATAATTGACCCCTGTGGCGCATTCTCCACGCCAGCAATGAGTGCCCGTGAGGTGACCCCGGGTAAGCACCCGGACGGTGCAAATATTTCATCATTACCGATATCTGTGTGTAAAGCAGATTGGCACACCCAGCAATGGGTAATAAGCCGTGGTGATATATTTATTTATTTATAAATAATTTCAGCCGGTGACCCGCAACTTTACATAATGATATCAAAACTAGACTTCTAGAAAGAAAAGTTTAGCATCTATGTTCATGTGCTTACGAGTTTTTATTACAAAGTATTTTTATTTTAGTAATTTTAATGTTCTTGAAATTGTAACTTTCATATGAATATACCCATTCATTATAGTCCAGTAAACAGAGGTCGAAAAAGGGGATTACCTTGCAAAAGGTCGAGTAGTTCTGAATTTTTGATATATTGTATAGAATGGTTGGTTAATGAAAAATCCAAATTTCCACAAATCCCCTTCCTCCGTTCCCTACGCCATCTTGTAAAAACCACCATAAATCTGCACTTATTTTAGTTTTTCGCCTATAACTTCTATTTGGTGAATTTTAGCGAAAAAAAAGTTATTTGCCGACATGTACAGGATTAAATTTTCTAAAAATTTGATACAAAAGGTTTTTTCCACGATTCATAGCAACGGAGCTATGAAGCTCCCAAAAAAGGCAACAATTGCGTACTTAGCAAAATTTTGAGTTTCTTTCCATTTTACATCGCAATAACTCCGTAACACTTTATTTTAGCATAAAAGTCCTCATAATGAGTCTTGTAGAGAATTTAATTATCTACAAAATCCATTTATTAATTTCTTTTTACTAGTGCAACAGATTAGGGGTAAATTTACAAAAAAAAAACGAAAAAGTGTGTTTTTTTACAAGTTTTGTGCAGCAACAGTCTTTGGCTCATTATTTCTAATTATACAACTATTATTTCAAACAGAATATCCTATATTGATGCAAAGTAAACGTAATTATGTGTTGGTGAACGTCAGTGAAGTCTTGTGGGACTACTAGAAAAAATGTTATAAAACATCTTCTTTTGCAAGGAACTTTCTGCATGGATTTTATAGAAAATACATAGGCATTTACAAAAATTCTACCGGCAGATACCGCATCTACCGACAAGCGAAGGGTTGCTAAACTCAAAAATATTTTATAATTAAAATCTGTTCTTTTATACATTTTAATTTTAACAAAATATATTCTTTGATGAGATAAAAGGACGAAACCTTTTCATGGTTAAAAAGACAAGCTCGTATATGAGTGGTTTAGAAAGAGGGTAATTAAAATAAATTGGATCGCTGATGGTTATACGGTCGGTAATGAATATTTATCAGTATGGTATTGGTGATTACTAGGCAGATATCACACACCTCGAGAATATGCAAATAGAGTGCAATTAAGCGCTGAATATTGGAATGCACTGCAGTGGAATTCCTCCCTGATATTGGAATCGGTTCAAGATTCATCACACAACATTCATCACCGATATTTTCATCGCCAACGCATTAAGATACTTATCAACCGTTATTTACGCTCCTATAAAACGTATTGTGCACCAAACGAATCAGCAAAAATAGAAAACAGTGTTAAATATCTGGAAAACGTATTTTCAACTACGCAATATGCTGAACAATATACAGCACAAAATATAGAGCAGAAGATTTTACCTATAAAAAATATACAGCGTGATCCAGAAGTGTTTCAATTAAGAATACAATGAGCCATATTCGTAATAGTTGCAAAAAATGTCCGCTGGGCGGCACTAGTAGTAGAGGAGGTACAAATTTTAAATGTATTACATTAATTGTATAGCGAAGAGAGTGATCTAAAATGTTTAGGGACGAAGATGATGTTCCTAAGGCAAAATTAAAATATGGTGCACGCTCTATTAACAATGTACATGATTTAAAACTATGGTTAGCTTGCAGAGGATTACCGGTGGGAGATGATTTAGTGAAAAGGTAGATTAGAATGAAAATAGATTCTAATGACATTTTTATAGAGTTACTGACTGTATGAAAAGTGGCAATGCAAATAAAGTTATCATATCAATAGATGGCGGAAAAAGAAAAATAATAATAATCCCGTTATTGCAACAAAACAAGCATTGGATAGTGCTTTAAAAGTACAACTGAAAACATCCATATGCATTTCAAGAAGTTATTCATATACTCTAATTCACAACTGGATGGTATAATTCCAAAGTACACTATTGTGTGAATCCGACGAAGATGAAACAGATCAGTTTGTTCTAAACTTTGGAAATTCTAAGACACTGCGTCGAAGAAGGTTGTCTTTTAAAAGTGGTCATGTTATGAACATACAAGATAGTGAAGATTGTGAATTCTATTACTTAAAAGCTGCGGTAGCAGTTAATTATAAAAAGGCTTTTATAATGTTTCTGTGATATTAAATAAAAATGATAGTCATGTAATAGAGGCAGCCTGCACCTGTAAAGCATCAGAATCAAAAAGTTGTTCACATATCGCAGCTCTCTTATTCGCACCAGAAGATTATACTTTAGAGTTCAAATACGAACCACTAACATGTATGTAAATCTAAATTAAAAACATGGAATATGGGAAGAAAAGTTGGTAAATCACCAAAATCAGTTATGGAAACTACATATCCAGACGAACATAATCTTATGGAAAGAAACCAAAATCTTGCCATGGCTTTGGAAATCTTATAAAATACACTCCTTCTATAAGATACCGACTTTCTGAATTGTAAACACCATAACAACAATTTTTGTTGGAATTTTCTTTGACTTAAAAATTAAAACAAGTATTATTTTCAAGCCTGTTACAAGCAAATTTGTACCTCCCCTACAAGTATCGCCATCTATTGGCGATCTAATGAACTGGTTTCACTAATATGGCTCATTCTGGTGATTTTTTGTTCCAATTTGCACAACGCAAGACATAGGTGGAAATACTATTTGACATGCCATTTTTAGAATAAATACAAACAGATTATTGCATACAGGGCCCGGGGCCTAACATCTGATTGTATTTTCAGTGATAGAAATACCAGGATAGCACCGAAAGTTTCTGCAAACAAATATAACCAAGGTAGCTACGAAAAATTAATGCATGGCAAAAATAAAGTACATACATCTTTAGGTAACATGGCAGTTCTTGTTACAATTTGTTATCTGTTATCAGCAATTTTCCATGCAGTTTTAAAGTACGCACGTCGCACTGAAAATGCAATTAGCAAGATAAAATTTCCTAGCCATGATATTTTACGATTTTCCAAAACAATACATCGAAAAGCTTCGGAATGGTTTTGGAAATAAAACACCTAGTATCAGGTCTGCTCACAGCTGGTACCATGCATTTAAATTTCATCGAGTTTCTCTCAATGACGATTTACACGAAGATCGGCCAATTTCTGCAGTTGCGGATGAAAACATAGCTGCTATTCGTACAATGATTAAAGACAACTTTGTCACATACAGAATTATACGGGCTACTGCTACCATGGCCATTGGATTGACCGGTATAAAAAATTTTTGCTCGATCATCTAAAAGGCAGAAAAGTTTGTAACCGTTGGATATCTCATAATTTAAATGATGGTCAAAAGCAACAGCGCGTGGAATGGTGCATAAAAACATTAAAAAAGTATAACGAAGGTAAATCTAAAGCAACGTATGTTATTATAACGGGTGATGAATCATGGATGTATGCATTTAAACCTGAAACAAAACGACAATCAGCTCAATGAGTCTTTCCAACAGACCCGAATCCTGTCAAAGTAAAACGAGTTCAAAGTGTTGTAACAAAAATGATTGCCTCCTTTTTTAAAATCTGGTCCTACTGTCAATATTACATTAGAAGATAGGAAAACAGTAACTTCTAATTGGTATATAACAACTTGTTTGCCACGGGTGTTTGAAAAAGTGCGTGAAAATAGTCTTCGAAGTAAACTAATATTGTATCAGGACAATGTATCCTCACATACTCCTGCGCAAACTAAAGCTTATTTAAAAGAATCAACGGTGGAATTACTGAAGCACGCACCATACAGTCCTGATCTTGAACCTTGATTTCTTCTTATTTCCTAAATTAAAGGAAATACTGTGTGGTTTCCGATATACAAGTGCAAATGAAGCGGTTGAAGCCTTCGAAAATATGGTCTCTCAAGTATCTCAAGAAGAATGGATTTCTTGCTTCAACGATTGGTTTTATCAAATGCATAAATGTGTTGAGTTAAAAGGAGATTATTTCAAAAAACAATAAAAAAATAATTTCTTGATATTATCAATATTTTGCAGAAACTTTCGGTGCTACCCTCGTAAGTTCTCTGGGTAATATTGAAAAAAATATATTAATTAATAAAAGTGTCATGTTTGCATTTTAATAGAAAATTGTAGATGTACTCAAATTTAAATTTCCAAATGTCATTGACAGCAATATAGGTGCATATATTTTCGTATCAATTTTGTCAATTTAAAGCTCAGTTTTTATTCCCAACTGAAACAGTTGCTGCTGATCACTCTGTATAATTTATTTTATCATGAAATACATATTGTTAACAATACACGCAATTTGTATGGGTGACTTGAATTACAAAAAAGGGGGCGTGGCGTTAATAGTAAATATCTGTGACTTAAAAGCCCAAAGATCGACTCTACTCGAGTAAACGTATTAGAAAATTAATATGTTTCTCTCACAAAAAATTAATCGTATACTTGCTTTACTCAAACATTTACAAGTATTTTAAATTATATAAGTAAGGTTACATAAACGAATATTTTAATTTCATCAACGAGTAATAACTTATTCGAGTACTTAATTATTAAAGTAGTTGAACTAAAATATACATTTATACTTTCCACCAATACTCGAGAATAAGTACTGTAACGTGAAAGAATAGGTAGCTACGACACTTGGTCCGCGTGCCCCGGCCAGCGCGTGCGAACCGACGCCTATGAATAGAATCATTCTAGTAGGTAGGAGGAGCCTAGGCAGGCGATCGATAACATAGTGCAGCGTGCAGTAGGCGGGCGACGTGAGGTGGGTAGTTGTGTAAATGAGGGGGAGATAAACGTAATAACCCGCGAATTATATAGTTCGAGACTGTTCCAGAAAAATATTAGTACATGTGGGCGAAGTTAGTCAGTCAAGAGTTACACAGTGACAGAATTAGAGTTAGTCCTCTAGAAGAACAGTTACATAGATAGTAAGAAGTAAGGAGTCAGTGAGTATAGTAGCACAGCATTATCGTGGTGAGCGTATGCAGTTTAGTGTCGAGTGGAATACTCGGGAAGTTACTGGTATACTGGGATAGCTGTGGAAGTGAATACTCGGTAGTTTTGAGAAGTATTGTGAAGCTAGGTCTACGGAGTCAGTAACGGCCAGTAGAAGTGGATACTCGGCAGGGTGTTGAAAAGTTGTGTCATGCAGACATTCGGTTATACTGAAGCTGTGGAAGTTAGAACAGTAAGTCCATCAGAAGGACATTTAGTTACATAAATAGACAGTCAGGTGAAAGGAATGAATTCTGTCCGGGCAGTTGCATATACAGACGCTGTTGAGTCAGTTGAGTACACAGACGCTGTGGAGGTCGGTAGGTCGGACAGTTGAACGTAATAAAATAAATAGTGACATAAATAGTGGAAATAAATAATCTGTAATATCATGTAAATAAATAGTCGTGTTAATTGTTTAAATAAAGAAAAAGTGTTAGTGTTTAGTTAATTATATTCGTAGTCTTAAATTAGTATTTAATATTTGTTTAATATTAGTAATCGTCATTGTTATCATCTATTAAATATTTATTTATCGTTTTTAAACATCTATTTTATTTAATAATAATTCTTTGATTTTAACACTTCATCCAAATAAATAAAAACGTTCCAGTACTCAAGAGTAGTTTTCTCAACGCTGATTCGAGTAAATAGGCTACCTATTATGTAAAAGTAAAATAAATATTTATTATTTATTTTCGTGTTCTAACTGTTTATTACATAAAGCTCATAGGGCTTATCCTACCTGTAAAATATATTTTAATCAATTCTAATTTGAAGGAATGATTTTACAATTTTATTTTTCAGTTTTATTATCTCTTTATCTAAATTCAATTATCTAAAATGTTTTCCTTGATTGTTTTCAATAAGAATAAAACTCAATTCAATATTTTTCAATCTTGAGCTAGTGTGACAGAATGTCATATTTGAATATATTCTTCATATACATCTTCGAGTTTGGAAAAAGTCACCCGCTTTGACAAATTGAGAAAGTTCATGTTATTGCGGAAATAAGAAACTGATTCTTGGAATAGTGAGAATAGAAATCAGATTTCCACCATCAAAATGTTTCAAAAGAATAATTTAATAGCGCAAACATCTCAATAAAAAATTAAGAAATATTTACAAGAAGGTACATACGATACTAGAAAATATTTGTTTATACAATACAATTAGTAAATTTCTGGCAATATGAAAACAGGTTTCCAGGATATCGTGACCAACATATGGGGTTCTCCAAAACTACGAGTACACAAAGTGGGTTAATTAGACAAAAGTTCTGCCATTATGAGGTCATTTTTAGCGGTGTATCGTTTATCCGTTTATATGCAGGTTGCAAATAACTTCCAAGTATTATTATTTTTTCGTACTGGATTTTCGTTTGAACTTCTTTCAAGCACTTTATTATGCTTTTTCGAGTGGTGATGTTTATTTTTTTATTACTGTTGGATTTCAAGTTTTTGTATTAAATAATAATTAATTGATAATTTTTCTGTTTCATTGTTAGAGTCATAGTTTTAGTTCATCAATGCTCGCGTTCGTCGGGTTAGCGCTGAACTAGCAAACTAATTGAACGATTTGCTAGAAATAGCTAGCGAGAAATAGTTCGCTAAGCCATCTAGCGAAATGTCAAGGAGCTGCACGCATCATCTATGGCATTATCTAGTTGTGTTTAGGTACGTTTTAATTTCGAGCTTAACTACTCGTAACAAAATGTCAAAATAGATACAAGTAAGAAGGAAGCACATACTTAACGTCTTACAGTTCAAGTAATAATATTAGATTTATTTTAAAATTAAGTCTTTGAGTTTTCAATACTAGACAGGTAATAGTCATGTCGTCTGATATGCTTTCCTCTCGGTTTTACTTTAATTTGCGTTCGCTCGCTAAGTTCAACAAAATAAATACCGTTCAGTACGCATCTAGCGGTAACAATCAGCGCTAATTTTTGATAGACTAGCACTATCCTGGCTGAACGAGAGCAATTTAATAATTATAATAATTTTTCCATTTGAACCAAAGAATATGACACCCATATAAAAATTGGAACATTGATAACATAATTTGAAATATAACAGTGATAAAAAAAATTAAACATGGCGATTTGATAAAGCATGAATAGGTGCCCTAAAGAAGTTGTCTCTTTCGTACGACATTTTGGAAATTACTTCATGCGTTTTTCTGTTAAAATTACCGTGATTTAAGGCAAAACGTGTTTCCAAATTTTTAATTATTTTTTATTTCACACGAAAAATAAATAAAAATCTGATGTGGCCAGCACATTACCTTCCGTCAGTTCTATGTATTTTGTACAAATTTCATACAGAAAGTTCCTTGCAAAAGATTCTGTTTCCTACATTACCTTCCGGCAGTTGTATGTATTTTATACAAATTCCATACAAAAAGTTTCTAGCAACAGATCCTATATTTCCAGTAAAATTATAACACAAACATACTATGTCACTGTCATTTTTCAATCATAATTATCTTAATATAGTAGCTGTATCCATAGCATAATTAGCTAATTTATGAAAATTAATTTCTTTATAATTTTTTAACTCTATATCCATTTAATATGAAGTATAAAATGCAGTCAATTCGTATAAAGAATAAAATATTCTTTAATATTTATAATAACGTTAAATGTGGAAAAATGATATTTAACATTGTTTTTTCAAGAAAAACTGTTAAAGTCTTCAAATGTGGGTACTTCCGGTTGACCAATTATAACCAAAATCTAATCAGCTCTTCATATAACGAAGAGAAATACGAAAAAACTATAATTTTTGAAATTGTAGTATTATAGATATCGCAGGGCAAATTTTTGTCACACACACACACACACACACACACACACACACACACACACACACACACACACACACACACACACACACACACACACACACACACACACACACACACACACACACACACACACACACACACACACAAACATGCACGCACGCGCTCACACACACATATACATACATATAGATATCATCGTAAAAAGAGGAAAATCGTATTCTAGGGTGCTTATTGATTACTCATCACCGAACTTACCTGAAGGTGACGGAAGATAAAAATTACTCGGAACTGCAGTTAAACACGTTTTATTGGATTAAACCGACGTTTCGGTCATACTATGACCTTCAGGGCTATCCAATATCACAAAATGGTTGTAATAATACAAAAACACAACATTTTCAAATTTATAAATAAAATAGTACCGTCGGAAATGAGTAAAAGAATAAATAAATAAATAAATAAATAAGATAAAACAACAAATAAATAATTTAATTAACGTAGAAGATTAAAGAAATGTTGAACAAACGTACGAGACTGAGTAAAGTTTGTTAATCGTAGAGTATACGAGTATAACAATCTAGTATATATTCTTATTTGTAAAATAAGAATAAATTGCTTATTAATACAAAATGTTTAAGCAAACTTGACAAAGAAAGAGATTGAGCACACAAAATAAAAATCTTTGCCATGAATAACGTTGCAACAATCGCTTCACGGCTGTTGTAAATATGTATACCCTGCATATTACAATAGGCGGTAGATTGCAGTTGAGCAAATATTTATCCCAATTCTTTCCTGCGAGAATTCGCTTTCATCTCACATCCGCGATAATACACCTTCTCTCACCGGAGTTTATCGTTAACAAAAACTCTCCGTGAGACCGGGGAACTTTGATTACGGGATTATGACATTGGTGCAGGCCAGCCACACTTAGCCGCAGCCGCACCGGCAGCGATGAAAAGCGAGCGCGGAATTTGTAAAGAGCCGGCAAAAAGAAAACTCGCCGGGATTTGCCATCTTCGTGAGCCATGAGCCCTGAGCCATTCTCCGCCAATGCGAGACCGAGGCCTAGCCAAGCTGGCGGACTTCCAGATGAAGAATGCTTTGAGCTCGGAATGAATTCATTATTAAGCTGAAGCTGCCTAGGTAAATAAGCTCAGCTCAATTCATCATGAACAATTGGCTTGCCATTAATCAAAATATTTTTTTGTTTTACTAGATTCATTCATTATTCTTCTGTATTTTTGGGGGGTTCAATTCAATTTCAATCCTCAAATTCAAAAGGGAGATTAAATTCTGTTATCTACTGAAATTTCAGAACCTGAGGATAATAAATCTATAAGGGCTAAATTAAACTTTGACCAATGATAAATTGAAATTGTATTTTTATGAGAAAGAAAATAAAGAACTATTAATTCCTCAATAAACCTATTCTGTATTGACCAGTAAGCATTAAGAAGTAGGAGTAATATATCAGGAAACCAAATAAGTTCGTGCGGCAGAGTGCCATGAATATTTTTTAAGTTGTTGATCGATAGCACTTGTTTGATATCTGTCATCAACTTTAATATAAATCCTTCTTTTGTCGGATACATATGTAACGACAAGGGGCCTTTACTATTGTAAATAGTCATTTAAATTGTAAAAATATAAAATATACATATAAACGATAATTCAATTCAAATATAACTGAATGTTTATTTCCCTTTTCATCGTTAAGTACGTTTTAACAATGTCCAAGGCTAATTGATTATTCCCGTTTCTGGATATCTGGATGCACGTTATACACACATATTTGGTGACAATTATTTAATTCCTAATTTGAATAGTTGCAAATGGCAACGAATATAACTTTAATTCGAGTATGGAGGAGTCAATTACAGTAAAAAGTTTTTATTCATAAAGTAAATTGGGAACCGGTTTCGGAATAAATGTCCATCTTCAGCCCTCTAAAAGATGCAGAAAATATAATAATACATATGTATTTATAAAAGGTATTTTTAAACAAAATAAAAAACTTTAAATTTAGATAATATAAAAATATATAAAAAAGAGAAAAACTAAGTAACCATAAAAAAAATTAAGAAAAGAAATAAATATTACCGTCAAAATTTAAAAATGTCGAAAAACTTACATCAAAAAAGTAAAATCTAGTCTCGTGAAACTGCATAACGAAGAAAATATAAAGTTAAAGATTAAAAACTCGAAGTAATGTAGAAAAAACTTCGGCAAATATTTCACGCAACGATAACTGCACATTTTTTTTATCGGTTGTTAACCTGCGACGAAAAGTGGATATTGTACTCAAATAAGCGTTCGTATCATTGGTTATCGCCTATTGATTCGGTACCACACACTCCCAAGGCTTCCTTGAACCCAAACAAGATTTTAATGTATGTTTGGTGGACAGCAACCGTAATAGTCCATTATGAGTTTTTGGAACGGGGTCAAACCATCACTGCGAACATGTATTGTGAATAGCTTGAGTGTGTACAAGCAGCACTCATCCAAAAACAGCCTTCTTCAGTCATTCGAATGAAAGTGGTATTCTTACAGGATAACGCCAGAGCACATACCGCAAGATTGACCCGGGAAAAAATTTCTGAACTTGGCTGGGAAACGTTACCACACCCTTCATATTCTCCTGACATTTCGCCAAGTGATTACCACCTTTTTTGTCTCTTGACAACTGTATCAGACAACAAGCGAGACATATACTGAGTTTACATGCAGTTTTGAAACCGTTTTGAAAACGCCATGTATACAGTGTCAAAACGGTTTTGAATTATCTCAAACCAAAACTAAAATTCATGGGTTGGGCTTGAAAACTAGTTTCAAAACTACTCATGTAAACACTTAAAATTCAGTTTCGATACTGCGCATGCGTACAGAGCATAACGTTTCTGTCGCTTTGTGTTACTAACCTTCAAATATACTGACAGTTGTATAGTTTTAGTGCGTAGTGGTACGAGTATAAAAAATAATTGGAATAATAGGAAAACGAAGTATTTGGAGTGAGGAGGATCTGTCACTTACATCAGCTAAATGCGCATGCGCCGAAACTGATTTCAAATCAATTTTAAAATTGTTTTGAAAACTGCATGTAAACAGTTTTGCATAATTTTGACTAAAAACTAAAACCATTTTCAAAACTGCATGTAAACGTAGTAATAGACAGTTCAAAAATCGACTTGATGTAATAAATGAAGTCCGTCAATTTTTTTATTCAAAATCCATAGAGTTCTAAAAAAACGGCATACAAAAACTGGTGTCACGTTGGCAAAAGGTCATTGAATATTAGAGATGGGCGCGTGAGTAACTTTTTGTTCACGATCACGCACGCTCACGGAACTAAAAATGTAATCACGACCAATCACGCACGACTTTTTATGTTTGATTCACGATCACTCACGCTCACGATCTTATTTTGGCATTCACGCCCGATCACGCCCGGCGGGTCACGTTCGTGTCACGTAATTGTTTCTATGTACATTTCATGCCCATATTCATAAACACTCGTAAAATTTTTAACGGTTCGTTATAATTTTTATCCAGTAAAAAGAGTCGACATTGACAGAAAAATCGAAATGTCACGTTTGATTCCATTTGTCAAAAATTTTAACGAGCCGTTTTGAAATTTCACAAGCATTTATGAATATGGGCATAAGTCTGTTTAACACAGTCATAAGTTGTTATCAAATTAGGTAACAAATTGGTAGTAAGTTAGGTCACAGATTGGTTTCATTGGAAACGAATGTTTATGGACAAATAGGTTGTTCTATTTCATCACAAATATCATTAACAAAATTATGATCGTGTCAAACGGGCTTAAAGATTTTTATATCTTTAGTGAAATCGGAGCAACTATGTATACAATTTTGGATACAACAATAATACTATTTTTAGGCAAAAAAATACTGTTGATGATATATTTGGACATAAAAATAATAACAAGAATGTAAAGTAAAAAATGGAAATTGACATTTTTTAAAATAAAAAATAGAAGAAAACTTGTACTCACGCCCGATTAAATTTCAATCACGCCTGATCACGCACGATAATTTTTTAGTGCCTCACGCTCACGTCCAATCACGACGCAAAATGTAAATTATATTCACGATCACGCGGGTCACGTCGTGACCCATCGTGACCCGACAAAATCACGGCCCGCGCCCACCTCTATTGAATATGATGGTAATTACTCCGATGAAAGTGTATTATTGTTTCTTAATAAATATTTATATTTTACCATGAAAAACCACACAAACTTTCCTGACTCTTGTGAGTGTACTCCTTTATATAGCATATGAGTCTGAAATTCTACCGGTTTCTTTTACCGAATTTTACATAATGGTCTACCCATTGCCTACAAGGGGCCGAAGGCTTATAATGACCTGAGATTCGCTCTACTTTGCCTGTATTTTTAGCATATACGTTAGTCACCAACAACAGATTACTGTTAAAATACGAGTATTATTGCATATGATTCTATTATTTTTCTGCATTTTACGATTGATCAATTTCAAATGAACAGTAGAACAATGATATTCGGTGTTCTCAGCCATGTAACTATACAAATATGTACCAACAATGCTCAAGTTTTCTTGTATTCAAGATGATAAAATCTACTACTTTTAAAATAATCACTAATGCCTATTCATTGAAATACTCATACATTAACATATCTAATATGCGAAGAAAGAAAATCGAAATCCAAATAATCTAGTTTAGACTAAGCAAACATAAATCTCCTGAAATATTCTAATTTCTAAGCTTACAAGCGGAATGTGTGGTTAATTTAAAAATGATTGCTTCTGGAAATAATAGCTTGGTCTAAATATTTACGAAAAACTGGAACTTTAACTTAAAAGCAGTGGCATTTTGATTCAACGAGGCCTTAACAAACTGTCACAAATGCAACAGTTAAAATAGAAATACTACATACAGTCTTGCAACCTCTTCGTATAGTTGCGCAATATAAAATATAGCTAAAACAATGCAGCTATCTTTCTATTATTAGGTTAAGTCTACTTCTGGACAAATAAACGCAATATACATACGGTGAAAAATTTACTTACACATGCGCATTGTAGCTAAATAGGCTCTAATGTTCACGCTATTTATTTTGACGTCACGTGAAAACTCTCTAATATCCTTAGTAACACTATTTAAATTGTTCCACTAACTCTGATCATTATACTAAGTTACGAAACATAAATTTATGTAGGTAATTCGTTGTTTATATTTGAATCTTACTATATTGTAACGTGGAACGCACGCCGTCGCTACCGACGTCGCAGCCGGGCTAGGTAAATAGACGAGTCGCGACATGCTTAATTACTTCCGGCCGCCTGAACTTTTTGTGTTCATTGTTATTATGCGATCAAACATTCTAGGGTTTTTCTAGAAGATAATAGTTAGTTACATGGAGTATTAGAGAGTAAAGTGTTAGTGAGAAGCACAGCAGTATCGTAGTGAGCGTATGCAGTAGGTGTCGACTAGGTACTCGGGAAGTTACTGGTATATTGGAATAGCCGTGGATGGGAATGCTCGGAAGTGTTTACGAGTATTGGGAAGCTATAGTGTACAATGACAGTAACGGCGAGTCGGGAAGTTACTGGTATACCGGGATAGCTGTTAAAGAGAATACTCGGTATCCAAATGAATTTTCACCTTAGTAGAAAGTATCAGCAAAATCGTAAAATTTGATACTTCAATCAGTATCGTTACTTCTTCAAATGTACTAAGTTATATTTGACGTCCCGTTATTCGCACTCATTGCAAATAGTTTATGAAATATAAATTGACAAAAAACATAACTCACCATCTCTAGCCATTGTCAGAGGAAGCATGTTGAGTGCGTAGTCAACTCTAGTATTGTTACACATTGATATACGACTAAAAATAGTTTCGTAAAAATATGTAAGAACAGTCTGACATTTTTAATATCCTTGTAAGTTGTAACCCATCCCAAGTACGTGCGAACAAAGCTTGCACCACATCTCTTTGTAATTCAAACTACATAAAAATTTAATATTGTATGAAAAGTCATATCTCCTTTCAAGCCTTGCTTGAAGCACCTTGGGACGCGAGGGGGTATTACGATTAAAATCCCTAGTTGGTGTTCGTTTTCTTCCCAACTTTAAAAAGTTTCTTTGAAAGCAGAGCCCCGCAATAGATGGCTGGAACGTGCCCATATCAACTGCCACTAAGTCTTCATTTCGCCGGGAAATTTACATAACAAGCTTACACTTTAAAAAGGCCGCATTCCTTGAGAATTACAATGGCTATTGATCGTGCAGAAAAGAGTTGGGTTATCTGTCATCTTGTTTAGTTTCTCTATCTGAATAACGCACTTTGATATCATGACATCCCAGACAATGAGGGGTTCCAAAAGGAAGAAATAATCGGACTAGCAGTCTTTGGTGATATTATTTATTTCAAGCCAACGTTTCAGCTAAACATTAGCCTTCCTCAGAGCAAGAAACTGTCTAATCACAGGTTTGTGGCAACCACCCATAAGCAGGGCCGGATTGGGAAGATTCAGCGGCCCGGGAGAAATCTAGCATGATCAACCTAATCTTTATTTTTTTTTTTAATTTAGGATTATATTGCCACGAAGTAATAAATTAGTTTTGGTGTTGAATAATAAAAATAAAAATATTTTTTTTTGCCTACATAGAAATTGAACAGTTATAAAAGATGTTGAAATATTAAAAAAACGCTCCTAAAAATAGTATTTAAAATATAGAACATTCTGTAGTTAAGAAAATAACATTTAGTTTCGTTGAAAAGTGTGAGAGAGTGAGAAAAATTCTGAAGCAATTAAATTATGTGATCAAACCTAATCTTGAAAACGAAGAAAATAAAGCATTGAAAGATAACACAACCAAGATTCTACCCGCAGATAATGGAAGTGTTACAGTAATATTGGATACCAATTTATATGATCAGAAAATAGAAGAGCTTTTGAATCAGGGAAATTATAAGAAACTTGGAAAACATTCTACTACGTCTATAGAAAACAAAGTGTACCGTGCTCTCAAAAAATATAAATAATTATATTTCGTTTAGAACAAGAACAGATCGTACTCCATATTTTAGCAAGCTTCCACACCTGTACAGGGGGCACCCAAAAATCCATAACAAAGATTTAAGCATCTCAGAAACCCGTCAAAAGTTCCATAAATTCTCCTACTTACAAACTGTCACAATTTCTATTACCAATCATTCAGCTACTTCAAGGAAAAAGAACATTATATGTGAAGAATTCAAAACATTTTGTAGAACTTTTGAGGTAAGTACAATTACAAATACAAAATCTTCTTGTCATATTTCCAAGAAAAGGATATATATTTTGTACAAGAAGATGGTTTCTGTTCTGGGATGATTTAACAGAGAAAACGAACCATGGACTAGTAATATCAGTCTACCCTACCGTAAACCAACACACCAACACCGGACAATACCTTAACTATAATTCCAATCATTAACAATCTACAAAGTAAGAAATTATAAAAACCTCATATATTCGACCTCGGACTATATCTGCAACACCGAAGGAAATTTTGTCAAGAATTAGAAAATATTAAAAACGATCTAAATAAGAACGGTTAAGTTAATTAGATGATGCTACGTACTCATATTTTAGTTTGTAATCACCGAGCAGCGGCCTCAAAAAGCCGCGGCCTCTCGGGAAATTCCCGATTATCCCGACTGGCCAATCCGACCCTGCCCATAAGGAACCATTGTGAATAAAATTATCAAAGAGTTGGTCGTCATACAAGATAAGATTATAATTAAGTACATGTAAAATAGTTTGAATGATCAATTGTTACTGCAACGCAGTAACACGTGTCTTATTTCTGTATAAATTTTATTTTGTATTCTTTGACTACAATTTTATTTAACATCAGTTTATATTTATTTTTTTGTTATCAATTGACCATTCAAACTATTTTACATGTACTTATTTATAATTTTATTTTGTACGACGACCAACTCTGTGATAATTTTACTCACAATGGTTCCTTATGGGTGGTTGCCACAAACCTATAATTAGACAGAAATGGGAAAGAAAAGTATAAAGTTTTAGAATATTACAGATTTAATACTTTTCCACATTTTGATTTACATAATGGTGCTACTTTCATGTACGAAAAATTAAAATTTTCAAATTTTAAACAGTATTAAAGCGATTTAGCAATAGGGGATTCCACCATTTTTTTATAATTTCATCAGAAAGTATAAATAAAACTAAGACTACTGGTAAAAATCCGGTGAAAAAATTCCTATTAATAAGCGAGTTATGGTCCCCCGAAGTTGACTCCACGAATATAAGTTTTTATATAAAACTGTTTTCTTCGTGGATCTAAAATGTTCTTGAAATATATGTTATTTAAAAAAAAATTAATATTGTAACACTGTACAAGTCTACATGCTTTGTAATTGCAAGTGTATCAAAATTATTAAGTTTAATGCAAGAATTTTATATTCAAATAAAAACTGTTTGAGAATTGCAGTACTGGACTAGTAGCTACGTGTCCGCTATTTGAATTTGTCTACTTTCATTGGTAGTAGACTCCACCCCCCTAACTCGGTATTCGTTATATATTTATAGGTGGTCTTTAGTCGCCTATCAAAGTAATATATATGAATTTCATATGAGTGACGAGCTACTAAAACAAAAAACCCCTTATTTCCGAAGTATTTCAATTATATCATTTTATTTCTTTATTAATATTCATTATTAAGCATCTACTTTCACTATTTTTTACTAATTTCTATTCATTAGATTGAGCTGTAATCCCCTATTACACCAAAAGCCTAACAAAGAATCTTATTTATTGCTGTGCGTTTTTGGACCCGGCATAAAATTACAAACAGACTACTCCGATGTGATACAATACAAAGAGACACGATTAGTCTTTTTGTGCAGAAACAATGTATTTCCTACAAAAAATTGACTGTTAGAAGGTGTATTAGTGAGCACCAACAGTTCTTGTAAGACAATCATAGTTGTTTCTAATTTGGTGTATAATATGAGCCGAAAAAGTCAAACTCTGACTCGTTCTTGTTGTCTTACTTGATCTTACTTGAATTCTGGTTGTTCATGTTTCGGACTGAAGGTATGTCCGGTTGCACAACCATAACTTAAATTTAAACATTCCTTAAATAGACAATGTTGGATCAAAATGAAATGTCAAATTAATTACGTATTATGCATTGCTGTCAAAATTTTGCTTTCCATTTTTTTTGTGTAAAGGTCGCTTAAAATTTAAGCCTTGTACGTGTAACTAAGCACAAATGTCTTAGGGTTACTTTTACAATTCTTGGATAAACCGTGGATATCTTATTCCTTAGATAAACAACAAATTATAGCATCGAAATTATAACTAAAATTGTCACATTTGTATTAAATATCAAATCTTGATGCGATATTTTTATATTTTTCTAAGGAATAAGTTATCCATTGTTTAACTGGCAGTTGTAAAATTAACCCTTACTGACACTGATTTTGGTATTTTTGTGTAACATAAGCTCTTAAATCATGGTGTAATTTTGTATTACTATGTATTTGCGAGTACTCATGTAAGTAATTTGTAATATTCTTTGTGAATTGCAAATAAAAAGAGTTGTAGGTGGATGTAAAAACTGCTTGAGATTAATAACTAATAACTAAGAACTAATTTATGTAGTCATTTGATCACGTTGTAGTTCCGGCCCTGTATGAATACGATTATACTGTTTTGCAAGTGCCTCCATATTACTGTTATCTTAAATAAAATTGAACAACTGGGAATGTGGAACAATCTAAAACGAAATATAAAGAAAAATATATGAAAATTCTACTTTAAGTTAAGATTCAAATAAGGATGGATGAAATAACTACAAAAATTGATAGGTAGTAATTTTGTTCATTGTAATAGCTATGAGTACAAAATACTTTACGACTGACATAAAAAATTCACATTTCATGTCTTAAATTGAATAGTAGTATAGGTATATCATTGTGAATAATAAATTTGAAATTCTAATAGCTGTGCGCTACAGTCATTTCTAAAACACATAAATTTAATGGCAGAAGTTAATAAAGACCGTTTAAAGATTAATTTTACTATCATGTATAATTTGTACAAATTTCCCTAAAATAAGAGTATATTTTGTATGCATAAACTCGTCAATAAATATAAAATGTGTTTTCTTTGTTTCTGAATAAGAATGACATATTCTAGTCTAGCAGTCCAGCACGTTTTTGAAGAAAGAATGAGCTACACTTTTACACGATTTTTAGTCACATTTTGTTACTTATGGTTCATATGACAGCATTACTGGTATATAGGTACCTACCCAAATATATAGGCAACGGGAAAATAATAAATAAAACATATCACTATCACCAACCAGTCGACCAAAAATTTTCATTGATGAAAATTGTCATTTATCTTTTAAAGAAACAATATAAGTAAAGCCGAAACCCGAAACAGAGAAAATAGTATTACAAAATACTCGTTAGAGAAGACTATTCAAGGTTCATTCGCCCACTCGCCGCTGCGTGCTCGTGTCCGAATTTCAAAGTCTTACTAGAATAGGTTGCCTTCTGTAACTTATATGTTAATAAATAATAAAGTGATGCTAGAACGAGCTTTATTCTTAAGGCCTTATGACACTAGAAGTAATATTTCTGACTTTTCACTTGTCACGCATTATCCATGACTTCGATTCATATCGCTGACTTACTCCAGTGTGATAACTACAAGAAAGTCATGTATCCTGTTGTTACATGAAACGGAATCGGTTTCGTTTGCTCTGACTATTTATCGCTGACTTCTCTATTGCACATACTAAACTGTCTCTGAAGTACTGGAATGTAACTTTACGGAGTAAAATATAACTACAGGAACGTCAGAAGTTAACCTTTTTTTGATGCGCATAAAATTATGCTTGCCCACAATTGCATTATTTTTCCATCGTTTTCATTCATCTTACTTGAAATAATTTGATATGTCAAACAAATTTTAAATATGTTGTCATTAATGAAACCATTTCATAACCAACAAGTATGAAAATCCAATAAAAGTCAGAGAAAACGGTTGTTCGAAATTGCAATGTGATGGATCGAGTTAGTAATACAAAATAAGTCAACGAAAAAGAGTCAGATATATGATTGTGTGACATTCTGTTATCTGCGTATCGTAATGAAGGTCATTACGATACGCATTTTTTTGTTTTAGACGGTTGGTACTAAATGACGTTTCTTTAACCCATTTTTACCTAATTTATTTTTAGTTAATTGATAATTCATTTTAATAATATAATGTCGAAATTATTATTTTTATCCAGGGAAGATTATTTACATGAAAATGTACAAATGGTTACAAATATAATCACAAATTGAGTAAGTAAATGTTAATTGTAGAAGGCACAAAATATAAAAAATAGTATAAAGAACTCATTTTATAAAACATGTCTTATAAAACACGTTCTTTAATATACTATTAACAATACTTTCAAACATCATCCACCTTATTTTTAAATTCTTTTTAAATTTTCTCTCGCCTATACTCCAAATTTGTTTTGTTGCAAATAGTGCCGTTTTCTTTATTTTCTCTAGATGTTTGTTGTTATAATTGTTTCTTTGAAATGTGAAAACTAAATATGAAAATTATTTTACTTCTTCGATTTGTTGTTCTCCCCACTTATATTGTATTTTCTATAAACAATCTGATTAATAACAATAATTTTTCTTCCCGTTAATTCACAATATACTCGTATAATATAACTTCGGCATATTTAGATAAATCATAAAAATATGATGAATAATGGTCTTAATATTAACGAAATTATTGTTTTAGAATATCTTACGAAAATGATAATTTGAAAATGGTTAAAATATAAAGTTCATGAAAATTCTGTACTTTTGAAACACAAACATTCTCGAGAATTACAAAGAGCACAAACAATTAAAATGGTTTCAGTTTCAGTTTTGAGTAACAAAGCAAGTTAAATTGACTGAGTGGAAAGTTAATTCCACAATGTAAATCATTCCCCGTTGCTATTTCAATCAATACAGTTCCAAAGCATTTGATCATGCGATCAAGTTTTAATACATTTATTGCAGAAATGTTACCGAGTTATTCCAAATAGTTAATTACACAATTCGAGCAAATTTGTTCACGAAATTGCGTATAATGTAGAAATTAGAAACTCGTAGACGAAGAGCGTATCTGCTGCCGATGACAAAGGCAGCGAACAGCAACTGGTAGACAGAGCTCTATGATGTTCAAATAACGGAAAGGAAGGAACAGTTTGTGTGTTTCCGGTTCCTGTAGATTTGAATTCCTTTTCCTTGTGCTACATCACAGGAATGTTTGAGTAGGTTTGTAAATCTGTTTGTTTGGTAGATTTTACCTCAAGCCCCATACATGCTATTGTTTTATTTCCGTAGGGGAATATTCCATCATATTTATTGTGAAATGTGAAATACACAACAACAAGAGGAATCTCAAGATTAAATTCATGTCTTACCTTATTCCAGAATATTACCAAAGCAATTATAGTTAATACAAGTAGTACTTGTAGTTGGTAATAGCAGATATTAACATTTTGACTGCGCAAACTTAAATCCATCTTAAAAAACCTCTTTGCTATTTAACACAAAACCATTCATTTGTTATAAAATGTAATTGGATAAATGAGAATAAACAAATGAAAGAGAAAAATACAACATAAATATCTTTAAAATTATTCCAAATATAATTTAATTTTTATAAAAATGGTGATTTAAAATGATAAAGACGGCAATTAAGGGATTTTTTTTTATAAAAACCGAATGTGACCAAATTTTTCAGGAAACAAAATACTTCTCATTTCAAAACCGTTCATTGCAGCAATTGAGAAGAATGATTGAGAGAATATTTATTTACATACATTTACAAAAAAGAAGTCTGAATCTGATGTTGAATGTTGATAAATGCAAAGTGTTATTGTTGGAGAAAAGTGATTTAGAAAGCGAATTTGAAAGTGTTGGTGAATGGAGAGAGACTGAAACAGATAAATAAGTTTGTAAATTTGGGTAGCATGATGTTGAGAGATGGACATATCGGGGGACTGAAAGATAACCAAATGAGAAATGTAATGTTCTGTGATGCTAGAAATGTGATTGTATCGAAAGCTGAATCTTTGATGTCATGAAAAAGATCCGATCAGACAGCTTTGACTAACAACAAAAACACGTATGCAACAACTTACATTTTAATTTATTTATATATTAAGAGAGGAATTCATAGACATTTCTTCGATTCTTCCTTCACTCATCCTTTCCTAAAGATGAGTCGAGGTTGAGTGAAACCTTCACTCATAAATGAAATTCATAACCAGCAGTACTGAGTCACTCACTCAAGTCTGAGTGGAGTACGAGTCGAAGAAGAGTATGATAATCTAGTCCAAATAGACAAAAAAAATGTTTGAACTTAGGAAAAATTCGCATAGATCTGAAAATTGGCACAGACCTTAAATATATAATTATAAATGAAATGTCAAATGCCTTTATCGATCCTACTTCTACTAAAAAAATTATTCAAGGTCAAAGATCAAAAATTCGGTTCTTCCAAATATCTCGAAAACAATTGCCCGTATCAAAATTTTACAAGAATACAAAACTGAAGCACATTTTTAATACAAAAAATGATCCTTACATTTTTTACTTAGGATAAACTGTCAAAGAAATTAAAAAATATTTAATAAAAATAACAATTTATGAAAGAAATTTAAAATACTCAAAAAAATTATAATATTACGTAATATTTAGTCTACTGTTTAAATTCATCGTGGCATCGAAAAAAGTAAATTATCAATAATTTTTAAATAATTTTTGTTAACGCTTTCATACAAATTTTCATATTTTTATTCACTACACTTATTCAGTTAAAGATAAGATAATTCGGTTTAAAATTTTGAATTCAGCATGAAATTATCTTTCATGTCATGTAGCATACGATTTTTGCCGATGAGCGGTTTCGTAGTTACTAACAACTTTAACTTATATGAAATTCCTCTAAAATTTTAAACATCTGCAAATCGGCTCAGTTCGCTATTTTCATCCAAAATTTTGATACAATTAAAGATAAACAATATTACGTATTTAATACCGGTGGAAGTGGTTAATGAAAAATATATAAATAAGCCGCTTTTCAGATGTTTAAATTGTAAATCGCGAACCGCTCATCGGCATAAATCGTAAAGAGTATTTCATGCTGAATTCAAAATTTCAAACCGCGTTATCCTACCTTTAACAAAATAACTGTGGTGGATGAAAAATGAAAATTTGTAGGAAAAGCGTTGACAAAAATTATTTAAAAATAATCGATGATTGACTTCTTCCGATGCCACGATGAATTAAAACTGTTTTAAACAGTAAAATCTGTTAGACAAGTATTAAATACGTTATTGGATATTTTTATTAATAATTTAAATTTCTTTCATAAATTATTATTTTGGTTTAATATTTTTTTAATCAACTCTTTGACAGTTCATCCTAGGTAAAAAGTCTAAGAATCCTATTTTGTATAAAAAATGTTGAGCTTTAACTTTGTATTCTTGTAAAATTTTGATACGGGCAATTGTTTTCTATATATTTGCGAAAATCCATTTTTTTTACTTTTGACCTAGAATATTTTTTTAGCAGAAGTAGGATCGATGAGGACTTTTGACATTTCATTTATAATGGTATATTTAAAAAGTCTGTACCAATTTTCTGCTCTATGCGAATTATTCCGAAGTTGAATGTCTATTTTGACTAGATTATGAATAGGCAAAAGGCTTCCTCAAATGTTTATAAATTTGAAAACGTCACTTTGAATTTGAGTCGAGGAAAAGGATGAGTGAAGGACTGTCTATGAATTCCACCCTAAAGCCTGTACAACAGATCTTCAGCTTACAAATTTTTCTAATAATTTTGTACAGTGGAATATATCGTATAATGTACAGGGTGTAAATCGAAAAGTGAAACATAGGAGTTTAACATGGGAAATCAATTTTTCTTTTCGCAAACGTTACCTAATTATTTTATGCAAAAATACTTCAAATAAAAGTTATAGAGATTTAAATGCAGCATCTAAATCATGTGAAACGATTATTTTATCTCTTCATACAAACGTAAAAATTAATTACAAAGTTACAGTTTTTATGAGCATATTGTCAAAGCAGCCATGGATATATGACAAAAAAAAAACAAATACGTTGTTTTTTGTCATAAATCCATGGCTGCTTAGACAAAAAGTTCATAAAAACTGTAACTTTGTAATTAATTTTTACGTTTATATGAAGAGATAAAATAATCATTTCACATGATATCGATGCTGCATTAAAACCTCTATAACTTTTATTTGAAGTATTTTTGCATAAAATAATTAGGTAACGTTTGCGCAAAGAAAAATTGATTTCCCATGTTAAACTCCTATGTTTCACTTTTCGATTTACACCCTGTACGTAAATAATAAATATTGATTTAACTTGTAAGTTTTAGTAGTACATTAATTATGAAACAAAACAACTTTACCAATTATAATAAAAGTTATGTTTCCCGGAAAACGTCTAACAAAATTGTATGTTGTAAGAGAATATTTCCTGTACAAGCCATCAATTTGCTATCATTCTATCAACCATGTTCGTTTCAAAGAACACGCCCTCAGTTTGGAGGAAGACAAGTGTGATAATGGCTAACAAAACAAATAAAAGCCCGGAGAACATGGCACAATATGAGAAGAATGGTTCCCTGATGTCACTCGGTGTATTTAAGTCGGTTTGCGTCCGGCGCGTTTCCGCTCCAGCGGTTCGTGAATTGTTTCAGCATGGTTCGTTTCCAGTTCCGGCTTCCACTAGCCACGCGATAGCCTGTGCTATACATTCGATTCGATCGCTATGGATTTTTCATTTCTGCTGTCTGAAACATTTGTACAACTGGAACAAGGAGGGCAAAAAGGGTTTTGCCGTAGTTAGTGACAGCTTTGGACTAGGTTATAAATCATCGGGCTTTTTTCTTTATTTGCTTGCGTGAGGGCTGGATTTACAAGATTTTTCTACAGCGGTTGTATGTATGATAGAGGCTACTGATTCCCGGAACTTTCATGGAAAGCGATAACAGATATTTATGACATTTTCATATTTTCATTACTGACAAAAATAGAGTAAATAGAAGTGCTGACGCTTTGTGATTGTGTACAAAAGATCCTGGAGCAAAATTTTATATATCTGTGTAACATCTTTATCATCCCATCAAACGGACTTTAGATATAAAATTTGAAAAAGTTTACAAATGTATAAAACTGACCCTTGTGGAGCTCTCTTGAGAGAACAATACGATAGAGATGCTCACACGAATATTCATCCAGACCAACAAGGGAATCTTTGCAGTTAACAATTCTGCGGTATTTCAGTCACTTCCCTGTCATAGTTGTTAGTTGTTCCCATTTGAGTGAAGAAGAAACTTCCGGAAAAGCTGAGTTTTCTACGTCTTAGTCTTACTTAATGCAGGGCAACGCGTTATGTCAAGTGACTTGTAAAATCAACAATACAAGTCCCGATAAATATATATGAGGAAATTGAAGGCCTTGGTGATCCAATTATTTATTTAAATCGTTTATTTAAAAATATGGACGTTTCGAACCATATTGTTTCATCCTCAGGATATAAACGTAAAGTAAAATATTTTACAATGTATGAAACATTATGTCAGATAATTTGTGTCGAAAGTGAAATAAAATATTATATTGACAAGATGTATTGCAAATATATTTTATTTCACTTTCGACACAAATTATCTGACATAATGTTTCATACATTCGCCCCAATTCTGTAAGAAAGTTGTTAAGTCTAAACAACATTGCTATTACAAATAGCCAATAATAGTTGCGAACACAAAATAAAACTTAAAAATGACAGGCTTTACATTTATTTCTATTGGTTACAAATTTTAGCAACGTTGCTAAGACTTAACAACTTTCTTACAGAATTAGGGCGATTGTAAAATATTTTACTTTACGTTTATATGCTGAGGATGAACCAATATGGTTCGAAACGTACATAATATTAAATAAACGATTTAAATAAATAATTGGATCACCAAGGCCTTCATTTTCCTCATACGATTAGTATACATTGATCCTTCCAAATCAACGATTCTACATAAATATATAAGTGGAAACAGGCAAAGCAACGAAGATTTCATAATCGTTTCTATAGAGTGATCAAAAATAAATTATTGCAGTTCTGCGGATCTTTTTATTTTACAGTTTATACAACACATGGCCGACGACCATTATAACAAATGAGACAATGTTGCACGTATCGCCGTCTGGAGCTTGGAAGAAAAACTAATTGTGAAGTAGGCAACCTGGTGTATTTATAGGCAATATCAAGGAAGACTAGCGACCAGCAATACTTTGGAATACACTTAAAAAAATTTAAAGTAGAAAAACTTTCATCGACGTAGCCCAATTCACAGGAGAGCAGCATATCTGGAGCACATGACATAAATGCATGTTTTTTGAAATCAGAATAATAAAAAATGAAGAATAATGTTGACAGTCGACCAAAATAGCGTAAGAGCAACGTAATCGCAAAGTAAAGGTTCCGGGATTGAATCCATTTCGTCTGTATCGTTTCCATTAATTCATAATCATCAAAATCAATTCACTGCATATGCACATTATGAAATACACAGCCGGAAAAAATAATAATATTGAATTTCTAAAAGAAGTGTTTAAATTTTTGTATATTATTGTTATTAAAATACAAAAACATTTTTACGTACCATTAGCTTTACGGAACTGAACAGAAATTAACAATAGTCGTATAAGAAATTATTTAACATGAATCTAATCGCTTTCTTTATTTTAACTCAGACATAAATTTGACATAAATGACTAAAAAACTTGTCATACAAATTGAAATTCCGCTGCTTTCTATAAATCAATGCGAAATAAGTAATTTCTTAAATTTTATAGTTTCGGCCATAGTGCACCTGGCACCATCTAGCGTTTAGAAGAAAAGTACTATCCACAGGCTACTATATAGTCCGCCCATTTTACATATGAGTTTTCATAGCCTGATACAACACTACGCGAAGGCGGAAATAGCATTTGACAGGTCAATTTTACAAAAAATACAAATAGGTTATGTCAGAACAGGGGTCTGACACCTAATGGGATTTTGAGTGATTGAAATACTTCTAATTATTGCTTTGTGGTTAATGTAAGAAATAAAATGATGTGGATATGGGAAACGATGATCAATTTAATAAAAAAAAACCTTGTAAATGTACTCACATTTTAATTTTAAAATGTCAATGCCATTAGTGTCAACAACAGGAAATAAATTTTTGTATCAGTCTTAGCAATTTCAAGTAATTTTTCTTATTGCCAAATTAATCAATTATTTTTGATCACTCTGTATTTCTAAACCGTATTAGGCCACTCTAAAAGTATAATCCTATGTTTTAAACCTACGAACGAACAGTTTTGTACCAACTCAATATTTGCCAATCTACTTTTTTTATATACCCATTATTTTTCTATACTGATATCACAGTTTATTATATTAAGTTTGTTCCTACACGACTTTTTGGATGCGTTCATGTACGCATTCATGAACCCTTTTGTGCGTATGTCTTGTTCATGTAGTCATTCAAGCATGTGTAAGAAACTTCGTATGGTTGGAACGGACAACGGACTTGTCTTCATCATAATTAATTACTGTTTCCTCAGCAGAAAAAATATCGGTCAATAAATTATCGAGAAACAAATATTAATTATTTATCATATTATATACCTAAATAATTACTGTTTTTTATTCGAGGTTGGCCAAATATCAAATCCATTTCTGAATCAGATAATGATTCTGGATCAGATTAAAACTCCAAATCATTCATTATGTTCACTTATGAAAGCAGATAAACAATCATAGGTTAAGCTTCGATATTTCCCTCGCTGCGCGCACGTGCTGACAAATAGTACATAGCACAGATCAGTGGATGGATCTGACAGTGCGCGGATGCGTTCATGTATCCGTCCGAAGTCTGTAGGAACAAACATATCAACAGTCCGATGGATTGTACAACAGTCGGTTGGAATGATATTTTAAAATGCGCATGCGTCTGACATACATATGACAGTCCGGGTTGGATGTAGGAACAAACCTATTATTTATTAATTTGGGTGTGTGGTTGGATTAGCTAGGTTGCATTAATATTAATCCGTCTTCTAAATTTTTTTTCCGTACAACAAACAATAGCATTTCTTCTTTACAAAATATACACAAAATGTGTTCTTTTATTTTGACATATATTTTATTTTCACTAGAACTACCCGAAAACGTTACAGACTATCATTAAACTTAAATAAAGATAGTATGTACAATGCTTTCTTGATGTTCTTGAAACAAAAATCAGTCTACGAGAAGTGATTTTTTTTAACTTTGATAAATGCATATAAAACCAAATACTTTTTCAATCTTCTTTTAGAAAAATTTGCTCATTTTGCATTCCCAGTTTGTTTACTTGCATCAAAAGTATTACAGTCGAACACGGGGATTTATTTCTAACGATAAAGATTACTGTACGATATATTCAGTTTAGTAATTGTTCGGAGTTGTTTTGGTGGACGTAGAATAGATGATTACAAATAAAAGAAATTTTGAGAAGACAATAAAAATATTTTAGATAGAAAATATATACTTTACGGAAAAAATGGAAAAAGAATTACAGAAAATTAAATATTCATAAGTTCATATAAAAAACAAACATGCAGATGTGCAAAACCTTTGAGCGGGACTGAATTTTATGTAATCGTATGAAATATATTTTTGTTTTTCATTGCAGATTGTCCGTTTGAAAAAGTGGCAGTTGAACTGTAAGTGTTGGCGATTAAAGAAAGGCTACGCTTCACCGTCCTTACATTACCCAAATCGATTCTGTCGAGTGAGCGATGGTGCACTTGAACTGCTATTGTTTACACACTGTCTGATATTCCCCAAACGCTCAAATTGCTTTTCTTCTTTTTAAGACGCGCCTGAATCAATATTTTCGGATTGATTGACAGGGTTTTAGCGCAAATAACAGCTTAACCTACATTTTAGTTGGAAAGTTTTAATTTTAAAAGTTGTTGGTTGGTAACACAGTTTAGAAAACTAATAAAACTGCGAAGGATTCGATACTTTATGTGGAATCTGTGTTAATAGAACAGGTTTCTTTCAAACTTACAAAAAGTTATTAAATTCGGAGAACCACAGAGTTACAATTTCGAATTTAATGATATCATTTATAACACCAAGAACTAATAATACTGATAAAACAATAACTATTTTAAACTGAATTGTAATGAAATACTTAGAATTTAGTTTAAAAAATTTGAACAATAAATTAATATTTTATATATAATTAAATTTTTAATTGCTTCAACTGAATTTAATTTTACAATATTCATCCATATGCCGTAAGAGAGTTGTTAAGTCTTAGCAACATTGCTAAAAAAAACTTCCAATAGAAACAATTATAAAGCTTGCCATTTTCATATATTTTCTTCAGTGTTTGCAATTATTAATGGTTATTTTGCTAAAGCAATGATCGCACTTAGCAGTTTGCTAGCTAACCTAACGAACTTCGCTGAACGGTCCGCTGAATGATCTATAGGTTTTATCCGCTAGTCTAGCGGGCTAACGCAATCAAATTCCGCTAGATCACCTAGCGTAGCTCTACAATTGTTAAAAATGGCAGATCTGGCGCCTATACATTCAAATTCGTAAGAAATTATTGAATATGCATACGAAAATATATTATATTTGTTGTAAATTAACTATTTTGCACTATTTTCTTTTAAAAAAATTTTTGGAGCCAATTACCGGTCGAGTCACCTCAACCGCTACTGTCCAGCGCCAGTTAGAAAGCTGCTAGGTGCTGCTGAACGCGATTAATGTTGCTGAGAGTTAGCAACTTTGTTACAGAATAGGGGATTCCACCATTTTTTTTTTATATAATTTCATAAGAAAGTATAAGTAAAACTAAGACTATTGGTGAAAAAATTCATATTAATAAGCGAGTTATGGTAACCCGAAGTTTTTATATAAAACTGTTTTCTTCGTGGATCTAAAATGTTCTTGAAATGTATGCTATTTTAAATTATATTTATAAAAAACAAATTAATATTATAACACTGTACAAGTCTACATGCTTTATAATTGCAAGTGTATCAAAATTATTAAGTTTAATGCAAGAAATTTATATTCAAATAAAAACTGTTTGAGAATTGCAGTACTGGACTGGTAGCAACGAGTCCGCTATATGAATTTGTCTACTTCCATTGGTAGTAGACTCCACCCCCTAACTCGGTATTCGTTATATATTTATAGGTGGACTTTGAGTCGCCAATCAAAATAATATGTATGAAATTCATATGAGTTGCTAAAACAAAAAAAACCCTTATTTCCGAAGAATTTCAATTATATCATTTTATTTCTTTATTAATATTAATTACTAAGCATCTACTTTCACTATTTTTTACTAATTTCTCTTAATTCGCTTGAGCTGTAATCCCCTTTTGGAGTGATTATCTCGTGTATCACATGGGCATTTTCCCATAAAATGGATCGTAACACTTAGATGCGTATTACTACAAATATATTCGTTTATTCACAGTATGGCACATAGTACTCCAGTCATTAGGTAGATTTACCCTGCAAAAGGTCAGGTATTTTCGATTTTTGGATATGTTATATATTTAGGAGTGCTATTAAAAAATACAAGTTATCGACTTTGGGGCTCTTCGGGAACCACCGCCAACTTAAATAAACCCTTTTTTCTACCCAATAACTTGACTATAATTAGAAATTTTACACATTTCAGAATTACTTTAATTAAAAAGTAAATATACCAATATTAAATGTGATGCTCGCTCCTCACGACAGCTATAAGAATCCATTTATTGACAACATATCTAAAACAAAATTGTTTTTGAACGAAAACCGTTGGAAAAGGTTCTCTCCCAACTATCAACTGTTTTTTTAGGTATTTCGCCGTGATCAAAGCTAAACTTACGAATTTCAAATAATGTTTTACTTATTACTATACAGTTTTTTTTACATTACAATTTACAACTATTTAAATTGAATATGCCTATTATCCATACACAGGAGATATTACGAGATAATACAGAAATTATGTGCAACATTCTCATCCAATAATGCCGATGGTAAATGGTTGTTTTACCTTTCTGTATCTGTGTCATTTGGCGGCAATTTAGTGATTGAGGACGAGCCAGGTACGACTGGTGTAAACATAGGGATGTTATTGGAACCGAAATCCGGTAATTTAATAATTAATTCTGATTCGGGTTGATAATTTAGCCTGCATGCTGACATGTTTATCGGACGCATTAGGTTCAATGTTCAAATCCTCTTTGGCCGCAATTAATTGACCTAAAATCGGTTCTTTCCCATTATTTCCATCAAAGCGTGAAATGTGATGTAATAAAAATTGTTTTTACCAATTATAGAATGTACAGAAATAAAATCAAGCGCTTAAAAAATTAATTTTGACCTTAAAAATAAGGCATCAGCTTTAAATCATATTTGCCAAATACACAAAGATTTTAGCAGGAAATTATTAAAGGCACATCAATTGGATAACCGGGTAATTTGTTATCCTCGGTACAAATATAAGCAACGAAATAAAAAAATAATTTCAAGAAAAAAATGTCATATATAAACATTAGTGCAATCGGAAAACGAAAGTTTTTATTATTGTTAACGGAACAGAAGTCTAACAACATGGCCACATGTACACCCAAAACCCCTTACTATTGCGTCACTACTCAAATTAGATATTAAATTAATTGCGATGAATTTTGGTTCATCGTTGAAAGTTCATAAAAATACACATATATTATAATTTTATAATGTGCGTTCTGTATCATTCAAATAAATAATTGTTTATTATTAAAATATGGTTATAACATTTTTAGTGTTTAAAAAATTTAAAACGTATAATTTGTAAACGAAAGAAAATCGGATCTATTTTTACCTCCCATCATACCGTAGGTAAGGGAGGTAATGTTATTGGTCCAAAAATTCGACGGTGTTTTCAGTAAATAAGCACAAATTAGGATCCCCACAACACGTTTTTACTATTTTTACGATGATGATGATGATGTATATATATATATATATATATATATATATATATATATATATATATATATATATATATATATATATATATATATGTGTGTGTGTGTGTGTGTGTGTCTGTGTCGATTTTTTCGTCCACGATAACTCTTACAACAAAGTTCCGAAAATTTCTATTTTCTGTATTTAAGCTTTCTACATCCATATAAAGAGTTAATTAGATTTTGGGCAAAATTGGTCAACCGGAAGTAATACTTTACTTGAAGCCTATAACAGTTTTTAATGAAAAAATGTATTAAAATATAGGTAATCCAAAACTTTTCAATTTTAGTATTTAAAACTTTCAAAACGAGGAGAATGACATATTAGATTTTGGCTAAAATTAATAAACCGGAAGTGATACTTAACTAATAAATATATTTATATATAATTTTGTGATTTTGTATTTTCTCTGTATATTTTAGCGTCGGCCTGATGATGGCACAAACGCCGAAATCGATCGCCACATAACTAAATAAAATTTTTTAAAAAATTGACATTCTGCATCTCTTTCTTAACCTGCATTTACACAAGGCAGAACTACCTGCAGTCCTTTTGCCAATTTATTAACTTGAAGCTCTGAACTTTTCAAATTTGGTATTTAAGATTTTTATATTAATGATAACGACGTATTATATTTTTTTCTAAAATTTATAAATCGGAAGTGATACTTTACTTGAAGCTCTGAACGGATTTTCTTGAAAAAATATATTAAAACATGATCCAAAACGTATCAAATTTAGTATTTAAAACTCGATTTTGACTATACTTATGATAAACCGGCAGTGGTACTTAATTTGAAACTCTTAACAGATTTTCGAGGTAAAACATAATAGAATATATTCCAAAATTTCGTATTATAGAATTTTATATTTATTGGAACGGGAAATTAGATTTTGTTTACAAACGATCAATCAGAAGCTCATTGCTATTTTAAACATGGAATTGACGGGAGGTTATGTGCTGGCCACATCAGATTCTTTAAACATACAATCGATTGCGCATATAATTTTGACGTCAGTCCCGGTTCCGGTCGAACTCGGGTTCCCAGATTCGCGACTAGACACTCAGACACAAGGCCACAACAATTAATATTTATGAAATAGGACTCAATTTAGTGCCATAAATGACTCAGATCAAAATTACAAGTGGTTACTTGACCACAGATTACAGTATAAAATCGATAACAACTAAAAATTAATTAAAACCAAGTTTGAAATAATTACATGCATGTGCAAAATATATATTATAACGAGAAACAATATATTATTTAGAAGTACAAAACACGCCGTTATTATATCAATACAGCCTTGAAACAATAGCAACCTGTTGTGAATATTGCACATCATGTAACAAATACCTAGATTAATTAATTTTAAAGCCAGCAAATTTTTCCAATGTGAAACAATATATACAAATTTATACCGATAATTAATAACAATTAAATTCCTCATTAACAAGATAAAAGTCACACGAAAGAACAACGGAGACATATTGTTGTGTCAGTGAGGGTAAATTTTTAAATTTCCCGGCATTTAACGCTATCAATCATGATCAGAATAATGTAACATTATATACAAACATTAATCATAAACTTTCTAACGTTGGTATGGGCGGCAGAAGGGTGGAGAAGGGGCAGATATTGAACGTTTATTGACGTATCCCATTTTTGCGGGATGAATTTTATGGATTTATAAACGGCGAGAAATCTGACAGTGATCTACATTTCTGCCACGTTGTACCTTGTAACGTAACCTGACGACAACACCCGAATGTTGATGTCACTCTTGATAAATCGAAAAGCGAAGAAAAGCCACGTTTCATATTTTTGCTGCATCATGCATGGAAGAATGAACTCTTTATTATTATACGAGTACAGAGACGCTACATTATTAAAATATTTAAATATGTATTAACATATATGACATACTCGTACTCGTATTTATTTTTGTTTATTTTTAATTACTTTTTTTAAATAGAGCAGAATCTTTTTGTATGAATACGAATTTGTATTTAAAATTCATTGTTCAAGAATTTATGCGGATCCAGAATATTTAAATAACAAAGACAAAATAATAAATATATTTTATAAAATATGGAATTTTAATTCTTACCTATATTTCGTATCAATAAAATGCTTATAGATTAGTAGAGAAAATAAATATTAATTAAAACATATGGGTATTTCTTTCGACTGTAGTGTAGATTAGGCGTTAACTTTGATTACTCATAAACCCAATCATACAGCATTTATTCTTATTGTTGTTAATACATACTTTGTAATTAAGATAATTTAACAAAATTTACACGAATCGTAAAACATTACCACATACATGTAATTAAGAAAACTAGGTACATCATTTAGTAGAATTATAAAAATTAAAAACAAATTTGCTTACGATAATTTATAATGATTTCACATTATTAATAGCCAATTTACGATATTAAAAAAATTCCAAAATTAGAGATAAACAAATTAATAAAGGAAATTAATCTTTTTATTTTGATTGATGTTCCCCTTATTTCGACACAGTTTTTTTTTTTTAGAATTATCGTACCTATTTAGCACATAAAATGCATATCGGCCTTATCCGCGTTTTGAAAAGAATGTTGCAAATATTGAAAATAAATCATATATCTCAAATTAATAATTTGCGGACCCATGTTGATTATGGTGAGATTAAGGGTGGATTGCATGAAAGTGAGTTAACCCTCGAGTTACACTAACCCAGGGTTACATACAGAAACAGAGAGCTTCCAGCCTATTTGACAGCTAATCTCGGATCAAAAAATAACTCACCGATTTGCACTCACCTTAGCAGAATGCATATGGCTGACAGTTGTCGTTTCACGCGTCATATTTAATACAAAAATGTAATTTTTTGTTTTGTGTTAAATATGACGCGTAAAATGACAACTATTGGCCAAATGCACTTTGTTATTTGTGGGTTAACCCGTGCAAATCGGTAAGTTATTTTTTGACCCGAGGTTAGCTGTCAAATAGGCTGAAAACTCTCTGTTTGTGTATGTAACCATGGGTTAGCGTAACTCGAGGGTTAACACACTTTCATGCAATCCACCCTAAACCATGTAAACTTAGATCATCGAAAATATAGTAAAATAATAAAGTTATTATTAATTTGTAATTCATATTTTTCAATATGTCATAATAAATAAAAACTATACAGAATTGTATTATAAAGTGTGTTTGATCTTACAGTTTTGTGTCAGTTGGGGTTTGATCAATTTAAGCATAACACTGCGTAATATATGTTCTCCAATTACACTAAGGCCCGGTTTTCCATCTCTAGGTAAAGTGTCAGTTAATAGGGGAGTATTATATTTTTTGAAAATTTTATATGTTAACTTACATGAAAAAATTAAAGATACGTACTATTAATTTTTTCTATAAAGTACTCCCCTATTTAACTGCCAGGTAAAATGAAAATATCGCATCAATATAAGAGCGTAAATTGTCAAAATTATACACCTGTCAATTATATGATGCGATATTTTTCTTTTATGTCAGTTCACTGACACTTTATCCACAGATGGAAAAACCGGGCCTAAATGTATTCTATAGTTTATGCCTAAATGTAGTCTATACTTTATGCCCTGTAAACTCTGGGCATAGTTTTTCGAAAATATCGATAGACTGGCGTTTGGAGTTTTTTTTAAAAAAGTAAATGCTATATTAATTAATCTTTATCATAAATAAATACTAACTACCAATTATTAATCATTCGTCTAAGTCTGACTTTTGATAATCATTCCTAAATTTGATAATTTTAAACTTTATTTGTATTACACTAACATAATAATCAAAATAATTATACCGCATCCGATATTATCTTCTGCTGGATGAGTTAATAAATACAACACGTAATTTTTCTGAATGACAAATTTTATCATATGGGTATTTATTAGACCCCATCTTACGGATATTATCGCTGTTATCGCTGTTATGTAGACTGTAGAAAATTCATCACAGATAATTAGTTTCAATAAGATTTGTATCCGGATAACCAAAATCACAACTTGTCATTTAGTTCAGTGACATTAAAATCACCGCTGTGCATAAATTTCGTTTTGTGCTATGGAATAATTTCAAAATAAATTCCAATCTCGTTAATAGCTCGAAAATCAATAATACTATATCCTCCCCTCATCATAAAGGAAACCCAACAATTGGAAAATATTTCGCAATCAAAGACACCAATATTTCAACGCTATTATTTATCCCTTGGACAATTAACCATCCGGGGTCAAAGCTTCCGTTGTTCGGGCAGCACCGGCAAGCTCCGAGGCTCACCGAAGCCAGGGCACAGTGCAGCCTAGTTCACATCAGTAGGAGGGGAGGCCGCAGGAAATGGAATCGTCGCGTTGTTATGATTTGCGGCCGTATGTCGTAACTCACGTGTTTGCAGGAAGTGTTTGTCTCTCCCTACTTATAAATGCGGCGAATTGAGCAGGAATGTAAATAAAGTTTTGAGGTTACGTGGATAAAGGACAGGATGGTGATTTTGTGTGTTCAACAAAAACTTAAAAACTTTTTAAATACACGTTTTTATGAGTGACCTACATTCCTTTTAAGTGATCAGTTGTCGATGATCATTTCAAGCTTTTTATCGCACAAAAAGTAACTCTTTGATGCTCTTTTTATAATAGGTACCTTTAAATGACCGTGAAATGATGTCTGATAAATAATATTATGGTGTGAACATGTACATCGTCATTATCATCAACTGCGTAAAGTAGATTGCCATATTTTTAAATTTATTTTATAATTTCATAAACATGTTACCTGAGGTACGTGTTCTACTTTAACCTTGAATTCTGATCAAGTGATGAAGTATTTTTGGTAATCCATCTACGGCATTAATAACACATGAAAACATGATCATATAAATCTGCGTAAAATTTTCATTTAACAAATTCTCTATTTTTCGATCACCAGTTTTTGTTAACCTCACTTAAACTAAAACATACTTCGCAATTATTAATTATTTCCACGAGATCATTTTCTATACCAACAAAGAAATACAAAGATTACGTTTGTAAGATTTTAATGGCTTATTTACATTTTTAACGTTTTTATATGAAAAAGAAAAAGGTTTTGTTTTTCAGTATGCAATCTTACAATCTGACATAAAATTATACATTTCTGATACTTGCTTAACGCCTCTCTTAACGAACCATACTGAGCGTATATTCACTGTAACCATGACAAAAAAAAATGTTATAACGTAACTACAGAATAATAGTTAAATTTGTTTCATTTGTGAAATAGTCAAAGCGTGTACCACATGAATATCAAAAATAGTTATTTGTATCACTAGGCCGGAAACTGAACATTTGCAAGACGGAGTTTAAAGCGAGGCCTGCAAATACGAGATCTCGCAAAGCAGTTTCCGGGTGTGTGATACACAAGATTTTTTGTACCGACTTCTCCATAAATTCTTCGTATATTTCTCTACAATTTATTCTATGTTACATAATCTAAAAAATGAACATATTTTTATCGGTTTTGGATTGCAAGTTTAATTATAATGACTTACAGATGGCGGAAACTCAATTGTATCGCGTGAAGTTAGTTTTAGTTACAAAACAAACTACTCCTAAAGTTGGAACTTACAATTAATCTATACGAGATGTCAGTAATAACAGCTTATTATTATTTTTATGACAAAATTTAGTTATTTAAGTTACAACAATTAAAGATTTAGCCCTAAAATTTGTAAACATTTTGCTAATTCTTGTGTTGAAAATAATCTTAAATTGACATATCACCAGAACTGTAATGCCAACTCCTTTTGCCGGCCTAGGTCAGCAACAGCGCATTTCTGGACGATTTTGTGTTCTGTAATACTAGTCAAAATGGAGAGAGGTACGAAAATAATATTGCCTCCTGTATCGAAGTATTGCCGAGCCCGTTTTTTAAACGAGATTTCCCTGCACTTACTTTAATTATGTTGTATTGTTAATTCTTTTAAATGCCATCTTCAATTTCAAATAAGGAAGGCTTTAAAAGAATATTTTGTCAAAAAAATAGACATTTTATTTATTTTCCTTTCACTATTAGATAAAATATGTATCTACTCTCTTCTACCATTATTTAAGAGCAATTTAATGCACCAGATAGTAACATAAAAGACACTCAGACATTATAGAGAGTATGTAAATTACATGAATGCAGCTATATTTCTGGTTAATATTGGTAGACAAGCGTAGAATTTAAATCAACGAAGTTTCGCTCAATTATGACCATGTACCATTGCTTGCTTTTATATGCCAACATAAATATCAAATATTTGAGCTGGCAAAAATATTTAGTTATTTGGCTATCCGATAAACCGTTTAACCAGTTTATGAGTTTTACAGGAAATAGAAAATCGGTAAGCGGTTAAACCGGTTATTTCGTTTAATCGGTATATCGCCTATTGTGACTAAACGGACAGTTGGCTATTATGATTAATTGGATAAACTAAAAATACTTATTCGGTTTACTGGTTTTTAAAATAATAAACATTTAATGATATTTTAATTAAATTGAGTGTGATATTCATTTGTTAGCCGAAATAAATTGTTTTTGTTTAATTAAGTAAATAAATAAAATAAATATATTATTACGGCATATTATCATTTGTTGGGTGTGTCAATCTGCTTTGACATATCTGTACCGTGCGAAATATCAAATAAAATGTCATTTCAGTTTTTAATTCATTTCTGAATCAGTCAATCTCGTTACACAAAAACCTATTGGAGATAATGACTACGTTTATCTCGATAATTCAAGCGGCTTCAAGTATATTATGACTTGAAAAATCCTACTAGTTTATCTCAGCGGATTGAAAATAGGATTGAGTTATTTTCAATCTTCTTTAAATTCGTATCGACTAAAAAAAGATAGTTAAATACTCGATTATGCAGACAGACAGGTATATGATCTAATTTCAGGCTGGATATATAACCCCAAAATCTAAAAATTGTCATGTTATTTGTCTTCTCTTTCTAAAATATTAAAAAATATTTGTTTGTTCATCACTTCAAATATTTCGCTTTTCGACAATTGCACTAAGTTTTATGTCGCGACTTTTATACAATGAAGTAAAATGGAAACAACTAACAAAAGATATGAATTTAGTAACAGTGCAACATATTGCGGAAGTGCGCATATGTAGTTACATAATTTGAAGCTTCACTGTTTATTTCAACAGAAGTCAAGCCGTTTCACAAATCCAAGCCTGTTATTTTATAGGCTTGACTTGACATTTTCAAGCGGCTTGAAATATTAATGTCGATCGTTTATTTCGAAGATTGAAAAGGGATTTACTAAATTCAAACAGCTTCAAACGTCGAGATAAACGTAGTCTATGATTTTGTTTTACCCTTGAACACATTTACAGATCGTCTTTTCACGGTTATTTACATTTGAAAATAATGTAAATAATTTACTTTTACCAGATTCTAATTCTGGTTGTAAAAATCATGGCACGTTGCTAAGCACACTTGACTGCGCGTTCCATAAATTTGCTTAATATATGCATTTTTGGTAAAAACACGCCTTTTATTCATATTTTAAATGTAAAAGCTTTACATATTTTATATTCAGAAAATATAAATAAGTTACGTTCTGAAAATAACTGTTTGTAGCTCCCCAAAAGTTTTAACTCTAAATATACTCTACCAACAATTCAATCAATATCCCAAAAATACCTCCGTCCCTATCCATAAATCCATCTTAAACCCACTTAATCACGTCATTCAAGTAACATAACATTCCCTAATTAATTACAGAAATCAAGGTACAATTCCTCCAATCAAAGCTTGGGCTGAATGCTAGGCTGGAACAATCTGTGTTTTGTGCGGAGATATACGGTGGTAGCGCACGAACGTAGGCAGGTATTTCGCGCAGAGTCAGAGCGTAGAGGTGGCACATACGCACGAAGAACCAACAGAGCAATTTGTACTGTTGTACCCTATTGTTTCCTATGACGAATTGCGATGAGATAGGACATAGGACAGCATAGCTGAAAGGGAGCAAATAGTTACTGTTATGTGCTCTTTTCAGGATATAAACTATTTAGAGATGTTACAGTTTTATATTTTGTCATCGCGTTGGCTGAAAGAAGTCATTCTTGGACTTGTATTTCGGTTCGAATCTACTAGCAGTGCCGCAGCAAGCAACCCTTTTTGACGCCTGGGGCGAAATGATTTTAATTTTATGTCTTGAGGTTAAGTTGGATCCTTAAAAGTTTGAAGAAACGGGAATTGGAACAGCCTTAGGAATCCAAAGTATGAATTTAAAGTTGACGATTATTTAAACAAATATTTTTTTATTTTTATTTGTCATGAATCGAACGTTTCGGAGATAACATTTTCTCCATCATCAGCAATATGGTAATAATATTCTTGTCGTTTTTACATTATGGATACATAGTTTAAAACTTTAACATGTTGTATATAAAAAATCATTTTCTAACCGTTAAAAAATGATTTTTTATATACAACATGTTAAAGTTTTAAACTATGTATCCATAATGTAAAAACGACAAGAATATTATTACCATATTGCTGATTATGGAGAAAATGTTATCTCCGAAACGTTCGATTCATGACAAATAAAAATAAAAAAATATTTGCTTAAATAATCGTCAACTTTAAATTCATACTTTGGATTCCTAAGGCTGTTCCAATTCCCGTTTCTTTAATTTTATGTCCTCTCAATGGGGTCGGGGGGTTAATTTTTTTCTTCTAAGTTCTGTCAACCAGATTTTTTATCTAACATTGAAATAAAAATAATTTATAATTTTAAAAAATTAAACAATTTCTGTATGAAAACATCAAGCGTAGAATACTTTACACATATAAACAAATGAAGTCCAATTAGAAGAATGTGTGTGTGGGTGTGTGTGTTTGTGTGTGTGTTTGTGTGTGTGTGTGTGTGTGTGTGTGTGTTTATGTGTGTGTGTGTGTGTGTTTGTATGTGTGTGTGTGTGTGTGTGTGTTTATGTGTGTGTGTGTTTGTGTGTGTGTGTGTGTGTGTGTTTGTTTGTTTGTTTGTTTGTTTTTGTGTGTTTGTATGTGTGTGTGTGTGTGTGTGTGAGTATGCGTGCGTGTGCGTGTGTGTGTGTGTGTGTGAAATAGTTCATGCATTCCTCCCCAATAAAAGGTTATCGGCTACGTTTATCGTTTACACAGAACATTTAGTTGTACGTAGGTATGGTATGACTAGCGAATGAAAGTTGACGTTTAAATTATTTTATAGATGTGGTTTCTTTTGAAACACCAGAGAAGAATAGAATTGTACGAAATATTCAGGTATGAAATTATTGCATGAACCCATGTAAATACTGAACTAGGAAAGCACAGAAATACATTACTATGTCTGCCTGAAAATAGGTGGCCGACTAGGGTAACTGAATATCAAAACAGGGGTGCGTTTAAAATATTTTAAACATTTTTCGTTTATGTTGATTACAAAATATTTTGATCTTTAAACTATTTAGTTTGGAAATTCTATGAAATAGGATTATTTTTACTTTCCTCTAACAGTAAATCCGACTCGAGAGTTGCTGACACCTGAGACGAACGCACTAGAATTTGCTGTATTAATTTTTTTAAATACGTTCCTGAATCCTGTTGCTGAGATCATTTTAAATGCCTCTTGGTATGAAGTACAATTCTTTTGTAACGGAATACATAAAGGTCAGTTTCCTTTCAAATCAAATATAGGTAAATATTTTCAAAAGGAACCACATGTACTAAATAATCTAAACATTCATTCGCTAGTCATACTATAACCTATAACCTCAGAAAGACATAAAAATAACATTGAGTATAATAAAATAATAATAACAATAATTAGAAGTAAGAATACAGACTGTTAAAAAAGGGGAAAACATTTGAGGGCATATATAGTACCGAGTAAAATGTTAATGAACATGGGTCCGATTTTCAATAGTTTCCGATATATAAGGCAGTGAAAAATTAGTTTTTACGGGGTTTACCTTTGCTATCTCGAAAACTATTACAGTACGACTTCGATCAAATCGAATCAAATAATTGTGCTGGCCATCTTGGCCAATATTCAATTTTCAAATAACTTCGTAACTAAATTTTATTATTTTTTATAAATGATTTACTGACAAAAAAAATTGTTGGATCATAATCTTTGTTAGTTTTTCTGCGATTCTAATACAAAATGGCCTCTTGCTGGCAAACAGCTGAAAATCAGACGTATGTTGATTAAGCTTTTTTTACTCATTTTGGCCTGGAGTATATACCCTAAAAATACCTTTTTTAATACCCTGCATAGTAACCAGTATTTTTTAAATAAATGTTTGTAAGACCCAATTAATTATTTTTCAGAATATCGTTACTCGCTAGATGGGTGCCGAATGCGGCCATTGTCTTAACAGCACCGGCGCGGTGCCTGTTAGATTTGGCGCCTGGTGCTGCCGTACCGCCTGCTCCATCCTCTCTGCGCTACTGTATGTTACCCACAAAAATATTATTTTTTCGCGATCGTTCAGAAAATGTGCTGTTTTTGGTAGTATTTTAACCGGAAAATCCTTCTTTACTGAGCTAGACCGTAAAATTATTTATAAGGGATCAAAAAGTTGCTTTCCGATCCCTACATGAATGTTTCCAAGACGATCAGTTGTTTATTTTTTTATTTCTTATTCCCTAGCAAAAAAATAATGCATACCTATAGATTTTTATTTAATCTTTTTTCAGGACTACGGCTCGCCCTGGAATATGCTGCTAGTAAAGTATCACTTTCAGATCTTCGCTACCATATTGACGAAGCATTTTGACATGCTCAGCGATTCTTTTTTATTTAACAATAACGGAACAAAGAAGCTTCGTTAAATTTTGTTTTAAAAATGATATAAAGAGCAGTGAAGTGGTGCAACTGTTGGAGAAAAAGCTTTTTGCGAGGAAACTAAACATATTCAATCCATCAAGAGTTTACGAATAGTACAAACATGTAGAAGAAGGCCGTGAAGACGTGAAAGATAACAAGATTCCGGGCGTCCAAACACATCAATCACCGATGAATAAGCGGCAATATTGAAATGATTGTGCTAAATACTCGCCGAATCACTTTAAAGGAGATTGCTGAGGAAGTTGGTGTTACATATGGCTCATGCGAAGCAAATTTTTACTTACCAGCAATTTAAGCAAACTACGTCTAAATTTTGCACCGTGACAACGTACCTTTTCACAATCCACTACTCATTCGTGATTTTTTGACCAAAAATAATATCGTCTTAATGCCGCAGCCACCGTATTCTCCAACATAGCCCTTTGAGTTTTTCTCTTCTCCAAGATGAAGGAGATGTTGAAAGGAGAACGTTTTGCGACCATAAAGGAGATAAAATCAAAATCACTGAAAGAGCTGAAGGATATACCATAAAGTGCGTTCTGTAAGTGTGGAATTGTTTTGCAGATTGGATATAAAGGAGAATATTTTAAAAGGGACAATATAAATAAATATATCATCACGGCTTATTACCCATTGCTGGGTGTGCCAATCTGCTTTGTACACAGATATCGGTAATGATGAAATATTAGCACTGTTCGGGTGCTTACCAGGCGTCACCTCACGGGCACTCATTGCTGGCGTGGAGAGTGCACCGCAGGGGTCAATTTTGTGCCATTTAAAACTGGAAATATTTGGGGTCGATTTCCCAGATTCGCGACCTGACAATCAGGCACGCGGCCACGAGACCCTACAAATATGAATGAATGAATAATATTTAGTATTTGAAACAATGAAACAAATTATTATTTATTTTTAAAACCTCATATATCATACCAACATGAAACCAGCTATAAAAAGAATAAATTATACCTGCAGTACTTGCGATCTTTGTTATACTATAGTTATTTGTATCACTAGTCCAGAAACTGAATATTTGCGAGAGCGAGTTTATTTTGACAGGCCGAGCTAAAAGCGAGGCCTGCAAATACGAGATCTCGCAAAACAGTTTCTGGGCGTGTGATACATAAGATTTTTTGAACCGACTTCTCCATAAATACTTCGTATATTTCTCTACACTTTATTCTATTTTACATAACCTAAAAAAAATAACATATATTTTTATCGGTTTTACATTGCAAATTTAATTATAATTACGTACATTTGAGCTTAAAATGCGTAATTATTTTATATTTATTGAAAATATATCATATAAACATTAGTTACATATATTTTATATACTTTCGCATATTTTCAATGACATATGGCGGAAACTCAATTGTATCACGTGCACGTGATGTTACAAAACAAACTAGTCCTAAATTTGGAACTTATAATTAATCTATACGAGATGACAGCATATTATTATTTTTATGACAAAATTTAATTATTTAAGTTACAATGATTAAAGATTTAGCCCTTAAATTTGTAAACATTTTGCTAATTCTTGTGTTGAAAAGAATCTTAAATTGACATATCACCAGAACAGTAATGCCAACACCTTTTGCCGGCCTAGGTCAGCAGCAACGCATTTCTAGACAATTTTGAGTTCTGTAATACTAGTCAAATTGGACGGAGGTACGAAAAAATTATTGTCATATTCACTGATAATGATTCTAATTCGAATCTCAGTTATCAATGTTTTTGAGCCATTGTGCAACATAAATAGTGTGCATATCATCTTCTTTATTTAAAAATATAGTAAATGCAAAGACAAGGAAAAGGCTAGTTCATATTATGTAAAAATGAGAGATCGAACGTTCAATGAAGGACTTGTCGCATTCTTCAATTTAAGTACGAGTAGATATGGAAGAACAGGTGTTTTGATTTTTTGATAATAAAACAAATGTAAAATATACTAATAATATATGTATAATAGTAAAGTTAGTTTTGTAGGATAAATAATTTAATATAATTAATTAAAAATTATTCTGACTTCCTTATAGTTTCTAGTGAATTTTGAACCACTAGTACACAACGTAATTCAATGAATAATAAATGAGGAATTTAATCTGACTATCTTTCGCTTACCATTCATAAATAATCGTGTATTTCTACCAGCAGTTACTATTGAATTTCTGATAAATAATATCTGTTTTTAATAGTATAAAAGTTTCATTGATGCGTGCGTTAATATTGAACAAAGTTAAACAAAACAATTTCATTTATTCGTAATTCATACTCGTAAACAAAGTTTTAATTCTGTGAAGTGATTAACGTTTGTCAATGTTTGTCCAGCTATATATTTTAATAACAGTAAACTAAACATTTTGCGGCACAATGTGAATACAAATTCAGTTTTAATCAATTCAGTGAAAAGCTAAATCCTAGTTATAATGAAATTTCCGGGGAATATTAGACGCAGGGCTAGGGATCGGCTAAATACGTTAGCGTTATAATGTTATGGCCGTTGTTGTTGGGCAAAAACAAGAGCGTGTATTGCATAGCACACTTGCCCGTTCGTTAATGGGGGGAGGTACTGCATGTGTTCATTTCGAGCAGATAACCAACAAATGCTGCAATACAATTAGCCGCACAGAAAAGAATACTTAGCTATTTTTAAAAAGGGTTTCGCTTTACTATAGTTGTCCTTAATACTACCCATACACAGATCAATTCGTTTTCATTTTTATTAATTAAATCTTCTACTTTTTTATTTCATTTTGATTGTATTTTTATGCAGTTTTGATTATAATGTAATGTCGATGTCGCAGACCATACAATTCGTATTTTTATAAAACGCCAATCATTTTTAAAACCACTAGGCGAATTTTAAGAAAATTATAAGTTTTTAACATAATTAGCTTGTATATTCCTCTAAATATACCTATACCTTAACAGAACCTAACGCACAAAACTTGGCCCGAGTTTTGCAGTTTTGTACGTAGATTAGATTACTTTAAAATACGATTTAAAAAATTATAAATATCTAGTTACTTCGAACACGACTATAGTGGCCGATATCACCGCGGATTTCTAAAATTTAACTAATGCCTATGTACTTACCCGATGTGCACCACATCGGCATTACCTAGCAAAATTTCGTTTTCACCGACCGCTAAGCATTGCCTATCTGATTTAGGAATTACCTAGGTATCTGTTTTCCAAAACCCAAATCACTAAGCATTTCCTAACGTGTGACAGCTGATACTTTTAAATGAAAATTGTACAAGTTTATTGAATATTTTGATAGTTATAACGAAGAAATAGAAAGAGGTGCACAAAATAGAAAAGAAAGACAAATTATTTTAAATTCTGTTATGAAAAATGGTTTTAAAAAAGATTTATTTCAGATTAGAAGACAGCATTTTATATGTTTACGGGTTTATATTTATATATATATATATATATATATATATGTGTGTGTGTGTGTGTGTGTGTGTGTGTGTGTGAGTGAGTGTGAGTGTGTGTGTGAGTGTGTGCGTGTGTGCGTGTGTGCGCGTGTGTGTGTGTGTGTGTGTGTGTGTGTGTGTAAAAAATTTCGTCTACGATAACTAATACTACAATTCCAAAAATTATAATTCTTTGGTATTCCTCTTCATTGCATCCATATGAAGAACTGATTAGATTTTGGTTATAATAGGTCAACCGGAATTACCCTAATTTGAAGAATTTAACAGTTTTTCTTGAAAAAACGATGTTAAATATCATTTTTTCACATTTAATGTTATTATTATGTATATTAAAAAACATTGTATTCTCTATACGATTTGACAGCATTTTAATATTAAATATACGTATATAGAGTTACAAAATTATAATGAAATTAAATTTCATAAATTAGCCAGCTATGCTAGAAACAGCTACTTGGCTACTATATTAAGAAAATTCTAATTGGAAGGTCAGTGTCAAGTGCAATTGACATATTCGTAGTATATTTTTGTTATAATTTTATATTTATATATATATATATATATATATATATATATATATATATATATCGTTATTTTTCTTTATTTTATATTTATATATTACATTCACATATAATTAAATTCATATTTGTACAAAAATGCCAAATAGCCAAGTGTCGTATGCATTCCGGTTGTTTAATTTTAAATTTTTATTTGAAATCAGAGGATTCGGTTTCTATTTTTGCGTTATTTATTGCATATTTTGCTATTTGTATTTTTTTCTTGTTCATATTCAACTGTGTTTCATTTAACGTGAATTCACAAATGAAAATTAGGTTTATGATTTTTGTTTAGGTTTAAGTAAGTCATTCATAAATGTAAGTTTAAATAAACTGAAAATTAGTTTTGATATGTACAGACATCTATGTAAATGCTTCAAAAACAAGATTAAAATATCGGTAGAGCAATACTCAACAAGACACCTGTGCGCCGTGGAACTGTCATTCACTTGGCATTATTGGTTATATTTCAGCAATTAATTTATGACAGTCTCCATGTTCTTCTCGCATTTGTTTAAAAAGCCGAATCCACCAAGTGCATACTAAATAAAGATGGGTGTATATATCTATATCATTTCAGACTCGTTCTCATTGGTGAAGTTTGTGACGTCAGACTAAATCATAAACCTAAAGTTTGGACCTTGCAACGTTTAGCTTTATGATTTGGGTTTAGAGACAGTAAATTCTGAAGTGTGAATGGAGTCATTACATAATATGCGGCCAAAGTCTTTAAATATAAAGTATAAACCATAAACCTAAACCTAATTTTCATTTGTGAATGCACCTTTATAATTTCCATTTCTGTAATACAAATTTTACAATTATATTTATCGTAAAACAAAATTTCATTTAAAATTTAATTTTGTGTACATAATTTCCAATGTCTATGTTGACAAATACAATACAATTGACAAATGTCATAAAATATAAAAATTATTCGTTTATTTCGGTGTGCAAATATATGCTGCAATTCTGAACAAAAATTACTAATATTTCGATGCCTACATAGGTATTACCTAGCTGAGCATTGCTTTGTTTGGTGAAATCCAAAGTCGATAAGTATCAGTTTAGGCAGTTCTTAAATATAGGAAATACCTAGCTAGGCAACAGTTTATGAATCAGTGGTGAAATCGGCCGTAGGTGTTTTAAAAAAGACAGATTTAAGAACTTAAAAAGTATTGAGTTTAATTTAAACTGTTGTCTCTTAAAAAGTTAATTGTATTGAAACCGCACTGTATATTATTATTGTTATTTATTTGTTTATTTATTTTTATTTAGTTACAAACAATTAGACTGTTCATGTATAAAGAATACGTAGTTATTATTTAGTTGCGATGGCCATTGCATAAGTATTTTTCTGTGCATGTGTTTTTTGTTGTTTTTATCTATTTCACAAGGACAAAGGGACAGGGCTGTGCAGCTAAGGCGAGACAAAGCTGGTACTTGAAACAGTCACAGGCCTAAGTCGGAGATCTGGCATGCACATGTGTTAAGTATCAATGCAAAATTTATGATGTTCCAGAACGTTCCACGAGCCACCCAACCACCCACTCACACCGGTGACGGGGAGGTGCAACCCTCAACCCCGAAACGCCTAAGATCGGAAGGAGGCAAGAGGGATATTTTGGTTTAAATACGGGGATAAACGCTGTATTCGGCAGTCTGGTTTCGGCCAGACTCACAGACCTTGGACCTCTGGCATGGTTGACATGTTGGGTAACCCAAGGCTCTGAACTCACCAAACTTACTCACAGACCTTGGACCTCTGGCATGGTTGACATGTTGGGTAACCCAAGGTTCTGAACTCTTACACTTGGCTTGTCCGAGGTAAGTTCTAAGTCCACCTTCGACTCCGCTCTCCAATACCTACCTACTTTCCCCCATTCAGCTGCTATGGCTATGCCAGGCACGTTTGGGAACCCCCACGCTTTTCCTCCCATTCAGCTGCTATGGCTATGCCAGGCACGTTTGGGAACCTCCACGCTTTTCCTCCCATTCAGCTGCTATGGCTATGCCAGGCACGTGTGGGAAACTCCACGCTTTTCCTCCCATTCAGCTGCTATGGCTATGCCAGGCACGTTTGGGAACCTCCACGCTTTTCCTCCCATTCAGCTGCTATGGCTATGCCAGGCACGTTTGGGAACCTCCACGCTTTTCCTCCCATTCAGCTGCTATGGCTATGCCAGGCACGTTTGGGAACCTCCACTACTTTCCCCCATTCAGCTGCTATGGCTATGCCAGGCACGTTTGGGAACCTCCACTACTTTCCCCCATTCAGCTGCTATGGCTATGCCAGGCACGTTTGGGAACCTCCACTACTTTCCCCCATTCAGCTGCTATGGCTATGCCAGGCACGTTTGGGAACCTCCGCTATTTTCCCCCATTCAGCTGCTATGGCTATGCCAGGCACGTTTGGGAACCTCCACTATTTTCCCCCATTCAGCTGCTATGGCTATGCCAGGCACGTTTGGGATACTCCCCTACTATCCCCCATATTCACCTGATTTAGCTCCCTTTGTCAATTACGAGGAACTTAACTTGGACAAGCACTATATTATGATTTATTGTTGTCACAATGATATAATGAATTTTTATCTACGGGACCTAATATTGGTTGCCAATCAAACGTAATTTTGCGGGTCTCGCTGCTTGCAGCCACCCAAGCTCAAGATGTGTGCCGTACCAGCACCGAACGCTGGCATGTCCACGTTCACTTGGGTATCACTTAACAATTTACACCCCGACGAGTACGACACAGGTACTTGTCGGGATAGACAGTATGGCGACACAGTCGCATACTGTGGACGCCTCGGCTATGCCGGGCGGCCTGGACAAATGGTGAGGCCGGTCCAGCGGCGAACCAGGATTGTGTTGCTAACTCCACGCTTTCCATACAAAAGCAGGCCGGCGGCGACGCCGAGCGTCATGGCAGTTCGGATGAAACTCCGAACTTACCAAACTTACACACTCACCTTCACTTACACAATTACGTTTATAATTGACTAGCAATATACAGGTCGAACTAAAGTATTATTTCAATGTTGTTAATATTAAATTATTGGGACAACCTTTATGTGTTACTATGTTTAATTTGTTATAAACTATTTGTGTAAATTGTGTCTCGATGTCTCTCTGTACGAGGTTTTTGCTGTGGTTTCCCTCGCACGTAAGGCGAATGCCAGAGAGTGGACCTTTCCACAGCAGGGTGTCGTGTTCAAACCCTTACACCCGACCATATATCTCATATTATTTACTATTTGCTTTCATGGTTAATTTTCAATAAATGCACAAAGATAGACACGTTCTGTCTGCTTTTTGGAGAGAACATTATTCTTTAATTACGTCAAATACCTATCCCGATTCCCCCACTTTTGACAGCTACTCTATATTACGAACCAGGTAAAGGGTTACTTATTAAAAATAAACACAACGTAGGGTAAGTACAACCTTCTACTAGACGAGGCCATGGTCAAGGTAAAAAGTATAAGTAGGTCGCGTTACATAAAATTGGTTATAGTGACCAAGGATGTTCCGTTACAGTATTGTAAGTAAATGAATTTTTATATTTGATCGAGTTAATAAAATGGATACCTTCTAGATCTTGTCTTACGTAGATAGGTAGATATCTCATAATTTAATCTCAAAATGTGATTTAATTCACGATTTAGATCAAGGATGTCCTGCAAGCCAATCGTGAACAGTTTTTTGGTCAATCGTATCCTCATTGGTTTTTTTTTATTCCATTCAAGGCACACTAAATAGACTAATTAAAGAGTTACAATCTTCGAGCATATACTGCCTAGAGGCCGCCCTACGGTGTTTGTTGTGATCGGAAGATATGTGGGAGGGGAGATTTTCGGGGATGGAAGCCGTGGTGTACTGCGGGCTGCGTATTATCTTAATATTTGTACTTCCTTTTTGCAAAGTATGACTAATTGCTGCTTTTGAAATATGTCATTCATCTTTATTTCCAATAAATTTCAGTCGCTTTTCTCTTACTTCATTATTAGCAGGAAACCTAAAAGTTACAGTTTGTTTATTATATTATATGTAAAAAAAATCCTAACTACTTACATATGAAACAAAATATCAAGTAGTGTGTGACATAGTGACATATAACAAAACAAAACGCTGCCCACAATACACCATGACTTCCAGCCCCGCAAATCCCCCCTATCGCATATCTACCGATCACAACTTGCTATGCATTGGTATAGGAAATTACTTCTCTAGTCAGTATATGCTCGAAGGTTACAATCCAAAAGTAAAAGTATACGTATATTAATTTATTTGTTTTTAAAAAGGATCTAGATTATATTTTGTTCTAAAACAAACTACTCTCATAAGTATTTTCCGAACTATGAACTTGGGCTATTCCAGAATCTATGTATGTATATTCTAGAAATGTGAGTCAGATTCGACCCAAGAAATAAATTCAGGAATTAGACCGAGCAAGACAAACTACTAATCTTTCAGAACTCATAATACGACAAGAATAATATAACCTTTTAGTTAATTCAAAAAACAATGTTCGACTGTGTTAGGGATGGAATTAATAAAGTTTCGGACTAGCAGTCAATATTACAATTTTATTCTCGCCGACGTTTCGACTATACAATAGTCTTCTTCAGGGCTAGAATGGTCCAGTTAAAGCAAAATATACACATGTGGATAAAATGAGTTTTACGGTTTCCATTTTAAAAAGATTTTTTATTCAGCAAAGTTTATTTTAGTAATCAAGGAGAAGTTTTTTATTAATTGACGATTTTCACTCTGTGATCTGTGATTTTTAACTATTTATTTATTTATTTATTTATTTATATTTTTAAATGTCCGTCTTTTATGTATCTACGCTTATCCACATGTGTATATTTTCCTTCAACTGGACCATTCTAGCACTGAAGAAGACTATTGTATAGTCGAAACGTCGGCGAGAATAAAATTGTAATAATGACTGCTAGTTCGAAACTTTACTAATTCCTTTTAGTTAATGTTCTGTATTTTTATTAATAAAAATACAGAACATTAACCTAAAGATTGTATTATTCTTAACTATATCATCTGTTTAAAATATTCGAATTACTCATCGTTTCAACCATTCCCGAGCTCTAAACCTCCTAGAGTTCCGTCTGTACTTCAAACCAACTCTACTTACTGATGCAGGACGCATCTCAAATACCGGAAAGTATTGACCAATCAAATTAATACATGAAAGAAAGACCTGCGCTTTGGACATTATTTTGTTATTATTATAATCGTAGTTGGTCTAATACTCGCTTATAACAAACCAATTTAAAAGGCATGAAAGAAACTGCCATAAATTTAATGTTTTATGTTTAATGTTTTCGCACATACCGAACTCGGATATAACTTTTGATTTTTCAAAATGTGCAAAATGTAATGTTTTCTGTCTTTACGATATGTATATCGTTTACCGATTATTATTCAATGCTATAGAGGCATAGGCCATAACTTCATTTATACTTGTATAATATACGATATTAAATATATTTATACTGATTGTCATTTTTTTACACAGATCATAAGAAATTTATAACTTGTTTTGTTATTACGAACCTCGGTTATAACGAATCATTTTTAATGGCAGGTTCGTTATAAGCGGACATTACTGTATATAACAAATAAAAATTACGCATGACACTAAAACAAATATAATAGATCGCTAAATCAAAACCACAAATAAACTTACTTTTCTTCAACACCTACTTATAAAGTAAACAATCCCTCTATTCAAAATACCCTTTGTATAGACATGAACCGTCAGAAACCAGACTCAAATCGAGGGAAAGCTTTATAAAGTTTACAAATCCTCTGACTGCCTCCTAAACCGCGACCAAACAAGCAAAGTGGAAACAGTGGCCAGCAGAAAACGATACCTCAAAATGAAATCCAAAAGAAAAATTTTCCACAGGATAGGAGTTAGACTGCGGAAATTGGTAACTAAGCTATAAAATGAAACAAAAATGTCTCATACTTTAATATTAGATAAAAAAAAATACATTAAAAGTTAAAACATATTGGAAAAAAATGTATGTCACTCAAGACATCAACGCGTAAGGACTATTTGCTTTTTGATAAAATACTAATTTGCCCACTTGTAATATAATCATAAATATATTACTTTGGAGAACGAATACTGAATATTCCACAAAGTTGGGTAAGTTATAAGTTGGAAGCTGTTTTTGGCCTTCTTCGAGGAACGGTTTTGATTAATTAAAAGATGTTTAAGGTATCACTTTTATTATTCTGGGACGTTTCGGGGAACAATTTTACCCATCATCAGCATTTGTTACATATATAGGTTATAGGTTTGAGTACATGTTGTTGGTTTTATAAATGGGGATTGCTATGCTCAAGAATACTAAATAGGTTAAAAAAAATTAAAATGGGGAAGACATTTCCCTCCTCGTTTCCCTCCTACTTCTGTTATACTCAAGTATGCAAATTGGTGGTAAATCGTTTATGATAGTCGTATTTTTGTTTTTTGTAACATTTTTCTAATGCGCGATATGCCCATCAACTAAACAGTTAAGCAGGTCAGAATGATATACATATTGTTTTAATTAAATTGTTTTTAACATCTCATGATGATGGCAGCAATTTAGAAAACAGAAACGTTGTTAAAAATGTGGCTACGTTTCTTTTTTGTGTGGTTTTTGTGTGATACCTTAATCAAAACCATTTCTCGAAGAAGGCCAAAAACAGATTCCTTCTATAATAATAGTTATTTATTATATGAGTGTAAAATGTATCATATTAGCCACGAAAAATTATTTTCTTTAGCGACTAATATACATTCCACACGAGTGTATTACAACGTTCTATCCAATACTTTTTTAAAAACTTCCTAAATCATTTTTACCTCCCGCTACCCCTGGTAAGGAAGGTATAGGGATCGTTCTAAAAATTGAAGTTCAAAATAGTTTTTCTCCGAAAAATACCTTCAAATATTATTTTTTGGAGATTTATGTTATTATAAAAATTAAAGATTATTAAATTTTCTATTGGTTTGCATTAATTCTTTTTGTATACATTTTATGGATAAATTTATAAAATTATCTATAATTTAAATCACAGAACCTGCGCTTTAAACAAACACAACTACTTGATTAGACAGTTCATACCTCAGATGTATGTAACTGACAGATAAATGTCAGTGTCAAAGAACTAATCATTACAAATTAATAATAATGTTTTAAAAAGAAAATAGTAAATAGAACCATAGTTATATGGAATGGATTTTAATACAGTTTCTAGTATAACTAAATAGGTATGTAAGTATGTATATTTAAATTAATGAAAATTAAATAGCGTGAGGTGTTGTGTTGGCCCCATCAGATTTTTATATTTTCATTCATCGTTTGATCCTGACAAGTCAATTGATATAGTATTTTAAATTACAAAGTAGCCATTGAATGGTTGTTATGGTTTTGTTATATTGATATTGATAAAAATTGCTTTAATAATTATGGTCTGTCATTGGGAATTATTTGAAAAAATGATACATTAAAATGGGTGAAAATGAGGATCTTCCTTTAAAACGTATTCACTTAGAAGCACAAGCAGCATCTTTGATTTTTAATTCCGACGCAAGTAACCACTATAACTCATTTCTCGTTTTCGTTTTATCAGCCGTACATAACAGCTGTCATTGTGTAAAGATAAATAACCTATTTTAGCATAAATGTTAATATTAATTTAAAGAAATAAGTTTCATAATGTTAAATTATTTCAATAATAAAATAATTTTGCAAAATTGAATTTTATTTATATTAAAAGAACATAAAAATCAGTAATACTTCTTCCATGACTTCTAAAATATTCTCTCACGGAGTAAGTAATGTTGTACATTAGTTGTTTCAAATAACCATAGTAACAAGTATATTATGACTATTATGAGTCAGTGTTGGATAAATATATAATAATATTAATATGAAAAAATACTACAATAATTAGTAAATTTCTAAATTTTACGGGTGTTAGCAATTACTCAAAATCTTAGTAAATCAGCATACAATACCGACGTTTCGGTGCACATTTGCATTTTCTTCTGGGAAGGTAAGATGTTAAAAAATATTACATCTTATGTACACAAAATACATTCATTCTTTACATTCGTTTTACAAAAATTCATAAAGAGCATATACACATCAGTTTGACCGAAACATTGTTGTAAGAAAATAAATGCTGTATGCTGTTTGATTTCGTGTAATTGTTAACATCTAATCCGTATAACAGTCGAGAAATATCCCACAACTAAGGTAAATTTTAAAACTTGCGGAAAATGTGTTAACGCTGTCTAAAATATGTAAAAAACCGGAATAATATAATGATTATATACGAGTATATTTGGTATTTAAATATTGTCACAGTGTAAAAAGAATTAAAATTTTTGATCGATGTGAAATCTACATCTGTCCTGCGCTTCGTTTTGTTGAAAGCTCTTAACATGGAGTGTATTATAAAAACACAAATCGATATGTAAACGCGTCAAACAAAAAAGAAACAGATTTTTCCACTTCCGTTGCACAACATGCATCATTAAACTGAATGTCAGGAGGCCGTCAACTTGTGTCGCTCTCAGCCCTCACACCCCCGCGTCCTACACACCTGGTGGTGTGATTGTTATCCTTTTCGCTTACTTGATTTGTTTCCACGGAATTGACAAGTATATAAATAGGAACCTCTGTTCCACGGAAAAAAAAATCATACGAGTTCTTTTATTCAGGTGACTAAAACCATCCACATATATTGATATTACATTTTTCAAAGCGTTTTCGGATAGAAATTGTGATTGGAAATACGGGATGAATTTTCCAAATGAAGAAGAAGAGAGAAATAAATTTGGAGAATGATATAATCTAAAAAAATGTTATAGAGATGATAGAATGTTTGGCAAACGGTTCAAATTCAATTTATTCTATGAAATGAAACTATTATAAATCATGTGTAACATATAAAATGCAATTAATATTTGCAAAAACTCGAAAAGGAGTTGTCAAAACATATAAAATACAATTAATATTTGCAAAAACTCGAAAAGAAGTTGTCAAAACCTGAATAATAGGACTATTCTATAAGCAAAACATTCGTTTAACAAAACGTTACAGTTTTCGAAGCCAGCAAACACTCTCCTTATTTTGTGTGTTCGAGACAACTATTTAACATATTAGCAATTTTATTTTGATATTTATGTAACGACTAATGTTTCCTATATCTGATGTGGATATTTTACCTAGTTGTACGCATAAAAAGAAAAATATTTTTAAATACAAATACATATATTCATGTCTCACTACAAAATAATTCTCACATATATTTGCAAAATCTGTGGGATATTTTAATATAAATTATGTACAATACATACATTTTCTTTAGATTCAATATCCTGAAATTTTCTTTTTCTACTTTCCTTTTCTTTTTCTTTATATTTGTCATTTTTTCGCAAATGCCTTTTATATTCATTTTTACGTTGTTGACTTTTTTATTTTCATAATCTTCATAATAATGTACAAATATTTTTGACAGTGGCATACAAATATTTTTGACGGTGACATTTATGTGTCAATTACAAACATTTGAATTTCTTGCCTTGAAGTAGTTTGATCTGAGAATTTCTACATCAAATTATTTTATATCTCCAAATCTATAGAAGATATAATAATGAATTTATACTTATCGAATAAAGAATTTTTCCTACAACCGTGCGTGAAAAGTACTTTTCACGCACTCATTACAGTGTGTAAAGTGTCACTTTTCAAGCCTAGTGCAAATAGACGTTGCTAGGCAACATTAAAATTCGGTTAATTTACCTGTCAAGTATATAATTAGGTAGTAAATAATAATGAGTAAAAAAATTTGTTAAGAAATATGAATATATAAATGAAACAAATCTAATATTTTTTTAACAGATTGAGTACTAATCTAATTTTTAAGAACATTAACATTTTTTTGACATGTATTCTAACCTAACCTAATTTTTAATATTAATATTAAATGTATAATTTGTACATTATAAAAGTCTAATCATCGTCTATCTGAGATTCTTCCAAGTGTTTAAGTTACATTTTGTACAGTGTTATGAGAAAGAGTACTAACAGTATTTGAAGCTGCTGCATGCCTGTACACTCAGTATTATGAGAAACATCAATACCATTTCGGTTGTAAGAAAAATGTTGTATGCAACACGTGTGTAAAATATTATTTTTTGTGTCGTGCTACAAACGTCGCACTCGACCAAAAAAGTACTACTTTACACACTTGTTGCATAAATAACTATAACGTTCTTTAATATAAGCATTTTCATAAATTATCGATAAATAATATTTAGATGATTTTTTTCTTGTAACTACTACTTCCGGTTGTCCAATTGTTACCAAAACTTAATCAACTCTTCCCATTATTGTTAGATTGAGGAATCCGTAGTTAAAAATGTCTTAAGTCTTATAGTATTTGAGAAATCGTGAATCCAACATCCACACACACATCCACACACACATCCACACACACATCCACACACACATCCCCACACACATCTACACACACATCCACACACACATCTACACACACATATGGACATCATAGTAAAAATGTTATAATCGGATTCTAGGGACCTTAAAACGTGCTTATTCACTAAAATCTGGATATGCGATTTTTAGCATGAATACAATACCTCTCTTAGCAAGAGATAAAAATAACGTATTTACGAAAATAGTTACCAAGTTTTGTTATTAACCGATATTCGTTATTATTTTAAAGTTACCTTGTGGTACCCCTACCTGGGTTTCCACCAAATTGGAATTAAAATCTTTAATACGAAAATTATCAAAATGTCTTATTGAAACATATTGTTTTCTATTTCTAAGAAAATTTTCAATCCATTTTAACGCAACCCCCACGGATTCCAAAATTACTTAACTTTTGTATTAAAATTTTGTGATCTACACAACCAAATGCGTATTGGGGTAATTGTATGAGAGGAGCGCACAACATTCGCGGATTGAAGTTATGATTTTTTCAGTTGTTTCAAAAAGTTTATTTATATCCTTAAAAAAAGTTTTGTTTTTTGATTCAAAATAGTTTGTTAATTCACTTCATTATGGTATGGTCCTTAAATTTCATCTCTCAAAGCTGCTTTAAGTTATGAATAGCCAGGTGTATGTTTACATTTTCATTTTTTCGATTTTTGCATTATTATTATTAACAAAATCATCTCATGCGTTGCTTTATTATAAATGGGCCATTGTCGCCAGTATTGTGCATGTATATAAAAAAATCAGTTTTTAAATTCGAACCAAGGATTCTGAAAATTCGAACACATCTAGAAAATGTACTGTTACATGAAATGTTACAGTTGTTTCCTGTAAAACAACATACTCAACCTTCTAGAATGTTATAAGTTTATAGTATGTATTCTGTTTTCGGTACAGTAACACACTCGTAGTTTGTGTGACCCTAAATTGTAGCCAACAACAAAAACACTTATCCCACCCCAAATCGGAACTGCAACTACCACAATTCCCTCCAGCGGTCAAACGTAGCTATAAAACCATTTCAAACCTCAAATTACTTAGCATGGGCATTAGTTTGCCCTCAAACTGTTTACAACTACCCCGGAGAGAAACATACTCGTATTTTTATTAACAATTTCCTCTACTACAATTCCAGAACAGTTTGTTTGGTTTCCACAAAATCCAATTCCCTAGTGGTACAATCTATCATTTTTATTTGCACGAAGGATGAAATTCACTTAATCTGACGCCATTATAAGTGTATACAAATTATTTTTCGGTTCTAATTAATCGAATTAATGTACTTCTTTATTAGAAAGCCCTTAATAATTACCTTTACATTTACATTAAAGAATATTTCATTAGTTTTATTTTCTAACCGTACAGTCGATATTTATAAAAAAGAAGTACAAATTTATAAAACTTTGGCGGTCAATAGGGGATTCCACCACTTTTACCTCTCGCTAAGACAGATATTGAATTCATGCTAAAAATCGCATATCCAGATTTTAGTGAATAAGCACGTTTTAAGGTCCCTAGAATCCGATTATAACATTTTTACGATGTGTGTGTGTATATGTGTGTGTGTATGGATGTGTATGTGTATGTATGGATGATGTGTGTGTGGATGTTGGATCCACGATTTCTCAAATACTATAAGACCTAAGACATTTTTAACTACGGATTCCTCAATCTAACAATATTGAGAAGAGTTGATTAAGTTTTGATAACAATTGGACAACCGGTAGTAGTAGTTACAAGAAAAACAATCGTCTAAATATTAGTTATCGAAAATGTATGTAAATACTTATATTAAAGAACGTTAAATTCTGTATTCGATAAATATAAATTCATTATTATATATTTTATAGATTTAGAGAGATTATGAAAATAAAAAAAGTCAACAACGCAAAAGAATAAACGTAAAAAAGAATATAAAAGGAATTTGCAAAAAAATTACAAACATAAAGAAAAAGAAAAGGAAAGTAGAAAAAGAAAATTTCAGGATATTGAATATAAAGAAAATGTATGTATTGTACATAATTTATTTTAAAATATCCTATAGATTTTGCAAATATATGTGAGAATTATTTTGTAGTGAGACATGACTATATGTATTTGTATTTAAAAATATTTTTTGTTTTATGCATAGAACCAGGTAAAATATCTGGCGAGAGGTTACGTGTTGGCCACATCAAATTTTTTAAATATAATTTCATCTGAATGTATAAGTAAAACTAAGACTGTCGGTGAAAATCCGGTGAAAAAATTCCAATTAATAAGCGAGTTATAGTCCCCCGAAATTTGAAAATATAGATGTGACGTCACAAATATGTTTTTATATCAAAATGTTTTCTTCATGGACCTAAATGTTTTTAAAATATATGCTATTTCCAAATTATATTTATAAAAAATAAATGAATATTATTATACTGTACAAGTCTACATGATTTATAATTGGAAGTGTATTTAAATTATTAACTTTAATGCAAAACATTTATATTCAAATAAAAACTGTTTGAGAATTGCAGTACTGGACTGATAGCCACGCCTCCGCTATTTGAATTTCTTTACTTCCATTGATAGTAGGCTCCTCCCCTAACTTGGTATTCGTTATATATTTATAGACCGTCTTTGAGCCGCGAATCAAAATAATATCTATGGAATTAATATGAGTGACGAGCTGCTATAACAAAAACCCCCTTATTTCCGAAGTATTTCAATTATTTCGTTTTATTTCTTTATTCATATTTTTTTCTAATTTCTCTTAATTCAATTGCGCTGTAGTACCCTATTGGTTCTGATATACATTTCGGGTATTCTTGCCAAATTTTCTGAAAATGACCAGTAATTTTAGCTGTTAAAAGAAAAATGAAAGAAATCGGTGTTACATTTACAAATTACATATTTTTTTTTAAAAAAAAAACATTGTTGTAGAAAACGTGGAAAACAAAGAAGGGTTTAACATGAATTTGAACAAAATGAATAAAAATATTAAAAAATTAAATTGTTGTTCTATTTAGTGTAAAACACTTTTTGTACACCTTAATACATAAAATTGGCACTTGGATCACTTTGAATTTATAAAAATACTTATACAAATTAAATACGAGTATGGAATAAAAGGGAGGTAGTGTGTTGGCCACATTAAATTTGGAACCGATGTAATTAGGTCACTATGTCTATGTATAAATAACTGATTAGTTACACGAAATTTGGTGGCAGTTGAGGTTCCATTATAGAGATACTTCTAATATTTCATTAATAATAAAAGAATAGTATTACACAAAACTACTACTAAATAGTATAAGTAAAATCATAATGAATTTATTTAAAAAATAGTTGATTTTTCTCGTTGATAATGAGTTTGGATAGGGTCGTATTCCCCTTGCAATGTTGTAGTTGTGTGCCGGCGCGACACGCCGTGTCATATCGATTGTGAGGGTTGAGGCTACACTTGGCAACATTGTACGAGTGAGGGAGATTGTACAACGTGTGGAGTGTGCGAGATAGGTTATAAATAGAAGGTTGGAATTGTGTGGAGAAATTGGCTGAATTAAGAGGAAATTGGTGTCAAGAATATTTTACTTTTTAATGTTTGATTGAGTTGTTGTCAGGTGTTGAATTATACAACTCGGTAAATATTTCACCGAGAGAATATTTTCATTGAGGGCGAGGGCACTCAATTGGTTCATCCATCGTACTTTAAAAATATTGACAATGATAGACACCAATCGATGCTATCCTATTCAAGAATCCGTACACGAGTCATTTTAAATTTTTTAATTAAAACACGCAGCTTTTGGGTTGAGCTAACTTTTATTTTTCAATATGGTTTCCGTTCGTTTTTTGATTGTAGTAAGTATATGAAAGTGTAAACATCACTTATACGATATTTTTCATATTACTATTTTTACAGCTCATGTCTTTTTACAAAAAAATAATAATAATTACCGCACTGTCCTGAATGTTACCAGTATTGTTAAGTGTATATTGGGTGTCTATTTGAAAACCGTTATACAGGAAACACAATGTTTTTAGGTAAAGAAGGTATTGTCTTTGGTCAAAAAATTCAGTGGTGAGTTTTTGATAAATAAGCATGTTTTAGGGTCCCTAGAATACGATTTTACTATTTTTACGATGATGTCTGTATGTATGTATGTGTGTGTGCGTGTATGGGTGTGTGTGTGTGTGTGTGTGTGTGTGTGGGTGTGTGTGTGTGTCTGTGTGTGACAAAATTTTCTAATGCGATAACTTTAATACTACAATTCCAAAAATTATAATTCTTTCGTATTCCTCTTCGTTACATCCATGTGAAGAGCTGATTAGATTTTGGTTATAATTGGTCAACCGGAAGTACCCTCATTTGAAGATTTTAACAGTTTTTCTTGAAAAAACGATGATAAATATAATTTTTTCACATTTAATTTTATTATAAATATTAAAGAATTATTTATTCTCTATATGATTTCAATGCATTTTATACTTCATATTAAATGGACATGAGTTAAAAAATTATAAAGAAATTAAATATCATATATATTAGTCAGCTTTGCTATAACTCTGGAAACAGCTGCTACATTAAGAAAATTCTGATTGAAAGGTGTCAGTGTCAAATGCAGTTGACAGTATGTTTATGTTATAATTTTACTGCAAATATAGGATCTTTTGCTAGAAACTTTCTGTATGGAATTTGTATAAAATACATACAACTGCCTTAAGGTAATGTACAAGAAATATATTCTTTTGCAAGGAACTTTCTGTATGACATTTATACAAAATACATAGAACTGGCGGAAGGTAATGTGCTGGCCACATTAGATTTTTTTTTTTGCTGCTGTAAAGAGTACCTATTAATTTTAGACAAAAAAACTTTCAAATAAAAGTTATAGATAATAAAATACAACATTTAAATCGCCAATCAGATTTTATTTTGCACGTTTTTAAACCAGTAAAATCGAATTTGAAATTTTATAAATATTGCGCATTTGTAGTCACAGCCATTGCATTGATGTTTGAACTATCAGAATAATACCATTCGCAGATTCTCTTCTGAATAAAAACGAATCCAAAACACAGTTAATAATAATATAATAATTAAGAAATCTCTTTTTATAATACAATTTTAATACAATTAAAATAAATTAGTATCTAATAAACTAATTTTGCGGACAGTAGTGACAGTTCAAACCAAAGACTTTTAATAACTCCGTTAGATCCCACGTCTAGCGTTTGTTGGAAGCAGAAACTTAAAGAAATGGGACAAGAGGAATGGACCCCAGCTTGTAGTGTAGGTTGCGTATACTACGCATGTGAACAAAAGTGACAGCTGCTATAATTTTAATTTTGAAGGAAAAAAAATGTTATTATTTATTACTAGATTCCTGAATAGATTTCACATCAGAAAAATTAAATATGGTTGGAACTGCATCTTTTCTCAGGCGATTTCCAACGAAACAAGATGTGAAATGTTTTGAACATATAGAGCGCGAGCATTTATGCGAGTTTATCGGCCTTGACAAGCAGAAATGGGGGCCCGTTACAGAATCCAGAATGACAGCTAGTAATTAGTCGCTTATTAGTCCAAGATCCCAGGGCCCCCAGACGTAACTTATTTTCTCAAAGATGAAATGTGTGTAATAGGGTAGTATTCCTATGTACATTGAACGCACGCATACCTGCTAAGTTGGGTAGACGGCCAATTTACAGGTACCAGGTGCGAAAGGTAAGCAAAAATTGGACTTACTTTACTTAAATTCTGAAAGCTGATTTTTATGTATGGCTTATAGAATATTAGTACAAAATAATATTCAACACTCCCAGACACTTCCGCTCGGCCTTAACTTCCGACAGACGCTTTAAAGCTCACACAAAAATACATGAACTTTACTTATTTTCTGATGCTTGATTTTTATATTATGTTACTTAGGGGACTATTTCAAACCTATATGTACACAGCCAGGCAAATGCTAAGGGCCAAACATCCCCCCAGACACAAAAAACATTCTGCTATGAGTATGAGCGCGGGGGACTATACACGCGTTTCAGAGCGAGCGAGATAGCCATGTAAACTGAGTTCCTCCTCTTAAACTTACAGTCTGCTCTACTCTACTGTGTGTTTGCACTGTAGCATCCTAAGTGTAATTTTAGTCTACAATTTTTAATTTTTGACTTATTGTTCAATAAATTTTATCGAAAAGTCAACTTTTTTTTGTGTCGCTTGGAATACAGTATTATATTGAGTTTGTAAGAGCATAGATGTTAATTTAGGAAATAAATATAGTTTAAAAGTAATTTTTTTCATTAAATAAAAAACACACAGTAGAGTAGAGCAGACTGTAAGTTTAAGAGGAGGAACTCAGTTTACATGGCTATCTCGCTCGCTCTGAAACGCGTGTATAGTCCCCCGCGCTCATACTCATAGCAGAATGTTTTTTGTGTCTGGGGGGATGTTTGGCCCTTAGCATTTGCCTGGCTGTGTACATATAGGTTTGAAATAGTCCCCTAAGTAACATAATATAAAAATCAAGCATCAGAAAATAAGTAAAGTTCATGTATTTTTGTGTGAGCTTTAAAGCGTCTGTCGGAAGTTAAGGCCGAGCGGAAGTGTCTGGGAGTGTTGAATATTATTTTGCACTAATATTCTATAAGCCATACATAAAAATCAGCTTTCAGAATTTAAGTGAAGTAAGTCCAATTTTTGCTTACCTTTCGCACCTGGTACCTGTAAATTGGCCGTCTACCCAACTTAGCAGGTATGCGTGCGTTCAATGTACATAGGAATACTACCCTATTCCACACATTTCATCTTTGAGAAAATAAGTTACGTCTGGGGGCCCTGGGATCTTACTCTATATTACCACTTTTTACATGAGATCTCAGTTCGTCTCAGCTCACCTCAGTTGCCTCACTAATTTTGACCGTTCTTTTTATCGTAATGGAGGTGAGATAAATTGAGACCGAAGTGAGAAGAATTGCTAGCCCCTTCTCGATTCTTAGTCACCTCTGAAGGTTGTGCTTGTTGAGTTTTTAATCTTAGATAAATTGTGAGGATGAATGTTTTGCTGTCACGGACTGCCACATACAATTAGTTTGGTTATTGTAAAGATTATTTGTTTATACCTTTAATAAATATTATTATTTAAAGAATAAATAAATTTGTAGACAAGTCCGTGGAATATAATATAACAAAGAGACGTAAACTTAATAGAATTGAAAATTATGTGTTATAGAACCGTACAATTGAAACAACATTTTAGAATGTGTCGTACTACACGTTATTATGTAATCGACAGAATAACAGAAGCTCATATAATGCCCACTCACAGTTTTGGGAGATCCTAAATAACATCTGAAAATATCGTGGTTGACCCTTGAAAAGCTACTGTCAAATTCAAATTGTACACACGTATGGTACACACAGAGAAAACATCCAGCGACATCATTCGTTCAAGTTACCAACAAAATTTATCTTTTGTCGTTCTTTTTTGTTCATAAAAATCTCACTAGATCTCAACTCAGTTCATATCAAACTCATCTTATTTTGAGATGAGATGAGATGCGGCAAATGATAAAAAGAACGCGACTATTGTCACCTCTGGAGGTTGTGCTTGTTGAGTTTTTAATCTTAGATGAATGGTGGGGATGATTGTTTTGCTCTCACAATTAGTTTGGTTGTTGTAAAGTAAAATTTGTTAATTCCTTTAATAAATATTATTATTTGACGAATAAATAAATATGCACATATTTCATAGAATTGAAAATTATGTGGAAGTTGATGTAATCGACAGAATAATAGAAGCCTAAATAATTCCCATTCATAGTTTTGGACGATCCAAAATAATACCTGAAAATAACGCGGTTCACCATTGAAAGGCTACTGTCAAATTCAAGTTGTACACACGTGGTACACAGGTACACACACAAAAAAGGAAGACAACCAGCGACATTGGTTGTCCAAGTTACCAACAAAATTTGTCTTTTGTCGTTCTTTTTACCTCATAAAAATCTCACTTGATCTCAACTCAGTTCATGTCAAACTCATCTCATTTTGTGATGAGGCAAATGATAAAAAGAACGCGGGTATTAGGTACAAATGTGATAATTTTTCATTCAAAACTTCAAGATTTTGTAAATTCACGTGGTTTGTTTGGAATTTTCTTACCGAGAAAAATAAACCACATGGAATTGAAAATTCATGAAATTTGGAATGGTAAATTATTAATTTTGACACGGGCCCCCATAACATGAAAGATAGTGTTCTAAAAAAAATGAAAGAAAGATTTTGATGATTTTTGATATAATTAATATTTATTGAACTGTTGCAAATTAAAGCTGTCGATCACATTCGAGCCTAATAATTGTCAAAACTGCAACCAATCTTTTTACTTTATTTAAAATATTATCTTGTTGGTATTAAAAAAGTATCGGAGTCTACATTTTGTATGTATAGTAAAAGCCATTCAAATTTCATTTCCATTTTTTGTTGTTTTGTTTTTCTCTCCAATTTATTCCAAATTTTTCCATCACAACAAATTTTGTAATAAAAAACATCACCTTTACTCTTTCCATCTTGTTATCTAAATCAAATCTTGTACATTTTCCTTTATCTAGTGTCCTCGCCATTGTCCTTGTTGTTGTCCTTGCGCGCGCATTTGTTTTTCCTGTCGAGAAAACAGTCACCCTGTCAGGTACCCAATATTTATCAAGTCTGGACGGAGTAAACCCTTAATATTTTACGTTTTATTTACCAAACACGACGTGTTTGAATATCGTTACTTATGTGAGAGACAGCGGGGCTTAATCCGCACGTAATCCTGCCACGTAGAGAGAAACATGTGCGGGATGAAGCTCTCGAGTGAATTAATCAGATAACATCTCAACGGAAATCCCAAATTATTTTTTTGGAAAGATATTGGTTTCTTTGCATTCTTGGTAATTTATATTACTAAATTTTCATATTATTTATGCAAGTACATAGAAAAATAAACATTGATTAGCAATTACATATTAAGTAATTTGTATAGGATGTTCTTGTAGAAACGCTTAAACGTTATAATGTAATAATTTGTGCCTAAGATACTTTTTAAGGGAAACGGGTTTTCTAAACTGTTTGGCATTCTTGAATGTAGATGTCGCTGTAGGTAACTAGGGTACCTTTATAACCAGGGTATGGCCATGGGCCAAGATCGCCGCCATTGTCGGTAATTGATTTTCCTATTTATTTGTAACAAATGTGATATTATATTATAAAATAATATTAAATAATCACACTGTGAATTTAAAAAGGTAATAAAAATGAATTTATTTAAGATATATACAATTATTATTAAGACATACATTTATAGGTTATGTAGAATATATGATATGTGTTGTTATTATCACATCTAATTTAATATCACTGGTTCTTAATTACATAATAATTATATATTCTAAATTTACCTTTTAAAAGTTTAAATGATTGTGCTTAATATTAGTAATTTATAGATGTTTTCAATATGTCAATAATCGTGGTGGGATCTTAACAAACTACACAAGTAAATAAAATAAAATATATTACTTACACTTTAAATACATATTAAAATGATAATTAAATGTGTTTTTCATTAAATTAAAACAAATAGCCACGAAAATACATAATACTTTGCGCAAGAACAACACATATAACAGATGTCCCGGTAATGGCGGACGAAACGTGAGCCACGCCATGGCCATACCCTGGTCCTATAGGTAACTAGAGTACCTCTGTACAAGAGAGTATGAACATACACCCTGCCTCCGCCATTTCTCCTCCTACTATACATTTTTTACTATGAAGCGGAGTAGGTTGAAGAGGAAAAATAAAAGATAATATTAGTTAAAAGTTTGTTTAAAAAATATGTAAATGAGTTGTTTTTCTTATAAAAATAAATGTTTCTACTTTTATTTCCTAAGAAAATTGTAAAAATTAAGGTGTTTATTATGTTAAAATAACATTCATACAAATGAAATTATTTGGAACGCTATTACCCAATATGTTTTGAGTTATTATTATATTCAGTGCATTATGAATTTAAACTTAATAAAATGAATTGTTTTTAAGGGGTTTTGACGTTTAAAATCGTTATTTTTAACACCAAAACAACTACTGTAACACTGTACCTGTTTATTCACTTCACTAGGCTCACGGGTTAAACTTTCTTCTCTCAGCTCACTTGTTTAAATATTTATTGATTAATATTCAAAATTAAAAAAAAATTATTTAAAATGTAATTCACTAAGAACTGAACGGTTAGTTGGGGCCCAATTATCTCGTTTCATTTTTATTTGCCAGTCCTTCCTCCGTTCAGATTTTTTTGGAAAATGTTATGACAAACAGCCAACTATTTCAAAAAATATTCTATAGAATTTAAACAACAAATAACATGAAGCTATAATTTGAAATACACTAGCCGAACATTTTCGAGCGTTTAAATCTCAAAATTTACGTAACTTATAAACACTAAATACGTTCTGGATACTAGACACACTTAATATGAAGTCCAAAGTTAATTCAAATTATATAACACGAAAGAAAACATTAATAAATCACAACAAAACACTCAAATACAACTCTACCGCATTATACAAAACTGTCACTTAAGACGTCGGCCATTTGTCCTCCACTGACAAACGATATTCGATTTTATGAATGTAATATGGCGGATCCCTGTATAAACGCCATCTTGTTTTTTTTTTCATATGACTGATTAAACTGTATTGTGTAAATTATTCATATTTAGTACCAGACATTTGTTCCGCGCAGAAAAATTTTTGTTGCCGCAAGCGCGCCCGCCTGAGGGTTAAGTATTCTCAGTAGGTATGTATCTCGTACAGCTTGAATTCATAGATAGAACCAGAAAGTACATAGGTACAGAGTAGAATTTTAGTTATATTAGAAATCGATAATATGATCTGAACTCAAATCACATTGTGCAACTTCCGAATACTACTATGTTTGTTAACTATTAAACCACAAGTAGTACAATAGATAATAAAGTTCTGTAGAACGTTTTGTATATTATTTGGAAAATGGATAATCCCTACAAATTTTGAATTCTGGATGCTATTACTATCTGTAATGTAAATTTAAACAACTGACTATAATATTATTACCTAACAATTTTTCTTCTTGTATGAAAATTTTCACGTTATAGAAATTCTATTATATTTGCCGTAGCAAAAGCAAATTATAATTTGATCAGATAGCATTTAAAATTGAAAGTCAACGAACTTGTAAACTTGACTAACTTCATTGTCAATTTCCGTGTAAATGACTACCTTGCAAGATGACAGATTAGTACGAAGTTATTATTCAAATTCAGCAAATGGTTTACTCGGAATGAACATTAAACAACATTGCAGCAAACCTTCAACATTGTTTATCGTAGAGATATCTTTTAATTCCATTAAAACTTAAAATGACATAATTTGTGAATAAAATGAGTGTTTCAGTAAAGGATCCTGCATTAATGAAAAACATCCCCGGAAAAGTTGAGTGGAAGTTGCATTTTATTTAACTTTCAATTAGGAGGTGGGCTACGAAAAAACAAAGTTTCCAAGAGATGGAAAGTTTGGCTCTACATGCTAACAAAAGCTGACATTTTTTGCTCTCTTGACAAACGTTCTGCGGGACTTAAATTAATTCCTTAAAATACGTTAACAAAAAGCGACGCACCTGCAACCGCTACGGTCTAGGCTTTGAGGGATTGAGCAGCCCTCATCTAATTATTTTCACCCCGTAACACACTCCACAACCCTCGAATTTAACTACAACTCCACAATAGCCAGTACCCCATTTTTTACCTTCTACTTCCTACCGAATTCAAAGCAAATAAAGCAAAATTATTCTCCCGAAATGAATATTTCATTTCGCTACTCTAAATTTAAAACAGTGATACAGGATGCGATAAGTTTTGTTGTGAAATAATGGAGTTTAAAGATTTATTTTTGAAATATATTAACCAATAAAACATTTCAATTCAAAGTCAATAAGTGCAAAAAAATAGTTATTTATTTCAAACGTCTTAAAATGGCATCTTTTGTGATTTGATTCACAAGGTAGAAATAAAATAAATAAATATACATAAAAACTATATAGAATCAGCGAATAAGAAGTGCGTTTGAAAAAAAAAAATATGTGTCATTCGGAGTAAACAACACGACCACAAATTTTTGTGGTTGTTGTGGTCATTTTCTGATTTCTCATAATATAATAAATAAAATTGTATAAACATATAATTATTATTAATATATACTGATATGTATAATATTTACGGTAGTATAAAATAGACAATAGTATATTAAAGAACGTGTTTTATATGACATGTTTTTTTCGCACGCGTCAAAATTGACAAGTGCGAAAAAAAGTCTTATAAAATGAGTTCTTTATACTATTTTTTATATTTTGCGCCTTCTACAATAACATTTACTTACTCAATTTGTGATTATATTTGTAACCATTTGTACATTTTCATGTAAATAATCTTCCCTAAATAAAAAAAAATAATAATAATTTCGACATTATATTATTAAAATGAATTGTCAATTAACTAAAAATAAAGTAGGTAAAAATGGGTTAAAGATACGTCATCTAGTACCAACCGTCTAAAACAAAAAATTGCGTATCGAAATGAAGGTCATTACGATACGCAATTGAACGCAAAATATAAAAAAATATAATGTGTCATTCCGTCATTCGGAGTAGAAGTGTCTTTGTGTGCCTCTCGTGCAATTGTCCGACTCGCTTCGCTCGTCGTGTAAACTTCCATGCTCACCACAATCTCTGTCTTACTTATGGTTTCTTACATTCTAACCGATACGTGTGTCTAATAGCTTCACGAAATTTGAATATGACATTCGACAGCAGTGGTACTCAATATTTTTGCATTTCGTTCGCAACCCAAATTCAGGCGAAATTAGTGAAGTTACCCTTATGGCTCACTCTGTTTCCGTTAAGTGTCGCGAAATTCGAGAAGTGTGAACTATAAATTATTTTTTTTTTAGTTATAATGGAAAACATTTTATATCACAAGAGGAACATGGAATGAAACATGTATTTACGTAACAGATTTTTGTTTTAAATATTATTTAAATATGTAAAACAAATACTCGAAATCGCAGTCATACAACACTTATTCTCACAAAACCAACATTTCGATACACCCTTGTACTTTCATCTGGATAAGTCAGATATAAAGGTACAAGTATGTATCGAAACATCAACGTCGGTTTCATATGAATAAATGCTGTAGACTGAGATTTCGAGTATTTGTTAACATCTAAACTATATCACAGTCGAGAAATTTACATTGGCAAAACTATCTGCTAAACTCTGAATATATTGACTCCAAATAATACGTGTCCGTTGTCCGGTCGGTACTATAGAGGCGGTAACTTAAATGCCTACTAAAAATCAAAGTCTCAGTCTTCCACTGAATGTATAGCATGTATTTAAACAAAATGGAAAACAATATTTATAAAAGAAAAAAGCAACTATCTTTCTTGCACTGTACAAAAATTACTTTAAAACATAAAAATGGTTCTTTGATCCTTATGAATTTAGATGCTACAATTTTTATTATTTTAGTTTCATTCCAAACTTGTAGTGTACTTAAATTTAACTTACACGCTTAGCAACTCATTAAAGTTAAATTGGATAGCAAAGTTCATTTACGAAGTAGATAACACAAAATTTATCACAAGGCTGATGATAACGCAAACAAATTATTATTTAATTCAAAATCACCCTCCAAATAATTCAATTAATATTTCTTGTGATTTTTATCTCCTTTGAAGTGAAATTGAATTTCACTGATTAATTAATGTCGTAAATTTAGTCGCAAAGGCCTTTCTCGGAAGTAAGGAGAGAACCGGAAGTGGCTGGTAAACTGGGTGAGAGGTTCCGCTCCTTACAATGGCGGCAAAGTCATCGGGAGTACTCCAAAACTAAATGTATTATGAATCAAGGGTCGAAGGGAGACCTAAAAGGTCTAACCATAACTCACTGCATAATGCATTAATAGGGACAGGACGCGATTCAAATTAGCCAATATATTATTAATGGGAAATACTAATAGTAGAGGAGCAAAGATTGGTCTTTGATAAAAAGTTACTGTTGCAAGTTACAAGATAAGCAAATTGGTAACAGCAAAACAATTTAGCCATGAAACAAAATGTAATATTGTTCCACAATTCTAAAGCTTCAATAACTTAAATTTTTTTTGAACAGTTTAGTTCTTCATTATGCATGTCTTAAAAACCGCCAATATTAACCAATAATTAACCACTTTCTTATTCTACTTTTGCCATTTTTATTTTCCAAGCAATCGGGCTTTTTCACGTGTATATTGTTATTAATCAAGAAGTTACTTAACAAGAATGGATATCAATATTGTTAAAACAGTGTTTTTATCATGCAACATGAAGCTGCATTCAGTGCAGATGTCATTATTTACAATTGCAGTGTTACAACTATTAGAATATTCAAATTAAAATATTTCATATTTTAAATAATGATGTTTAACATTAATTTATGTTAATAATGATATGTTTATATTAATATAATATTCGAAAGTGATTTAAAAATATTTTTAACTAATAAATGTCTAATTATAAAAACTTCGGATTCGTATTGTAAGTATTTTAAATTAAAGTTTATGCAATATTTTTCATAGTAGGTAATATAAAAAATAATAATAATTTATTCTTATTTTCGTAAATAATTAAATAAAAAGATGGCACTATAAATAGTCATGATAAACAACCCCCCACTCCTGTGATGTCGGAGTATATACAGAACGCCATTCATAGCCAATAGGAAAACAGTTTACGTTATTTATATAAATAAAAGTAGGCGATAGTTTCTCACATGTTAAACCGTATGTGCTCTGACGTCACATTCTGTTTCAAATCACGTGACTTTTTTAAAATATTACACAAATTTCAATAATTAATTGTAAAATGTCAAATGGATATTTCGTGATATTTTCAAATTTGAGCGAACAATATTTTTAAAATTTAGTACTTAGAACTCATATAAAAATTCTTGCAACAGTCCTATTGATACAGAATACCATCAGGACGTTGCCTAGTCCTAAGAAATGGGATTTGCTTCAGCAATTAGGTCAATTGTAGTCTATAATGAAATATACGAAATATTCGGTGAAATATATTTTCTTTGTAGGCAACGAAAGCGGATCACTTTCATCCTTCAATATATATATATATATATATATATATATATATATATATATATATATATTATATTTTTATATTTTCATCAGACAGTATAATTAAAACTAAGACTATTGGTGAAAATCCGGTGAAAAATTCCTATTAATAAGCGAGTTATGGTCCCCCGAAGTGTAAAAATATAGATGTGACGTCACGAATATAAGTTTTTATATAAAACTGTTCTCTTCGTGGATCTAAAATTTTCTTGAAATGCATGCTATTTTTAAATTATATTTATAAAAAATAAATTAATATTATAACACTGCACAAGTCTACATGATTTATAACTGCAAGTGTATCAAAATTATTAAGTTTAATGCAAGAAATTTATATTCAAATAAAAACTGTTTGAGAATTGCAGTACTGGACTGGTAGCCACGTGTCCGATATTTGAATTTGTCTATTTCCATTGGTAGTAGACTCCACCCCCTAACTCGGTATTCGTTATATATTTATAGGTGGTCTTTGAGTCGCCAATCAAAATAATATATATGGATTTCATATGAGTGACGAGCTGCTAAAACAAAAACCCCCTTATTTCAAAAGTATTTTAATTATATCATTTTATTTCTTTATTAATATTCATTATTAAGCATATACTTTCACTATTTTTTACTAATTTCTGTTAATTCGATTGAGCTGTAATCCCCTATTGCTGCATATTTATTCGTAATACGACTAACGGGGTAGATAATTAATAAATTAGAATACAAATTATAACTTATTCGAAATAGAAATTATTTAACGTCAATTTGCCATTTAAAGGCAAGACTACATTTACTAATTTCAACTATAAAGAAATGACAAAAATTATATATTTGTCTATGGATTTGAGTTTAAATATAATAAATTTACATTTCGTGATTATTTTCCAAAGTATTTATGAACATTTGCCATTTTAATTTACCATAACAATAATTGTTGACACCTCGGCAAGAGGTCAGATGCTCCTGCCTGAGAGATAACAATTATTGTTAAAATAACGACACGTGAATACGAATTTTAACAATCATCTTTAAAATATCAATAAGTCGTTACGTAGCAATAAAGATCGCATAACAAGGTTTTCAATAAGCCTGAATGTAGTGTACAGTACTGTTCAAAAATATGGGTACAAGGTACACCCGTAACAAAGTGTAATTTAATAGTACATTAAGATACAAGTTGCATAAGACATGATTTTAGCGCACGCGTCATTCTTAGAAACTAGCGGCTTGCCGCGAGTTTTCTAAGGGGACAAGTGCGCTGCGAAATGTCTGTATTTTATACTATTTTTTCTATTTTGGTCATTTTTCAAAATATGTACGTTATTTCATGTCCAGGAATTTTAATTTCGGTTGTTTAATATGTACTTTATGAAACTTATTTGGATGTCATAAAGAAGTACTTTATGACATCCAAATGGGTTTCATAAAGTACATATTAAAGAACCAAAATAGAAAAAATATTTTATCTCTGCGGTTAGCTGGGTCACGTTGATAGAGCATAACATAGTTTACTTTGTTTGTTGCTAAGGAATAGGTGTGTGTTGTGACAAGGCGAGGGTAAGCACAATAACAGATAAATAACTTTTTATAAACTTTTCTAAATTATAGTTTCAATATTCATATTTTAACTCTGTTTATCTGTTTAAGTTATAAATGTCAAAATTCAGTTTAGAAATTCTTATCGTATTATGATAGTCACGACATTTATTTGTTGATAATTAAGTCTAGAAATTATTGTGTATGCGTACGTGACTATGGATGCCCTTGCCTATGCACCCCATACCCCTAAGATAATCCTGTCCTGGAGATAGCGTTTTTGTTTTAAGGCAGTCTGTATTAGTTAGCCATGGGATAAACATGGGAGAGTCGACATCAGATAGTCGTGGAGTGCACATGTAGTTTTTAGTTTTGGGGCGCCCGCCCGCTGTATTAGTTACAAATGTAATTATTTAGTTTAAATGTAAATAAAATAAAGTTTAGTTAGTAAACCAACAAGTTGTGTTCATATCCGTAGTGATCATCAGTGTAAAGTGTAAAAAGTTTAAAGAAAAGTGTCTGTGTGTTCTTCCTTCTCAAGAAGTCCTTATCATCAAGTCAGTAAGTCATCAAAGTAGTATCATCATCAGTCAGCTTAGCTTCAGAGACCCCCCTCGTGTTACAGTGGCGCAGTCAACGGGTAGGATAATGAGAGTAATGCTTTACTCTTATTTATCCGAAAAGTTCCTACATCAGTTTCAGTATTATTAGTTTGTGACCGAGGAGAGGGTACTTGGTGTACAATATGTACACATTTACGACCACGACACCAGCGATGATACAGCAACCCAGGCCGTATCAGCCGTCACCAGATATGATTGACGTATTGCTTGAAATAAATACGTTCTCTGGTGATGGCAGTGTAGGAGAATATATCCACAACATGGGAGCAGCCAGCAGACGATACGGCTGGGATGAAGTTTTTCTCGGCAGTGCAATAGTGTTTAGGCTCAGTGGTAAGGCAAGGGAATTGTATTTTGAAATTCCATTGTACAAGCGGCCTACCACTGGCACAGATATGGTGCGTTGGTTAGAAATAACATATGCAGGACGCACCATATTACCACCGTCATTTTTTCCGGCTTGTACGCCAAGTTTTTATGGTCCAGCATGGACGCACCAGGTCTACGCACCGCAGGCGCCGTTAGATTCGTTGTCTCCAGGGCATGGAGTGCACGAGTTGCCAGTAGGGAGGATCAGTTTAGAAGAAATTGAGTCCTTGCTGGCAATAGAGGATCGTTTTGCGGTGGTAGACATACCACGACCGGAAAGTCCGACAATAGTCGTCACAGCGAGTGACAAGGGCGTACAAGAAGGAAAAATGATTGAAGAGAATTGCCTGCCGGAGGAAACAGCGAAATGTGAGACTGAGGAAGAACACAGCGAAGTAGCTGATGAACTGGACATGAACACAGTATATGACGACAATCTGCACGAAATGGATCTGCAAATGGTCAACGAAGAGGACATCGAGAATGGCGACTTGGGCATGAACGTCGGAGAGGACAACTTGGCATGCCCACCTGTGCAAGTTTTACGCCGCACCCATGGAGGGCACGCCACTGGTGATATCGTGTTACATTCCAGGAAAGACGTTATCGCTTGCAGAAGTGTTCCCAAATTTTTTGTAGTGCCGTCCCTTAGACCGCTTAGGTGTGAACACCCCCATCCCTCGTTGTGCAGTGACCTTTGTGTTGTTTTCATTTATGACGATTATATGACGATTTTTGTTAGTGTTTAGTTTTTTTTGGCTAGTTAAGTTGCATGTTAGATTAGTAATTTTTATTAGATAGGAAAATAAAATACCCTTTTCCTTTTTAACATTTGATATTTGAATTTGTAATTTGTTAAAACGTTTGAGGTACGTTTTTATTGTGTTTACATTATGGTTATAATGTTTTATGTGGGTAAGCTTTATGCTTTATGTCTTGCGATTTTTGTATTCTATGTTTTATGCTTTGTGTCATATTTGTAATATGTTTGATGCTTTATGTTGTTAAGCTTTTTGCTTTTGTAATGTCGTAAGTTTGATACCTTTTGTGTGTTACGTATTATGTTGTGCTTGTACATTTGTACCTGTTTTGCAATTTTTGTATTCTATGTTTTATGCTTTGTCTCATATGTGTCATATGGGTGATGTTTGATGTTTTATTTGTTTTATGTATGTGTTTTATGTTCTGTGGTTGCAGAAATTGGAAACTATCTTCAGTTCAGGATTTAAGAATAAATATATCGATTTTGCGATATATTTATGTCTTAAGGGGAGGATAATGTGACAAGGCGAGGGTAAGCACAATAACAGATAAATAACTTTTTATAAACTTTTCTAAATTATAGTTTCAATATTCATATTTTAACTCTGTTTATCTGTTTAAGTTATAAATGTCAAAATTCAGTTTAGAAATTCTTATCGTATTATGATAGTCACGACATTTATTTGTTGATAATTAAGTCTAGAAATTATTGTGTATGCGTACGTGACTATGGATGCCCTTGCCTATGCACCCCATACCCCTAAGATAATCCTGTCCTGGAGATAGCGTTTTTGTTTTAAGGCAGTCTGTATTAGTTAGCCATGGGATAAACATGGGAGAGTCGGTATTAGTTAGCCATGGGATAAACATGGGAGAGTTTTAGTTTGGGGCGACGCTCGTCCTCTGGGTTACGGAATGTAACAGTTTAGTTGTGTATGTTAGGCTTAGTGTTAATTAATATAATAATAATGTAACCGTGTAAATAAAAGTATTAGTTAGTAAATCAACAAGTTGTGTTCATGTCCGTAGTGTTCATCAGTGTAAAGTGTAAAAAGTGTAGTGTCTGTGTGTTCTTCCTTCTCCCAAGCCGTGGACGCCAGCCATCAGAGCGTCCACCAGTCATCAAAGTAGTATCATCAGCCAGTTCCACCCCCCTCGTGTTACAGTGTTCGGCATTGATTCGCCTAATTCCGTCACAAAAGTCAAAAAGTACCCTATATGCCATTAGAAAATTATTCAAATTTGGAAAAAAAAATATATTATTGTGTTACTTACTTCAAATAACAAAGTTGAATTATAGAGGTTATTAGCTTTTAAAAAATGCAGATTCCTTATGAAGCAAATGGATAACCACACTAACCAGTGAAAAATGTAATTAAAATTGTAAATGATATAAATGAAATGTAATTAAAACTGCTATTTAAATTAATGAATTTCCTGTCCTGTCCTGTCTGTCCTGAAAAGATGTTTAGAGAATCCATAAAAATAATTCTAAAAGTTATAAAGTATACAACAATTTGATGATATTGTATTACCTACTTGATAATATTCTGAAAGCAATAATATTGATTTCTGATATTACTAATGATAATACTTTAAAACTAGTGAATGTAGAATAGTCACAATTATATTTATTTCAATGTAATCGACAAACATCACGTCGGGTCATTCCCGCATTTAAGTTTAAAGGACATGTGAAATGACACGAGAAGCCGCTGAATATTTCAAACTGTTATGCATAATTAATGAAATAACAATGACTGTAATCAGTACACACATCCAAATTGATTATATTGGCAGCGACAGTGGATACATACACAAAGACAACCCACCTGTTTCCCACGCTATTCAGAATATTAACAAAATTTAATTTGTGTATCCACACAAGAGAATATATAATTAATTTAAATTATTTATACAAAAAAATACAAACTTTTGCAAATATTAAATGTTAAAAAAAATATTAAATTTCAATTAAAAATATTTACAATATTAGACATACTTTTCTCACTAAATTTATTCAAAAAAACTCTTTGTAGGAATTGAATTATCAACAATCATAGAATCACAAATAATTATTTTGTCGCACACAGAAAATTAACGTTGATATGGAAATCATGGAACTACTGGTACTTGGTTTCGCGCTTATGGTAATAAACAATTTTAAAACACGTTGACTGCCACGCTATGTTGCCAATTTTGGGTCTCTGAAGCCACAACCATATTTTATAAAAAGAAAACAATATAGTGCCCTGTTTCTAAGACAAAATATGTTTTCCTTAGTTTAAAAAAAAAATTTTTGCACAAGAATTGTTTTTTAAAAAAATAGCACAATATCTGTACTACGTGACGTATTAGGTTTTCTTTTTCCATATTGCGTCATCACAATGCGTATTAAGTTGCGTTTTCCAAATCACTAGCCGTCCATTTTGATTTCAATAAAATGATGGTACCTCCCAAAACTTTAGATATTAAATAGTAAAAGTCCCACTTGCATTTCAGGTACTCCAGAAGTAACGTAAATTAATCGCGATTTGAAGTCATTGCAGAAGCTAATGCAAATGATTTTTACCAGTATATACGAATATTAGTCAAAACATCTCAAGAATGAACCACATCGTATATCAAAATAAGTAAATAATTATTTTTTTGGTCAAATTCAATTTTATTTTCCAACATAGAATTCTTTTAAGTCAACACACATTTTCTATTGATATGTTTGCTACGAAAATATAGCCGCCGAATTAAGAATAAAGGTTGCATAAGAAACATTTCTATGTTATTTTTCTTTTATCAGACATAAATCGTATTTAAAATAACACATTTTTGTAGAGTTTTTGAGAAAAAAATGCTCAATAATATACCAAATTTTATTTAATTCATAATATTCCAATTTTTATCAAAAATAAATTAATTTCTGTATTTTTTGACAAAAATTTCCGAAGTCAACGCATCATACAAGTCCACGCCGGCAAGCTTTAGACTTTAGAGATTCCCATAGAAATACACGCTCCGTACTCCGTATAGCACAAACGTGAAGCCACAAAGTGTTCCAGTAAAGTCAGCATCGTGGCACAACATTTTTGCTACACGGCGTCCATAGTCCATAGTAAATATACCAATGGCGCATAAGTCAAGCCACATAGCAGTCAACGTTGAATGAACAATTTTAAATAGTGGTTACCAAAAAATTACTTGAGCTGTTAAGCATTAAACATTATAGATGAACACTATATTGTTATTACAAAATACACTACATATTCACTAAGTACCGGGAAAAAATTCTTCCCTAACAAAGTTATGTTTTAATAGCCTAAGACAATAAACGAATACTGCAAATAATAACTGAGCTTTTTACGAACGAGTATGTCTGTGCCTAATTACTTAAAAAATAAGTATAAGTCCTTAATTTTGCTAGTGTGAGTTTTGTGTGTTAGGTTACTTTACCTTAAAGTATAAATACGAGTATTTAGAAAAATTGCCAAATATTGACAAAATAGTCATTGAGAACTAACAATTTCATAAATTTGAATGCTTTTATTTCGTGTCTGCCTACCTCATATTTTCGAGTGTAAAGTTTGTGTATTTTAATGTTTAAATGTCTCAAATAATACTTTTTCTACAATCTTGCGGGAAATATACGTGTTCTCAAACTGAAAATAAGTACGGCAAAAAGCTGATTCCCGGACTAGACCGGAATATAATTGTCATGGAAACAATTGTTATGTCTGCTTCAAAATACCGTGCATAGCCGCCCAAGGTGCAGATATGTATGTTAAAAAATCACAATAAAATTTGTAATTTATTTTTATTTTTGTAAACGATTACAGAAAAAATCTGGAAAACATGGAAAACGTGATTCTGAAATGAGTGTAGCGGATTTCAAAATCTCGCATCGTACATGTTACAGAAACTATTTTATAGCAAAATTAAATATTTATACCTCAATTTGATAAACAGGCAGGCTACCAGATTCCCGTTTCTTTTTTACCGGTTATGACTAATTTTGGGGATGAATTGCGATAACTTCTACAACGTCCCTGATTCAAATTATGTATAATTTATATTTTGTTATCATCATTTATTTTCAATATTAATATGCATGGAGTAATTTATAAAAAGGTGGACGAATTAATTTCCAAAAATTACTTATCTTTGAAACCATTTGAAGTGTGCGGACCAAATGTAAATTGACTTGATAAAAAAAATTAGATTTAAATTAATAATTAACATATTAATCTTAACAGCGTGGCTTACTCTAAACTGCCTGATATACTCACCAAAAAATTTATTGTCCAAGCAGGAGTTATAAAATTTATATTATTGTAAGTGCAGTACCCACGGTCCAAAAAAGTATATCTGATAATTATGGGAAAAGCTATAGAAATCAAATACGAGTAAATATATCATCACGTCATATTACACATTGCTGAGTGTGCCAATCTGCTTTCTACACAGGCGTCACCTCATGGCACTTCTGTACCGTTTAAAATAGGAAATATCTCTTTTAGCGTGAGTCGGGATCGAATCCGTTCCCCAGATTCGCGATCACATTCAGGCACGCGGCCACGAGACCTCATCAAATAATAAATTCAAAATCGGAATAATAGTTATTTGTGCAGGTATTAAGAGCGCATAAAGGCATATTGTCGATTTAGAGGTTGTTGACGCGCCACATAGGAGCGCAGCATTCTCTCGAAATCGACAATGCACATTTGCGCTCGAAACATACACAAGATTTTTTCTACAGCCGCCACAATAAATTTAACATTGTTTAGAAACCTATTTTTATTTACAAGTTTTCAACGCATATCTGTTACAGGTTACAGGACATAAAAAATTAAAATTGTTTATTTGCTGTCACTGGTTGTTATCCAAGCGTTCAATAAATATTTGATTTAGAGTTAAAAATGTGGAAAGTGAGCATTTTTTCTGTTTTGCTGCGCAAAGTGACATTTTGCGTTGCCCAGCAAACGGAAACTGCAAACGCAAATGCCTTTTTTGTATATTGACTGTAGAAAAGTATATTTATTTTAACAAAATAGAACATATTTATTATAAACATTTAATCGAGAAAAATTACTTAATAAATAAATAATAAATAAATATATCATCACGGCATATTACCCATTGCTGGGTGTGCCAATCTGATTTGTACACAGATTTCGGTAATGATGATGACATGTTTGTACCGTGTGAGCGTTTACCAGGCGTCACCTCACTGGAACTCATTGCTGGCATGGAGAGTTCACCACAAGGGCCAATTTTGTGTCATTTAAAATTGTAAGTATTTGGTGTCGAGATCGAACCCGGTTCCCCAGATTCGCGACCAGACACTTATGGTGCTATTCTGTACCGTTCTATAAGCTCTATAGGCTCTGTAAGTAACCAACGTTACAGTATGTAAGAAAATTACTATTCTGTAACCAAGTTACAGTACTGTCAGCGCTACAGAGTTATAGAAATTTCTATAAATCTTACAGCGCCAAAATCTTGACTGTAAAGTATTTACAGAGCATATTGAAACGTCAAAAATATATTTCAAACGTCAAATATAATATATTTTATATAAATTAAATAAATATGGAAATTAAAAGCAAAAGTTAACAATTTTTATTATATCCATTATTAAATGAAAAACATAGAAGGTAATTATCCTACCAATTCTTAAAGAAATTTATGTTTAACAAAATATTTTAGCATGAAAATAGAGATTTTTCCAGAATTATCAAAATCCATTCAGTTCAGTGTACCAAATAATGAATTACATTACTAATTAAGAAATGTTTTTATTCAAAATAATTGTAATATTTTAATTTAAGTGACTTTTTTTCTTTAATATAAAAGTTGAATAATTTTAAATACCTATATCTAAGAATTTGTCAAAATTAGTGATTCAAAGCTAAAGGCAATAAGGGCAGTTCCCGCCAGTCAAAATGATTTGAAGAAAACCCTATACCTAATTGTACGAGCACGAGTACTAACGCTAGAGACCTGTTCAGTTTCATATAATATTTAAAACAGTCATTAAATGATGACTGCATAATTAATATTAATAGATCACATTAGCAAGGAGAATAGATTACAAAAATTAAAACACAGGAGATAAAACAAATTATTAACAATGACAAGCATTGATTACAACAATGACAAACATTGATTATCTGCAAAAATCAAAACAAAACGTATTTTGATTCAATAAATATATTAGCAATCGGTTCCATGTCATATTTTTAGAATGCCTACTAAATTACTGTCAAATATACTGTAGCATATTTGACAGCTAGACAGGAATGAAGTTAGTCATTCTACAAGAATAACTCTGTAGCCAGACTTGTTACAGAGGGAGTTACAGAATAGGTAATTTTACTATTCGGTAAGCTGTCGTCTTATAGAGCTATATAGCTTATAGAGTCTGTAGAGTTACAGTCTTACAGAGCAAAGTTACAGAATAGCGCCATTAATGAGTCTCAATTTTCGATTCTTCGGAAATCTCTCAACTAGCTTCAACAAATTCTTGCCAAATTCTAAGCATTCTTTGTATTGCTTCTAGTAAAACATTACTATAGAAACTAAGTTCTTTTTTTGCAACACACATCAGCAACGCAACGGTACAGTGTATATTTTTAATAAATGAAATCATTCCTACGTAATTAATACAGCCCGAGAATAGTGCAAGGATTCACTTTATTTTAAAAAACTTGGTGTGGTCGTTACAAAGGTCGCAATAATACCTAGAAAGGTTATAAACCCTTTTATAAAACACCCCCGTAGACGTCGCTATTGATCCGTGCCAATATGGCCAATAAAGGTCAAATTGCATCAGCATACGGAAGAGATGGCCTCGCTCGATATTTACTACGATTCTAGTACGAGTATTTAGCCCACGCTAAATATGCATGCAGTTGTACCAGTTCGAGTACGAGTATGATGCCGTCACCTTTTACCCTGGGCCTCTGATGAAAATATTCATCAATTCAACTTCAATGACCAGCAAACGGAAATTGCATTAAATATTTCACTAAACCTCCACACAGACACACAGTTCATATTAGTTTTTCGCTATGAAATGCATCAAATATATAAAAGAAACGTATTCCTACCTTTTAATATGGAAATGGTTTTAATCTCCCTATTTCATTAAAAACTTCACATATGTATATTGCTTCAGAAATAATTAAATATCTTATTTATTACAAACAAAGGAAGTGGCCAGTATATAGATACTCGTATTTCATTTTCATATATTAGGTTTTTGGGATCTACGTTACTACACTTCTTATTTAACGACATTAACTTTTTCTTGTTAATTCAAATTATTTGAATATGTCAGCTGATTCTTTCAAAATAGCTATAAGGTAAATGAACTACTTGTTTTAAATTATATTTAAAATATTTAGGCCATTTTAAAAAATAGGGTATTCTACTACATTTTTATTTTATTTGTATTTTAAAAACACTTCTTTTCTTAACTGCAAATGCACAATATGAAGTAAGATGATTTTTTAAACTTTGAATTTTACCGGAATAACGTATATTTTACCATGTTAGTTTGTAATGTAGAAACATTATCGCTTGCAACAATTTGGTTGTTTACAAACATTACTTGTTTGATTCATTTTTTATTTTAATGATGGTCGATATGTATCTATATTTTTTATTGTTTTATATCACGTGTATGTAAAAGGTAATAATAAACCCAACGAGACAAAGCTTCCAAAATCGACATTTTTTTTAATCACACTTTATATTTGACCGCTTTCAATAAAGTTTTTGTTCTTATATCACGGCAAAAAGGTCACTTCAAATTATAAATTTTATTTATTATTAACTAATATTTCTTTATATTTACAATGTAATTTCCATCATTAAGAGCCATTTTTATTGCGCCTTTCCGCTTTAGCTAAAATCTTATGGGTAGGTTAGGTTAAATAAGTTATTTATTCAATTTCTAAATTTTACATTTGTGACAATACTTGCATAAAATTGTGCTATAATTATTTTAATATTTTAAGGGGACCAAGTTAATGGCGATTAGTAGCACTAATCAAATATTTAAACATCATAAACCATCACTTTGTTTAACAGAAAAAAATTCTCAAGCTTTGATTTTATAATTTCATTTGAAAATGTATAAAAAATAAATAAGCAAACTGAATAAATAAAATGAACATAACTTTCTATGTACTTCAAAAAGATATGGGATATGAACGTATGAATACAATAAATATTCCAAAAGTTTTTAAAAGGAAGAAAAAAAATTATCTACTGATATGGAAAAGAAATTAATAAATATTCATAAAGAACGATTATAATATAATTTTGTAAGAATATATTTTTAGTGCAATTCTTGAATGTATTGATAAATATTCATTTTATGTGTGAAACAGTTAAGACAGCAGTTTCAAGTCAGAATCGACACAAGTAAAGACGGATTCATGCAGCCATTTACATTTACGTTTAATTTACATTTAATTTATTTTAAAAATTAATTTAGGCATACATGCACCATTTTAATTTAAGTTCTAATATATCTTTCTTTTCATTTAATTTATAAGATAACCAATTTTCATCTTTTGAATATAAATGAAAATGGAAACTCATTGCACATGCGATGGTTTAATACATCAAAAAAATTTAATGGAATATTTATCAAAGACAAATCAAGAAAAATAAGTTGACGACGGTAAATTTGTTGATTTAATGAAACCAAATACACTAATTTATGATAATACAAATCTTTTTAAAATTGGGGACACAAGAAGATATTTTTGCAATTGCATAGGAGCAGACGCCTATATTCATTGGATGTACCGCGAATCTCCGGTGTCGCTTCTTTCTGTATTTTTGTAATAAAAAAGTTCAAAGCTAACGCCAGTACTTCAATCCACACAATCGCTTTGATTAAACGCTTTTAAAAATAACATTACAAACAGAACTTGTTAATGTGTCAAATATTGTAATATATCAATATGCACATGCATTCATTTTTCATTTAATTTATATTTGTATGTATGCATGAATGAGACAATTAAAAAAGATAAATGAGAATTAAATGAAAATGAATATTAAATTAAATGTAAATGGCTGCATGAATCCGCCTTGAAATTATGCCGCAAGTAGTAAATTAATCCAGATTTTATTACTTATTGCCCTTCAACTTCTTCAACTATGTATGTATCTTGATACAGGATTCGACACTTCGAACTAAATATTGGAATGCGCCATGATGCGAGATTCCTATAGTAACAAAACAGGCCGAGAGCGATAGCAAATGAGGGTTTTCCCTCCTTTACGCTCTGGCACATCAGCCCTACATTCTCTACAAATATTAAATATAAAATCTGGTGTGGCCAACACAATACCTCCCGTCATTACCGCCCGAGTCACAAAAAATATTAAGCTAATCCTTATTTTTGGAATAGCGAATTTTAATCTAATTTTGGCAGTTTATATCTTAAAATATAGTCTAATCTGATCCATGTAGGTAGTTACTTTTTATAATAATATCGGGATAAAATAGAATTCACTAATCCAAAAATGAGAATTAGGTTTATTGCGAATCGTTTATTTGTTATTAATCTAAATACATACCTACATATTTACATATGCTGGAAACTGAATTGATGTTCTTTTATTGTTCTATTTCCTTTTTTCTTTTAAAACGTTACTATTATTAATTCAAACTGATTAGTTCTTTGACAGTGAGATTTATCTGTCAGTTACATACATTTGAATAACTGCGCAACCAAGGAGTTTTGTTTGTTTATAGCTTAGGCTCTGGGAATTAAATTATAGATAATTTTATAAATAACATTTAAAGGTATTTTTCGAAGAAAAACTATTTTGAACTTCTAGTAAAGTGCCATTTCCGGTTATTCGATTTACACCAAAATCTAATGGGCTCTTTCCATTACAGAAAAAGTTTGAAATACAAGGTTTCAAAAATTTTTGAATGATAGTATTTGAGTTAGAGTGAGAGATCCACACACACACACACACACACACACACACACACACACACACACACACACACGCCGGCCCGCACCCGCACCCGCACCCGTACCCGCACCCGCGCACGCACACACACACACACACACATACACACACACACACACACACACACACACACACACACACATACACACACACACACACACACACACACACACACACACACACACACACACACACACACACACACACACACACACACACACACACACATATCGTGAAAATGTTAAAATTGAATTCTAGGGACCTTAAAACATGATCATTTACCAAAATCTCAATATGCGATTTTTAGCACGATCCCTATACCTCCTTTACCAAGGATACCGGGAGGTAAATAATAAAACAAAATTATAATAACCTCACATGTCAATGTCAAAGAATTAAAATAAAAATTAAGTCGCAAGACTAAAGAGTTATTGCATAAATAGTTCAGAATGGAGCTCATTCTCGGATATTTTTCGCTTCAGGTAATCAAATTTTTACTTCAAATTCAAAATTTCAAAATAAGTATATCTAATCTCTATAGGCGTTTATTTATAAAAAAAATTTGCATGTTTTTGAAATAATGTCTCCAACCGTTTTGACTAATACAAGAGAAAATGGAAGTAGAGGATTCCATAATATCGACAATAAGAATCAAGGAGCACCTTGATAAGAATAAAAATAACAGTATCGATATTGTACTAAAGACCAAACTATTTGACATTTGCCTGTGAAAATATATTTTTCGAAACAAATGCGGAAAAACCCCACAACATGCTTTCTTTCTTCGCATAATATGAAGCTATGACGGCGCATTCCAGTAGTTTATTGAGTTGAGTGGATTCGACTTCAAAATAGTGCTGTGTTGCATTGTTAAAATTTTTGTATCAAAAATAGTCAAATCTTATTCTCTGGTCCTACTAGGCACCATGTCTGATGTGATTACGGCGCGACGCCGCCAACGGATCCTGTGGGGTTCAATATGGATCTTCTAATCAAATATCAATTATCGCAATTCTTTCTGATGTTCAAGATTATACACATTATTTTTATAAAGTAATAAGCTTCTTTATCAATTTATTTTAAACTTCCAAAATTCTATATAATCTTTCATTTTTTTATTTGTAATCCTATTATAATTTTATATTTTATAAAGAAGATGATATTTAAGGTCCAAATATGGAAACAATTGAAAAAATAATTCGTTCAGAATAAATTTTTCTGTTGTAGAGGGTTTTAGATTTGGTTGATGTCAAGTGAATGTCATGGATATGTAGTAGTAATAAGTAGCGGCATCTGTGCATGGCAGTTAGCAGAACGATTGCATCTATGCAAATGTAATTTTTCCAAGTTCCGTCACGCTCTCGACATAATCTCAGTGTTCCTGTTACACGACAATTTATTTCCGGTTTAAAATATCATCTCCCCCCTTATCCTTTGTTCTCATCTCCTTTCATTTATTTTTTCTAAAAACTCTAGCATATCTTTTTCAACGCCAGAGGGCGCATTTCTCAAGCCAATGAGTTTTCTTCTTTCTCTCTTCGTCTCTCTTCGCTCCTTCAGGACAACAGCTCTCCAACTAGGAGTAACAGGAATTCAACCCTGACCTTTTCAGCCATTACTTATTTGTCACTAACTTTAAATTACTTTAATTCATTCATCGGATCCTGAAACTAAATTTATTGAACTGTTTTTTTACCGATAGAATTTTTACCGTAAAATATCCTGATGTATATTGATTTTCGTTTCTTTATTCATACTATTTTCTAAATGGATAATTCGTCACCCTCACTTTATTATTCCGAAAAACATAGTAAAAGATATTTTTGATATTATATTTACAGGACAACTAGCAACACGCGAAATGATTCAAGTCTTTTGCATCCTGTATTTTTTAATAAAAAACATCAACATTTAATTTAATCTGTCACGTTGTTATTTTTGCTTAGAAACATTAATTTTATTCTTTAACAAATTTATATTTAATGTCCCAATTGTGCAATTATTCGTATTAATCCCGCTTACACACATTATATGTCATACATTGTTCTCACGGAAACTTTGGATGTCACATGATCTTTACAATTAAAATGTTGTAGATCAAATCAAAGGTCAATTTCTGCGAGGGGATTGTCTTTGGTCAAAAAATTCGGTGGTGAGTTTTTGATGAATAAGCACGTTTTAGGGTCCCTGGAATACGATTTTACTATTTTTACGATGATGTCTGTATGTGTGTGTGTGTGTGTGTGTGTGTGTGTGTGTGTGTGTATGTATGTGTGTGTGTGTGTCTGTGTGTGACAAAATTTTCTAATGCGATAACTCTAATACTACAATTCCAAAAATTATAATTCTTTCGCATTCCTCTTCGTTACAGCCATGTGAAGAGCTGATTAGATTTTGGTTATAATTGGTCAACCGGAAGTACCCTCATTTGAAGATTTTAACAGTTTTTCTTGAAAAAATGATGTTAAATATCATTTTTTCACATTTAATGTTATTATAAATATTAAAGTATTATTTATTCTCTATACAATTTGAATGCATTTTATACTTCATATTAAATGGACATAGAGTTAAAAAATTATAAAGACATTAAATATCATGTATATTAGTCAGCTTTGCTATAACTCTGGAAACAGCTGCTACATTAAGAAAATAGAAAATTCTGATTGAAAGGTGTCAGCACGGTGTCAGTGTCAAGTGCAGTTGACAGTATGTTTGTTATAATTTTACTGGAAATATGGGATCTTTTGTTAGAAACTTTCTGTTTGGAATTTGTTTAAAATACATACAACTGCCTTAAGGTAATGTACAAGAAATATAATCTTTTTCAAGGAACTTTCTGTATGACATTTATACAAACTACATAGAACTGACGGAAGGTAATGTGCTGGCCACATCACATTTTTTTCAGATCAGACCAGAAATTTAGGATCTGTTTTTCTTATATCATAAAAAGATCAGTAACGATTTTGTTAATTTCTAATTACTTAAATAGGAATACAAATAGTAAATTAATTACAAAGAATATACTTAGCCGTATGCCTTCCTTTTATTAATGCTGAATTAACGAATAAAGTAGAAACAGAAACAAAAATAATAATTTTAAATATTAGAATTGTTGAAATGTAATAAATTAAGACAGGTCATATCAAATGGGCAGACAATTATTATATGACATTGCATTTTTTAAGTGAGTTAAATAAATTACAACCACTTGTATATAATTTGTTCTTGGATTTTCTGGTTTCAAATTTTTGTATTTGTTTTCTCATTTGACAGAGTCTAAACTATTACCTACATTAAAAAAATCATTTTTGTGTTCTTTATATTTAATCTTTTTTTAAGATCATAGATTATTTAGTTTTTAAATCTAAATCCTGATCAAGATCTGAATATATAAAAGAATCTAGCCCAGATCAAAAAGCATACTTAATGAACTAGATCAGTGATTTAGATCAGTCACAACACAGATCCTAAATGTCAATATTTTCTCTACATATTTTTACTAATTTTCAAAAAAAACCTTGTTTGGGGTTTCAAATGATTTTTTTGTTCCCTGTATAATCGTATTGCGCAGACGACAGTTAAATATTTGATTCAACCACATCTGACAATGCACTCACCGTATATAGTTATTTCACATCATATAATTACGAATGAACCGTGCATTTCATATAAAACAAGTTTTAAAAAACAGTTATTATCACTAAGTTTTATCAAAAAAAAATGTTCTTTAATAGCTCTCGCTGTCTGTGTACTTTACATTTAATATGGTACAATTAGAATATTCACCAATTTTAAAAGTTGACATGTAATTTCACTCAATAGATCACAAATATCACCAAAAGAATATGTATGTAAAATAATTGCGTAGGCTTCCACAGTCTGAGTCATGAGAAATATTCGTTTTCCGGGAATGGACTGTGTCATATTTTGAGTCAGAGCTCAACGTTTCGCCCGCAGTCATATGGGGCATCTTCAGGAGCAAGGGGGATAGTACTGTCTTAAACACGGTTACCCGACGTGTCAACCACGCTAGAGGCCGAGTTTAAGCAACAAGGAGGGAGACTCAGTTTACAAGGTTACCCGACGTGTAAACTGAGTCTCCCTCCTTGTTGCTTAAACTCGGCCTCTAGCGTGGTTGACACGTCGGGTAACCGTGTTTAAGACAGTACTATTCCCCTTGCTCCTGAAGATGCCCCATATGACTGCGGGCGAAACGTTGAGCTCTGACTCAAAATATGACACAGTCCATTCCCGGAAAACGAATATTTCTCAATATGTATGTAGGTATCATTTTTGACACTGAAAAACAATACAAATAAAACAAATACACACAAATGTCACAAAGTCAAAGATGTGACCGTTAAAATTAAATCAGTACGAAATAAAATGTACGGCAAAAGGCCGTAAAGTAGTATTACAGTACTTATTTTGAAATTCCTGACCCGTCTCCTTCGTCGCCTAGTCCGTAAACTTCTCATTCGTACCGTAATAAGTCAATTCCCAGCCTTATAACGTAAATAATTATGTATGCACATATTTTGGTTGTGTGATTTTTTTAAATGTCAATCTTGGAAGCAATTCCTGATGAAATACCAATTCTAATAAAAACTAGTGAAGCTTTAGCTTTTATGTAAACTTTTCCACTGCCTCGTTTTGCAATATCACTTTTAATTACATAAAATTTTGAAATTGTTAATCATTTAATTTTTGAACTTCATTATTTGTTAATTAATGATTTAAATAGTATGTACTGAAAAATATTCTGTATTGGTTGGTTGAAATGGAAGAGGATGAACAATCTTCCCGCTCCAGACATCCTAGAGGCCTCCAGAGACGGCTGGAGACGCAGCGAGGGTGAGTTACGCTCGCTCGACACTGGATTCAATTATGGAAGCCACTGGAGCCGCTTCCACTGGTTTCTGTATTGGTTATTTAAGTGCTCGATGAATGTAATAAATAGAGTGCTGGCACGCATCCACAACTTATTCCCAATATGTGTAAATCAATTATTGATGTTTTGTGTTTCTAAATGAAAACATACCAGCACCAGCAAAATTAAATTCATTACAAAGATTTTCTTTTCTAAAGAAAGTAATTTTCTCTTTTCTATCACTAATATTTAACAAAGATATTCTTAATTATGGTCATCTTTTACAAAGAACGATAGATGCACATAATGAAATAATGTTGGCAAAATGTAATAAAATGATTGAAGGAAAATATATCTCATATGCCTATAAAGGTTTCTATGCATATAAAGATTGTTATCATAAAGACATTTGTAACAATCTTTATGAATTTGTAAATTCAGAACCTGCGTCGGGATTATTAACAATCTTTATAAAATAATACTTGTGAATGAACCAGATTATTTGACAACAGCTAACTTCATTATACATATATGAACCTAATTTAACCTTAATCGTATCTGTCAACGCTTTAATTTTTTTTAAAAAATAATGAGTTGCCAATAACATTTACTACGCAAACGTTTTCCCAAAACAACTAAAGAACAATATGATATGTGTCATATTTGGAAGCCTCTACATTATTTTGAACGTTTTTTTTTAAATTCCTGCAAATGATCTCAACGTGATTGAAAATTTATGGGAAGATTTAATTTTTTTATTTTGACTGAATATGTAACAGAAACATCACACATCATACAGAGTTTTCAAGAATACCACAGAATGTCAAAAGTAACTGTCTTCCACCACAGTCTTTATCGTTCTTATGATCATTATTCAAGTCGAAGCAGAATCTATACGTATAATGAACTGCATCCTGCTAAAATGTAAAAATACCAATATTTGGCAAAAAGGTCATTATTAATAATATTTGATTTGAACAACGTGATAACAATCAAAAATACATAGTTTTAGCAGTCGTTATGATAAAGACTGTCAAGTCAAAACGCTTAACAATTGTTGACAGTAACCACTGGCAGTACTGAGAATACCAAATTCGATTTTAACCATCTTTATAGTACATAACAACCATAAAGACCATAACGACTACACAAATGTTGAGTTCTGAATAGGCTCATATATCGTTACTTCTAACAAGAATCTTCGAAAAAGAAAAGAATATCAGGTATCAAGTACTAAACAATATAGATTCACTTTTACCTTTATGGTACACCGGGTGTATAATTTTGTTTGTGATACAGAAAATACAATAGTAAAATTTTCAGTTCACGATAGTTTCTTCACTAATAATTTCTGGACAAAAGTGTAAATACAAAAGATGGTCAGAATAAAAATGTGCACACAATGAAATAACGTGAAATTTATTGATATAATACATTCTTGTCACGAGATAGATGTAAATTAAAATTTCTATTTTTACGCTTTTTACAGAGTGCCATGAGAAATGATATAAACAATTGCATTGTTTGAATTTCACAGTTTGTATTTATTTCATTCTTACTTTAAATTTATTATTTTTAAAAAATGGATGAACTTACAAAAAATGGAAAAGAAACTTATCTTTTCTTCATTAGTACAAATATTAATTCTAATTTTAAGATACACTTCATAATCATAATTAATATTTATCTAGGGTGTACTTGTTTCATTTCTCATGCCATTCTATAAACAGCATGAAGATGAAAATTTTAATTTACATCTATTTCGTGACAGGAATATGTATATCGATATATCTTGCATTTTTGGTATGGTTTTTCAAGTTATAAATATTGCAGATTTCTTTTCAAACTATTAATTCTATTACAATTTATAATTATATACTTATTTAGGTCTAAAAATTCAACAGAAGGTAACTAAAGTTTATAATACCTACGATTGAATTAATTAAGTTTAATAATATAGAAATAAAAACCTGCAGAATGCACCACAACTTCAAGTACAAAGAACTGATCAAACGAGTAAAAAAAATCTGATTTCGCATTGCCTTCCGTTCTATGTATTTTGTTCAAATTCCACATATAAAGTTTCTTGCAAATATATTTCCAGTACATTACCTTCGGTCAGTTTTATGTATTTTGTATAAATTTGAACAAAATTTTTGACATTTGTATTGTCAAATTGTAAGATTAATTTCTTTTACACTAATATGGTTCCATTTGATACGGGAGTGCGAAAAATAGCGTACATACCACAGGACTAAAGTGCATTCAATCCCTCAGGTGATTATTTCCCGAGCCGAAGGTAAGGGAAATAAACTTCACCCACAGGATTGAATATGCACTTTAGTCCCTTAATATATAATATACTATCAATATCGTCGGGTAACCTCGGAAATTAGGTATGAAAATAACGTAAATCACCCGAAAAATAACGGTAGCCATGGAATTGAAACAAAAATCAACAAATGTTACCGGTTTATCTATCAAGTTACTCTGCGTTAGTTTATTTTTTTTATAAATATATAATTATTTGAAAATTAAATATTGGTCAAGGTCGCCATAACATTTAACTTAGTACAATAATTATTTTTTTTGAAAAACAAACGCACATATAAGATAACCTCTCAAAGGTGAACAAAAAAAAGACTCATTAAATTAAAGTCAAGTCGTAGTAACTCTTATAATTTTCGAAACAACAGAGGTAAACCCCGTAAAAACTCATTTTTCACTGCGTTATATCTCGGAAATTATTGATTAAGTTTTAATGAATTTTGGTCAATACCTGTAAATCCTGTAAAATTAAAACTTCAATATATTAATGATAGTATTTTTAAAAAATATATATTATTATTTCGTTATAATAATAATTAAAGGCTAGAAAATCTTTGACTACTTCAGAACGTACTGATTTTGGAACAAGAACTTCGTTATTTAAGGTAAAATCTATACAACGATATGCCTACATACGAGTAAAATGATTGAATAGACAAGAATTTATGACTTCTTAATAGGGTTATATAAAATTTAATCTGCGAGAAAACTATTTTTCTACATCTTTCCTGAATAGTGAATAGTTTCTGTAATAATGTCACACCATAATTAAAATTCTTATAATCAGCTGCAATGAAAGCAAAATTGCACCATCTTGAAGCTTCTGAATTTTATTACTTTGAAGTGTCACAATAGACGCTTCTCTAATGACTATAAAATAGTTTAAAGTTGATAAATTCTAAAATGACAGTCCTATTCACGAAATAAAACTGCAGTAATGAATAAATGACAATGTTATCTCAGGTAATTAATCAAATAGATTGAAACTTTTTCATTAAAAATTCCTTCATTTGGTAGGGAAGAAACGTCCATTACATCACAAAGGTGGCATCCAGTCTCCACTAAAACACTAGTGACAAGATAAATTGTGGATTTTTTGCTCTAGTTCGAGTCTCGACAAAATTACATTCAGTCGAATTGCAATCTGCTGCCGTATTATCCGAGGCAGCTGTGCAAAAAGGCCACTTGCGACTGTCGATTGTTCGGTGGCAGGTGAGACACATTGAGTCACGTGACGCTAGAATCCAGAAGCAGGAATCCACGACAGCGACACTGGCAATACACAGTGGAATACAACTTTAAACGGTTTTCGGAAATATTACACTAGAACTTATGTTTCACTTTTTTTCGTGATATATGTTTAGCAAACTTTGTATCGAATTTGTTTGGCCAACAGACGAAATAAGGAATGCAGCAGTGAAGTAAATTTCAATTTTACACTTCACATTTTCTAAGTCTTCTATTTTCTTAAAATATATTTACGTTTCAAGTGATATTGATATTTAAATTCTTGTACGTATGAGTATTAGAAGAAAATTTCACATGTTCCACAAAAATTTTCGTTGCTTTTATTGAAACAATTTATTTTCAACATCTGCATTTTTTAATTAATAATAATAATAGAATGATATATAAGAACGCTAGACTGTTTGTTCATGAGATTGCAATAATTAGTAACTAACGTATTTTTACTATACATAATAAATAATGATGTTACAAAATACGATACATATGTATGAATTATGAATGTATTATAAATAAATAAGAACAGTATGTTCAAAGATCTCATTTATAGAATGCATAGATAAAATGATGGTATAGGAAATCTTCATACCTGATGCCTTCGTTTAAAAAACACATTTATACAAATGTTCGTATTTCACTTTAAATGTTAGTTATTAGTTTGCACTTCGTCATTTAATACACAGAAATATTTGAACGTTCGTCCACTGCTAATTATCACAACAAACTACCTACTACCTTGCGATTTTTAACTTGTTTCATTAGGAACACGATAGCACTGATCACAGTGTAGAATGGAATTTCTTTAAAAATTATTATGAATAAATAGTGTAATATTTTTATATATTACATTATTTAACGCTGTACAATTTGTAACGCACACTTTATTATATACAATTTGCAAAATTTTACGAAAGTTACTATTGATTTCTACATAAATATAATTCATCATTTACCAATTCGGTTTTACACGACTAAAATTTCTTAGAATGTTGATACCGAAAAGCCGAAGAACAAACGTAATATCTTCCGATGGGCGGACTGGCCCATAACCCGGTGGGCCATTGCCCATATATATATATATATATATATATATATATATATATATATATATATATATATATATATATATATATATATATATATATATGGGGTGGTGACTTGGACGACGTAGCATAGAGGTTTTAATGGTAAAATTTTAATGTGCAGTTATTTGCTTCCCTAATTATTTTAGAGCAAAATTTTATTTAGATTTTTGCAATAGAAAAAATACTGCATCCGAACATGCTATTGTTCATAATTTTTAAATTTCCGGAACCGTACAAATAGTCGAAAACAATAATAACATTTTTGCAAAAATGATTGATGCCATGGAACAAAAATTTAAACGAAAACGCAACATCTGTCGTAGATTCTTGACGTTTAAACTTATTTTTAAAACGAGGAAAATTAAAACACTTTATTGTAGTTGATAACAACAATGTAATAGTTGATTACAACAAAGTAATTTGATGAGAAAGATTTTTTTATAGTTTAAAAGTGAAGAATCTGTGACAGATTTTTGTGTAAAATTTATTCCATGGCATCAATGATTTTTGCAAAAATGTTATTATTGTTTTCGACTATTTTTACGGTTCCCGAAATTGAAAAATTATAAACAATAGCATATTCGGATACAATATTTTTTTCTGTAGCAAAAATCTAAAAACAATTTTGCTCTAAAATAATTAGGGAAGCAAATAACTGCACATTGAGGTTTTACCATAGAAACCCCTATGCTGCGTCGTCAAAGTCACCATCCTGTATATACATATACATATACCGCGTGGCTCTCGAAATCCGTTACATACGCATTTAACCGTTCTTCCTAGCGCGTTGCTCCCCAAATTATTTTAGAAAAAAATCTTCAAATAAATCAGTAAAAAAAAAAAAATTAATTTCGTAAGTTTAGTAGCTCCAGAAATTGAATATGAAAATTTTGAAAAATTCAGTTTATAGTGCTAGCCATGAAATTAAAACAAAAAAGACAAACAAATGTGATGATTTAAATGCCAAATATTGTTATTTTTTGTCAAGTAAAATGTGCATTTGAACTGTATAGAAGAATTAAATTATTATTCTGCTTAAGAATTTTACGTTGTGATAATTTTATTAAATAATAAAAAGTAAATTAAATTTTATGACAGATAAACACACGTTCGTTTATTCCATGGCTACCCCTACTTTTGAGTAGATTTTCGAAATTTTCATACCTAATTTCTGCTGTTACAAAGCATGCAAAATTAGTTTTGCTTATTGATTTAAATGCAAAATTTTATGTTCTACAACTTTTATTTGAAGATATTTTTATAAAATAATTTGGGGAGCAACGCGTAGGAAAAACTACAAACTGCAACACGCGTCAGTTTTGTGTTTTTTTACTTTTATCGGTTTAGATTTTAGAATACACATCTGAGTCAATCCTAATATTTTATTTAACTTTTACAGCTGTAACAGTAACAATAGAACTTTTCAATTCAACAGCTAACTTTTTCTATCTCGCATATAAGTAAAATGGTGCCTGCGTGCCTGCCTGCAGCTGTCAGTTGGGCTGTCAAACGAAACCTCAAAAATATTGCTGTCACTAAAATACGTGTATCTCAGTAAAAAATTGCATTGTTAGACATTTTAGCTTCAATAAAACCTTTTGTAACTTCTTTCGCGAAGATTTTTAAAGTTGTCAAGGAATTTCCTCACATTTTACGTATAAATTTTTAAAAAACAAACGACACGGATCTTATGTCAAGCACATAACCATGGTTCCCGCCAGTTACTATGCGCAGATCCCATTGCGCACATCTTCTATCTCATTTTCATTATTCTAATCAAATTTTCTTTATTGTAAATAAATTACTTTTTCTGTTGTAATCAAAAATTTTATTTTAATTGGTAGAATATTATCAGATAGTCATTTAATATTAATTATTATAATTAGTTTTTCGTAAGACAGTCATTTTCATTATTTTAATCATTTTCTTTATTGTAATCATACTGTCGCAAAGTCTTATTTTTAAACAAGAGATACAAGCAAAGGGCCATATAGTCACAAAAGTTTTTTATTAAATATTTAAATATTTTAGCATCAACAAGATATTAAACATTGATTAAATTGTAGAGATGATGAGAAATAATTGGAGATGCAGTCGTGGTAAACAGTGTTTATTAAATAGTAATTTAATTAACTTTCCTACGTTTCGATTCCAAATGAATCATCATCAGGGATGGATAACTGTTATCTTTAGTTGTTTCTGACTTTAACTATCCCAGATGATGATTCATTTGTAAAAAAGTAAATTAAATTACTATTTAATAAACACTGTTTACCACGACTACATCTCCAATTATTTCTCATCATCCCTTCAATCTTACTAACAGTCAAGTAATAACAATAAATTTATTGATTAAACTGTCTGCAAAACTCTAAATACAGTGTTTCTATTTTATGTGTCCGGTAAGATTGGAGCTACTCACTAGGATTTCCGGTAAAAATAAACGTTCCAGTCCGTTCCTGCATCTCTCAACACGAGCTTCATTTTTTTTAAATTCATTCTTTTGTTTTATGAAGGAATACGTCAATATAAACTTGGAAGAAGCTGACAGTAACTCCAAATTAATACCTATAATCTCCCATCCATGTAGCGGCGAGTAGTTGGTGTAGTGGTCTCATCCTCTCGTCGTCTAGTCTTCTAGTCGACACTTCATCCTGTACGAGGACATGACGTATAGATGCTATGACAGAGAGAGTTGCTCGCACCATTAACCATCTCGCCGTCTACTGCTTGGCGTCCAAGGAGATGGAATTCGTGTGCTGCTTACCAAATTGTCACGAGAACAGCCAAGAGGCAATTACGGAATATTACAGACAAGAGAAATTGAGGATTTCGTTTTCTGTTTCCTTCTTCTCAATTTACTTAACAGTTACAATAATTGTAATGTTATTATTTACGAATGAAGCTTCCTGATTCATTCATTGATGTTTACGCTTATTCGTGTCATTTTAATAAATTATATTTTAGTGAGTAGTTTTTAATTTGCTACTATAATTTATTAAATTCATTGATTGAAAATATTTCTACATTATCGTTTATTGACTATGGATGTTTACAATATATTTATTTATCACATAATTACCACCACCAATAATAAATAAACCTCAAAAAAGCGAAATAGTTCTATTTCCATCTATGTATTACCCTTTTTAAGCAAGATTGGTTCTTGTTTCATGGTTCATCATGGAACTTCAGCTTAAGAGTTAAGCTTTAACTAATTCTCAAGTACGTACTAAAAAAGAAGTACACAAAAACAGTCATTAAAATTTCAGAAATCGGCACTAAAGTAATCCATTATACGACGATTTCATGTAAATGCAGTCTTGCCAACCTTATGATAATTATTGTGCATGTAAGATAATTTAGGCAGATGTATGATATATAATAGTAAATTTGTTCGTAAAATAACAAAAAGTATGTGCAATAAGAATGAACTAAATAATAAGTTTAAGATAAAACACATAATTTCGATTGTTCTTTATGATAACTCCAATGTTCGAGATGAGCAACATTGAGTGTCAGATTGTCATATGTAAACATAACCTATAAAAGTTCCTTTCATTTTCACAATTTTTCGATTTCAAATAAAATTTAATATGCACCTCGGTACATCGGCACTGAAGTATCTTTTTGTCACTCACATGGTTAGTTTCCACATTCAGTGATAAAAAGTAGAACTTCAGTGCCTTGATATATAAATAACTATTGTTGAACATCTGTGACCTATTATGCATCGTTGAATAGTACAAGTACTTACAAGCATGTTGAAGTCCATGCCCAACAAAAATTGCGAAATCCGTTAACCATTATATAATAAATTTTACTTTCAAATTTTGAGGAAGTATAATTTCATAGAAAAACTGAGAATAATATTTAGATAAAATTCTGGTCTTCCATTTTATATACGTAAGGATGACAAATTTTAAACGTAATAACTTCAGGGTTTTTTAAATAATTTCTTGAGCTGCACTATATCACACGGAGAAAGCTAAAAATTCCTTCTCTCTCTGGCGTAATAAATAGAAATCTCATACAAAAAAATGAGCATCCCCTTCGAAAGAACATAAAAAAGTGAGAAAAAGTAAGAGGTGCAGACCAAAATCTAATATTATTTCACATTTTGGAAGTAATGATCAAAAAATTAAAAATAACAAATTTTACTTTTTTCTTATATAGAATATACCATTTAAATGGTCTCGCAATGGGGTAAATTTTTTCTAATTTAACCGACTTTGTATCTTATAATTCCGGATCCCTATACCTAATTACGGGCGTCACTAGGTACTTTTAACAGGGAGGGCGCAACAGGGCGCACCTTTAGAACGAAATAATTTTTGACAGTCTGATTCTGCATTTAAATTTTTTCATATTTAAAACACAAATATTTCTTTTGGAAAATTTTCAGTTGTAATGAAGCGAACCTAAATACTTATCTGTTCTTCTGCAGAGATGTCCCGAGAATCATCTACTATTATTGCAAAATAATCACAATTATTAATTTCCGGAGTAATTTTGCGTATTATACATTTTGCACTACTCTCTATAACATGATTTTGTGACGTAGTGAACAATAATGTGCATTTTGAGGTACATTGTAATTCTGGAGAAAAGGATGAAATTTTTTAGGGCGGGCGGGCGTTCGTGCGTGCGTTCGTGCTTGCGTGCGTGCGTGCGTTCGTGCTTGCGTGCGTGCGTGCGTGCGTGCGTGCGTGCGTGCGTGCGTGTGTGTGTGTGTATGTATGTATGTATGTATGTATGTATGTATGTATGTATGTATGTATGTATGTATGTATGTATGTATGTATGTATGTATGTGTGTCCGTGTGTGTGTGTGTGTGTATGTAACAAAATTTTCGTCTGCGATAACTCTAATATTACAATTCCAAAAATTATAATTCTTTCGTATTCCTCTTCGTTGCATCCATATGAAGAGCTGATTAGATTTTGTTTATAATTGGTCAACCGGAAGTACCCTCATTTGAAGATTTTAACAGTTTTTCTTGAAAAAACCATGTTAAATATCATTTTTTCACATTTAATGTTATAAATATTAAAGAACATTGTATTCTCTATACGATTTGACTGCATTTTGTACTTCATATTAAATGGATATAGAGTTATAAAATTATAAAGAAATTAAATTTCATAAATTAGCCAGCTATGCTAGAAACAGCTACTATCGCTACTATATTAAGAAAATTCTGATTGAGAGATGTCAGTGTCAAGTACAATTGACATATTCGTAATATATTTATGTTATAATTTTACTCGAAATATAGGATCTTTTTGCTCGAAACTTTCTGTATGGAATATGTATAAAATACATACAACTGTCGAAAGGTAATATACATACAAGAAATTTACAATATTTTGCAAGGAACTTTCTGTATGGATTTTATAGAAAATACATACGCATTTACGAAAATTCTACCGGTAGATACCGCATCTACCGACTGTGTTCGAAAACACGAGTGATAAAAGGTTACCATGTTCGAAAATAATTGTTCAAGGATCTAATATCAAAAAAGGTAGTGATGCAAAGCGAAGCACGCCCGTTAAAAGTGTTCAAAATAGGACTCTGCTCAGTTTGTTAACTACGTCAAATTTCCAACCTGCGTTTCAAATTTTCAAATTTTTTCATAGGTTATGGATCTACCCTGTTTACCACTTGCGTTCTTAAAATATCGATTCCGGTAGCTATAACCTGATAAAAAGCTGTTTACCGGTAACAGTTCACCGGTAGAATTTTCGTAAATACCTCATATAACTGACGGAAGGTAATGTGCTGGCCACATCAGATTTTTTTAATTATAATTAATTTCCTAATGACCTGTAAAGTGTTTTAAAATAATCAGACATAATTTTTTGAAATATGATCAAAAATTTTGTTTAATATTTGATCCGTTTGTACCAATAATTTTAAATAAGATGAGTTAGATGAAATTAGTAAAACATTATGACTATTTAAAACTTGTAAGAAATAGCAATGATTTCCTCCTATTTTGAAAAGTAAATAACCTATTAACTAATTACAGATCCTTTCTTTCGTTTGTAATGACGTTTCGAGTTGAGTTTGCAGACGTTGTGTTCTAACAACGACAGAATCTCTTGAATCTGTGCGCAGAGCGAGGCAGCGTAGCAGTAACTGAAGGTGAAAGAGAAGGAAGTGCAGCTCCGGTGGTAAAGAAAAGAGTATAATGCGCTAAGATTCCGGCACAATGGGGCTCAAGTGCGGACTTGGAACAACGCCCGGAGAAACCGGCACCGGTTCAAAGAAGATGAGTTATTAATTCCGATGTTTGCAGGATTGTTTGTTTGAACGACAATTCATTCCAGGATATAGAATTTTAACAGATTTCGTTCAATTGTTATGCAAAGTTTGAATATTTTAATGATAGATACAATAAGAACCATTTGTCACACTGCATCTCAATTTTAATAGGCTTGGAAATCCTGTATATAATCCTGTATTTGAATCAGAATTTTAATACAAATTGTTCTCATTTTTATGTACACAGAATGCCTCAAAAGTAATGCTCGTGCTTTCGGAATTTGATGCAGGGGACTAAAAGACATCGAAAATGAAGAGGGAAAATTTTTGATTGTCCTTGGCACAATTTATCTTGGAATCAAGTGGAAGACAATCTATTTAAACACATTTTATACATACGAGTATATAGAAAATATATTGTTTTCTAATATTAATTATTTGAACAAGGTTTCAATGTTAAAACAGTGAGGTAAATTACAACGAACAGAAAAATTGGGACCATAACTATTTTCGTATTAACATTTGTTCGTTCTAGCATTTTTTTTTAACTTATCAGTTAGATGGACGGAAAACATCATCTCCATTTTTTTGAGTGAACGTTTTGTGAAAGATATCTAACATTAATTGCCATACTTTAGATTTTTCCATTCGTTGTAGGATTTCCATTTGTTCTAAATTCCAAATTTTATTATTAAAATTGTTCGTTGTAGCATCTGTTCTTTATAAGATCGTTAGTTATACCATATCTTACCTTACTGTATTTGTTTTTTACCTCCCGCTGCCCTTGGTAAGGGAGGTATAGGGGTCGTGCTAAAAATCGCATATCAATATTTTGGTAAATGAGTACGTTTTAAGGTCCCTAGGATTCAATTTTAACATTTTCACGATGATGTCTGTGTATGTGTAGATCCTCCACTCTAACTCAAATACTAACATTCAGAAAATTTTGAAACCTTGTATTTCGAACTTTTATTATTATAGAAAGAACCCATTAGATTTTGGAGTAAATCGGATAACAGGAAATTGCACTTTACTAGAAGTTCAAAATAGTTTTTCTTCGAAAAATACCTTTAAATGTTATTTTTTCGAGATTAATGTTATTATAAAAATTAAAGATTCTTACATTTTCTACAGATATGCATTAATACTTTTTCTATAATTTTGAGGATAAATTCATAAAATTATTTATAATTTAAACCCGGATCCTACGCTTTAAACAAACAAAACTCCTTGATAGTTATTCAAATGTATGTAACTGACAGATAAATGTCACGTCACTGTCAAAGAACTAATCATTTCAAATTAATAATAATAACGCTTTAAGTAGAAAAAAGTAAATAGAATAATAAGAAAGGAAATCAATACAGTTTCCAGCATATGTAAATATGTAGGTATGTATTTAGATTAATAAAAATTAATGATTCGCAAAAAAGTTTAAGCTAATTCTTATTTTTGGATTATTGAATTCTATTTTGTCCCGGTATTTAAAATTTAATCTTCATTTTATTAACAAAAAAGGTAGTTACTTGGATTAGATTAGACTATATTTTAAAAAATAAACTCCCAAAATTAGAGTAAAATTCGCTAATCCAAAAGTAAGGATTAGCTTAATCTTTTTTGTGACTCGGACGGTAAATGGCGGGAGGTTTTGTGTTGGCCACACCAGATTTTTTATCAATAACTCAGTAACGAAGAGCAATGTACCATTCATAATTTTCGATATTTCAGCCTCCTGCATGTATTCTAATTGGAATTCTTGGAAATTTGTATATATGTGCAAAAGAATAATTTAAAAGTATCAATATTGTCATTACTAACATATCTGCCTGTTAATACATGCGCGTTTGAATTCAAATCTAACTAATAGCCAATAATACAGCAAAGCCTGAATAATTCGGAGGTTACTACAAGCCATCGATACTTAGTAAACTAACACGACTAAATTCAAGTAAAATTCGGTCAAATAAACCGGTGTAATTCCGGCCCCATGCACTCCACATTGGGATAGACTCGTAAGAGTCAAGAAAATGACTACGTTTATCACGGCGTTTGAAGCTGCTTGAATTCAGTAAATCCCTTTTCAATCTTCGAAATAAATGATCGAGATTAATATTTCAAGCTGCTTGAAAATGTCAAATCAAACTTATAAAACAAGACGCTTGGACTTATAAAGCGGCTTGCTTGACTTCTGTCGAAATAAACAGTGAAGCTTCAAATAATGGAACAATTTGTTGGAGTGTTAATAAATTCATATCATTTGTTGGTTATTTGGATTTTACCTCATTTTATAAAAGTCGCAACATAAAACTTAATAAGATTGTCCAAAAGCGAAATATTTGGAGTGATGAAGAAACAAATATTTTTTTAATGTTTTTGAAAGAGATGACAAATAACCACTTAACAATTTATGATTTTGAGGTTACATATCCAGCATGTAATTAGATCATATACCTCCCCCCTATCTGTCTGCATAATCTTGTATTTAACTATCTTTTTTAGTCGATACGAATTTAAAGAAAATTGAAAAAAACTCATTCCTAATTCCAATCCGCTAAGATAAACTAATAGGATTTTTAAGTCATAATATACTAGAAGGCGCTTGAATTGTCGAGATAAACGTAGTCAATATTTTTAAATAAAAATGATTACTATACCTTGTTCCACCTAAAAAATATACTAAATAGTGCTGCCGACTACGGCCGGTTTACAATACTACAACCAGTAAAGCAATACATGAAATTATCGAAGATCTTGTTCAGGTTAGTGAAACTACGGAAAATATTGCTATGGTTCATGAGAAATATTTTTTTCGCAATCGTCTAGAAAATGAGCTGTTTCTGAACACTTTTTAAACCGGAAATTCCATCTTTACTGAATTAGCTCGGAAAATTGTCTGTAAAGGATCGAAAAGTTACTTTCCGATCCCTACATGAATATTTAAATTTTTATTCATTCTTTGTTTCAGAACCGCGATAAAAATTTTGTACCGAACATGACCTGAAAGTGTTTTTACTTGGCTCAAAAGATTACAAGGCGAACCGTAGGCTTACTCACCCAAAAGTATCACTTTCTTGTTACCTTCTGTTCCGGTTATGTTATTATTTTTGTACAACTTTACTAGTAGGTACATATTTATTTATTTTCTGTGATTATTTTTAAATATTTGATATCATATGTTGTGTTCGATATTTTTATGATTGATTATATTTGTAACTTTTTGCTGTGAGTTATTAACGTAATACTACATTACGTATTAAATAAATTTCGTATAAAGCTAATTTGACTTATGACGGAATGAATTAGAGATTAAAAGCAAACAAAAGGATTACTAATTCGTATAAATGTCCAGACTGTTTAGTAAATTATCTACAAGAAATAGGTCCACATTTCTTTTAATAAAAAATGTGACCTTTTCTGTATTTGCGCAAACATTAACCAAGAAGAATCGTTCAAATTAATTTGTCATTTAGATACCCGGCTTTCTTTTTTATCAAAATGAGTTCATTTAATATTCATTTATATTTATTTAACCTAGAATATCAATTAATGAAACAAGATTCCGTTCCTTGACCAAAGTAATGTTACGTACTTTAACTTACTAATACCAAAAATAAAATACAGATGTTTGTGTGACCATTCTCTTTACTAAAATTATTTTTGATGCACAATTTAAAGTCCCTACAATCAGATTTTAACATTTTTCGGGATAATATGCGTTTGTGCGTAGATATATACCGGGTGTCTTAGGCCAACCGACGCAGGGGGGTTTAACATGGAAATATGGAAAATCAGTTAATTGTGAATAGTATCTCCCCAGTGCAAGATATTAAGTTGAAATCAGTCAATTTAAATATGAAATATTAGAAGAAATTAAGAAAAATTGTAGAATTTTTAGGATTGTTCTTCATATCCAGAAAAAATTGTTTCCAAGCAACGATCCTGCATGGTGGTAGCGTATACGCTTATTAACAAACATAATTCTGAGAGACGGGTTCGGAACCAGCCGACAGCAAATTTTATTTTTTAATTTTCACTTTTCAAAAAAAAATTATTATTTCTATGTTTTTAATCTTTCATTAATATTTAATAAAATGGATTATATTATAAGTAACACAACTTATTTATTTTATAAAAATATAAGTCGCACTAATTACATCAGTAAGAATTAAAAAATACAACAAATATTAAAAATGACCGCCATTTTGTACTAAGCAGAGAGGCGATCATAACATTATTGTCTCACTTTGCTCAGCTGTCGATTTAAAATAAGTCTGCAGTTATTCCTCATTGCCGCTTTAAGATCTACTGAAGGGGTCAATTTAAATGGCATTAAATTTTTGATTTTAAATGACCGCAAAGAAAAAATGTAAGGGGCAATTAATTGGTCCATATTTAAACCAATCCAAGAATATTTGTTGTAATCAGCGTGATTTAGAATTTTCAAAATATAATTTATTATTGAAATAAAGATATATTTTATTAAATATCAATAAAAGATTAAAAACATATTAATAATAAAAATTATTGTGAAAAGAAAAAGTTAAAAGATAAATTTTGCTGTGGCTGGTTTCGAACCCGTCACTCGAGTTTTTTTTTTATTACCAAGCGCACACGCTACCATTTATACTATTTGAACCATTGCTTGGGAACTATTTTTACCATGATATGAACAACAATCCTGGAAATTCGACAATTTTTCGTATTTTTTTCTATTATCACACATGTAAATTGACTGATTTGAAATGTAATCCATAGAATTAATAACTCCGGTTAAGCATACAAAATTTCAACTTTATATCTTGCTCTGGGGAGATACTATTCCCAATTAACTGATTTTCCATGTTAATCACCCATGTGTCGGTTGGCCTAAGACACCCGGTACCTATACATAGGTCAAGTGTAATCGTCACTGTCGATTAGATAAGGAAAATGTTAGTGGGTAGTGGCAGTGCTTAATTTGGGCCTAAATAAATATGTTATGGGGTCTCGTGGCCGCGTGCCTGAGTGTCAGGTCGAGAATCTGGAGAACCGGGTTCGATCCCGACCGACGCCAAATATTTCCAATTTTAAATGGCACAAAATTGGCCCCTTTGGTGCACTCTCCACGCCAGCAATGAGTGCCCGTGAGGTGACGCCTGGTAAGCGCCCGCACGGTGCAAATATATCATCTTTACCGATATCTGTGTACAAAGCAGATTGGCACACCCAGCAATGGGTAATAAGCCGTGATGATATATTTATTTATTTTATTTATAAATATGGTTATATGAGATTTTATTTCTTGACAAATTTCACAAATCATCGATAATTATCAGTTTCATCATAGGTTTAAATTTAAAAAAAAACAATGTAATAAACCATGGAGGACAGAAATATCTTTCTAAGTTTAAGTGTATTTATTTTTCTTCATTACTTCATGTAAATATATGAAAAAAATGTTTAGAACAAATGTTGTAGTGGATACTTTAAGGATTTTATAAATGTTTTACTATCTATAATCGATGGAGTGGTTATCAAAAAATCTTGTTTTAAAATTTTTGATCGATCGCCATTTTGCCATTTGAGAACATAAAAAATAATTGTAATTGCAATTGTTTTACAGGGCCTAAAGGTAATCTGGATAGATCGTCTGTTTTTCCGGGAAAGACAGCAAATCGTTTTTCAGGGTATTTAACCTGACCACCAAAGGTCGATATTTGGAATACCATGATGCATAAATTTTCTTTTATCATCTTTTTTTTAATTCCTTCGGTATCTCCGAAACAAAGAGGAATTCACCTGTAGGTCATATAACATTTTTTGGTCGTAATGACCCCCGGAATATATAGTATAAGTTTATCGGTCGAGTCGCGGAACACGCTGTATATCGTTGGAAAGCAAAAGCAAAACATCTTTCTTATGTAATTTTCTAGATGCTCATTGACATCGTTAACTCGACATCAAACAGTGATAAAAAATAATTAAAATCGCTGTTCCAAGGAACATACAAAGTACCTTAACGAAGTATAAATCAGAGTTTTCATGTTTAAAAAAAACTAGATTGATGCGAATATCCTATCCACATAAGATATTTATTCTCATTATCAATTCATCTTGTAAACTGGCTACCCTAAATACTTCATGTTCTACTTCCCCTCATGTATCGTTCACCATGCATAACATGCCTGTAGTAGCAGTAGGCCATGATCCCCAGTGGGGCTAGACAAGTGAATAGCGCAGGCCGCCATTGTAGCGTCGGCTTTGTGCCCGGAATATTGTGGCTAAACACCGGGCTCAAAGAAGCAAGGTGCAGGCATTCCGCCACACATTCTTCATACAAGAATGTCACTGTATTGTTTACCAAGTGAGGGAATAGTTGCCAAGTATACAAACTTTAACTAGCAGCCAGGAAAATATAAATACACCATGATATGCAACATAGTTTTAATGAGGTAAGATATGAATACTATTGGAATTTAAATATATACATCGGATTAGATAAATAACTGGGCCCTTGCATGGATTTTACTGTCGCAAAGTTATTGCGTAATTTAAAATTTACGAATAATTAAGTAATCTGTAATCTGTGTACACCCAGCAATGAGTAAGATACCGTGATGATATATTTATTTTATTTCTTTATTTATTCATTTATTAAGTAATAGTATATTGTAATACTTATATGTTTTTCATACTATGTTTTGCTTTATTTATGTTTTTCGTCGATTCGCATTAAAAGAATGCTTTTATTCAGTTACTAGCAAACACAATGAACGTTACTTTTATTAAGTAATAGTATATTGAAAAACAAGTATTGCAATCACTCTTATTAAACATTGTAATACTTACGTGTTTTTCATACTATTTTTTTTAGTGTTTTGCTTTATTTATGTTTTTCGTCGATTCGCATTAAAATAATGCTTTTATTCACAGTTACTAGCAAACACAATGAACGTTACTTAGGTACTTTCACTGCCGCCGGCATAGAATTTTGTTTTTAGCAACCCTGATGACAACGACGATGGAAATAACGTTTAAAATATTAAAATTAATTATAAAATTAATAATAATTCTAAATAATCTACTAGAATATTATGTGTTCATTCCGGCAAAAATGGAGATTAACTACTTTGGCTAAAATCAAAGACGACGTTGCCTCGTCCATTTATCTTCGCCGCAGCAATAAATCTGCTACTTTTTTGCCTTGTTAAACAAATACTTGTTATTTTAAAATTATTATTTTCACAATGGAATTCAACAAAAAAATACAAATTGAAAAAAATATTTATGCTACGCGCTGTCAAAGACACTATCAAAGTCAAATGCAGATGAATAGATGTTTGCTTAGTAACCACATTGTCTTCAAGTAGTTTCTACTACCCCTGATCACATAACTTAGTTATGTGATCAGGGCTACTTACTACATACTACATTGTCACCATAGTATAGTTTTAGTTTACGCTGTGTAATAAAGGCCTAGATTAAATTCTTAAAACGTGAAAAAAAAACTCCTACAAGCAACAGAAAAAAATCAGCGTGAAAATTTAACTGAGAAACGTTACAACGTGTATCATTATATCTTTTCTATCCTTACTTGTAATTATTTGTTATGACTGGCTATTTTTGTACTTATTTGTATTTTTTATTTCCTGGCGAATAAATTATTATTATTATACGTACCTATACCTATGTAGATAAATTATTTTAATTTTTGTTACCTTAAATTGAATTTAAAAATAAATTTTTAGATTTACAGTAAAACCCGCAAATTTTGTTTAAATGTAATAATAATCCCAAGTGCAATCTACTAATGATGGAATAATCTAGTAATTATGAATAAAATATTTTAATATATTATTTTGCTAGGTAAACCAAAATAAATTTTGTTTTTATAATAAATGCAACGTATTTCAATTAAACGTGAATTGTTTTTTGTTTCGTGTTGAAATATAAATATTATAGAGCCGGTGATAAAAAAAAACTGCTTGGAATTTATTTGTTGTAAATATTGTGTATTACAGTTAATTAAAAATCGTAATTATATTCATGAATTCATAAATATAATAAGAACTAATAAAATTCATTGAGTAATATACAATATAGTTTAATAAATCACATTCAATGTAAATCCTTATGTAAAAAAATAGTTATTTGCAGAAAGTTACTGCAACTTAAATACAATGATATCTATAGATCAAACATGAAAGCATTCTTACCCGGTACATGTAAAGAGGGAAATTATTTTGAATATAATTGAAATCGAAAACTACAATATCTGAGTTCATATCTTAAATATAAAAAATCTGGCGTGGCCAACACAATACCTCCCCCCATTACAGCCCGAGCCACAAAAATAATAAGTCAATCCTTATTTTTGGATTAGCGAATTTTACTCTAATTTTGACAGTTTATATCTTAAAATATAGTCTAATCTAATCCAAGTTACTACCTTTTTTTTAAACCACTCAACAGGATTAAATCCCAATTACAGAGTGGGTTCACATTCACACACATCCATGCCTTAGTGGGATTCGAACCCAGAGCCCCGAGGGCACTCATGACATGAGGCGTTGCACTAACCATTGAGCCACCGGAGCTACAATAAAATGAAGATTAAATTTTAAATATCGAGATAGAATAGAATTCACTAATCCAAAAATAAGGATTAGCTTAAACATTTTTTTGAATCGTTAATTTTTATTATTATAAATACATTTATTTATGCTGAATCGAATTCCTTTTCTACTGTTCTATTTACTTTTTTCCTTTTTAAAACGTTACTAATATTATGTTGAAATTATTAGTTCTTTGATAGTGACATTTATCTGTCAGTTCCATACATTTGAATAACTGCGTTTTGTTTGTTTAAAGCGTAGTCTGGGATTTAAATTATAGATAATTTTATAAATTTATACATAAAATATATAGAAAAAGTATTAATGCAAATCTATAGAAAATTTAATAACCTTTAATTTTTATAATAGCATTAATCTCGAAAAAATAACATTTAAAGGTATTTTTGAGCTTCTAGTAAAGTGCCATCGGTTATCCGATTTTTACCAAAATCTAATCTAATTTTATCCGGTATACGAAGAATAATCCTGCAAATTCTACAAATTTTCTTAATTTTTTCTAATATTATGAGTATAGAAAATTTTAGCTTAATATCTTACACTGGGGAGATACTATTCACAATTAACTGATTTCACATGTTAATCTTCCATGTGTCGGCCGGTCTAAGACACCCGGTATATATATATATATATATATATATATATATATATATATATATATATATATATATATATATATATATATATATATATATATATATATATGGTGTAAACGAAACTAGGAAACGCGATTTTTCTCGGAAGTTATTAGAGATACAAAAAAATACTATAAATAAAGTTGTAGATCAAAGGGGGCATCCCATTACAGAATAAAATATTTTTTATACGAGTGGTTCTCAAGTCACAACACAAAGTTATATTTGTTTAAATGGGATGGCATATATTTTTTAGGCCCATTCGATACAGTATTTTTTTCTGAATTCAACCATGTAATCATTTTATGTCCTTACATAATAAAAATATTGAAAAAAATTCAATTAAAATTTGAATAAATATTATTTTTATAGATATTTTTCAGTAGGCCATGTATGAAAAACGAAACCTGGTATTTGTCAATTTGAATTATTTAGTGCATAATAATTCCTATTATTCCGGATATAGAACACTATTTATAAGGTAATTAACAAAAATATTTGTTTTACTTAGCCTACTATATATATATATATATATATATATATATATATATATATATATATATATATATATATATATATATATATATATATATATATATATATATATATATATATATATATATATATATATATATATATATATATATATATATATATATATATATATATATATATATATATATATATATATATATATATATATATATATATATATATATATATATATATATATATATATATATATATATATATATATATATATATATATATATATATATATATATATATATATATATATATATATATATATATATATATATATATATATATATATATATATATATATATATATATATATATATATATATATATATATATATATATATATATATATATATATATATATATATATATATATATATATATATATATATATATATATATATATATATATATATATATATATATATATATATATATATATATATATATATATATATATATATATATATATATATATATATATATATATATATATATATATATATATATATATATATATATATATATATATATATATATATATATATATATATATATATATATATATATATATATATATATATATATATATATATATATATATATATATATATATATATATATATATATATATATATACGTATACAATCATCTTTACAGAATCGACATCTTTAGAGGAGCATAATTTAAATTATTGATTTTACACATAATAAATAATTTTAGTGATTATATTGTCATGAACATTAGAATAAGTGGGTAATTTAAAGTATGAATATTACCATTTAATAAATAAAATACAAATTTTTATTATGTCGATACTACAGAACACTGTATCTTGGTTTCAAAATATATGGCCAGCAGCCAGCACCAAGTTTCCATTTATCCTGACGTGACGAGTAGTAAAAGTTGGCGTACATATGTGATTTGTTGTTATTATTTAAAACTGTTTATTTTGTCACACAGGGACTAATAACCAAACGTAAGTATGATTATATAATTAATTATATATTATTGTGTTTACATAGAACTGTTACTTTTGTTTGAGTCAAATGTTCATTCTTAACCTATAAATTAGTGGCAAATTTTCATTGATAATACTGACAAGTTTGTAAAGCAAAAGGATATTACCTATATACCATGATGAGGAACGAAATTGGAGTTGCTTACAGCTAGGAAGGAGCCAAGGGTAAAAAAATGTTCAAAACCCTTAATATGGCATGTGTAAGTTTTATTTGTTTTTGGTAAAAATTTCATATAAATCATTTACAATATTTTAGAAGCTGTTTAAATGAACAAAAGAACGTCCGATGTTCAGGATGACGAAATAATGAAGGTCATTAAAGCTTGGTTTCTCCTAGGTAAAGAGGCTCGAAAATTATCATAAAAGGTGAGATAGTCATTCACATTTCAATGCTTTTTTTATATTATTTAATTTTCACAGAAATCTTTTTTCTTTCAATAATTGAATCGTTCACGGTTTTTAATGTTACAGGAATAACTACAAAAGCAATTACCGGCTAAACCCAATTTTAGGATAAACTAAATTGGCCTAGGCCAAACTAGTTGCTAATAGGATAAATCAATTATAATCAATAACGTTTTGTTTAGGTATATTTTATTTAAAATTAAAGCAATTATGACTATATTATTTACTTTCTTAACACACCTTAACAAAACCTTACCTAACGCACAAAACTCCTAATTTATTGATAATGTTGGGAACTAGTTCAGCCTAGGCCAAACTAGTTTATCCTGAAATTGGATTTGGCCGGTAATATATATAATAAATTTAGAAATACATGTATAATTTAATCCATTTAATATTAAACAATATTTATTTTGTCTAGGAATACAACTTTACCGCTACGTGAAGATGAGCAGAGATAGGTATACATTGGAATCTATCAATATTATGTATATTTTCAGAATGTAATTTATTTTTAGAATAAATAAGATGCAATTAATCCTTTACAGAATATGTAAAGTATAATTTTTAATATAAATGAAGGGAATGCATACAAATTCCTAAATTCACACATATCACTCTGTACATATCTTGCCATATATATTTTACTAATGTACAAATACGCCCCTTGAAGTTATATTGTCCTGTACATTTGTCAATGTCTACAAGAATTCAAACTTGGCGCGTTCACTGCATGTTGAATTACACTTCAAAACATGTGTAATATTTATATTATATTTTAGGTAAGGTTAACATTTGTAATTTTTTTATTAAAAGAAATAAAAAACATTTTATTTCCCAAGTGTAGTTCGAAATGCAGATAACGCGCCAAGTTCGAATTCACTGATGTGTGACAACTTCATGGTATACATGTACACATTAAAAAATGTGTAGTTGTTTCTAACCTATGAACTGTCATTGTTAAAAATAATTTTGCCAAGCATGGATTTGAACCAGGTAACACAAGTTAATAATGGAACTAGACAAAGTGTAATCAAAAATGATATAAATGTGTGGTCTGACGATGAATGCGATATGACTTGACATCAGCACGATTATTGAATTTAAACAAGGTGTGATCAAAAATTATATGAATGTGTGGTCCGATGATGAATGCGATATAACTTCAGAGACGAAAAATTATTCATTCATATCTATCTCATATTCAAAACAAGTGAATAAACGTAAACGTACACATAATAATATATTATCACCTGAAAAGAGTCTTTACAAAAACAGTCGAAAAATTAAAACTAGTAGACAGACTGATTTCTCCACCCAAACCACAAATGAAAGTGTTATTAGTTTTCCTCATATTTTACAAAGAAATGCAGAAGTTCAAATAGAGCCAGAAAATAATAAAAAAAAGAAAGAGTCCACCGTATTTTTAAAACGACCACATGGTGTGGCTACACAAACAGAAGAACAGCAAGAAAACTATCAACTACTTGGACTCGCGAACATCAAAATAAATCTCAATGATGTTTTCTCTAAAGCATCTACTTCCAACGAAAACAAAGATACTTCTACAATGAAGTGCGATGTTAAGTAAAAAAGCAAACGTCATTTAATACCCATGAAACAATTCACAGTACCAGACCTGACTTTGTATCAAATGAAGAGGCGTTGTGTACATTCAACTCCAACTGAATCTCCTAAGATTTTTTTTAAATTTTTATATATTTTTTATAATTTAAATAAATATTCTTATAAAACAAATTTTATTTTTATTTATTTGGGCGTTGTTCTCAAAGTTTGGAAAATGTGCGGTAAAATTGTAAGCTTTTTTCAATTTTAACATCAGATCTTCACATGGAATTAACCAGTTTTGATTCCTCGCCTGTGCTTGCCACATTATTTGTATCCTAGTCTCCTTGGATGGTTTCATATCTTCTGTACTGTGAAAAAAGCTTTTCCTTGATTTTAATCGTTGCCGAATGGTTGATGTTCGTTTGCATTTGGGAAGTTGATACAGAGTGCACTTTTCCAAGAGGTGTTGGTATTTTCACTAATAGGAAATGGCACTAAAGAAATATTGGTAGATTCAAAATTAAAATCTTTAATACAACATGATTAGTGATTTGATGAAGAATTTAATTATCTATAACATTTATTTGAAGCCTTTTGCTCTAACATCAATAGGGAACAAATTATCGCTATATTAAAAAAATACTTTGACCGTTAGTATGAACAAGTTATTAAGGGTGATTAGCAAGCATTTGATTTGCAATGTTTTATCTCTATATCGTTTATGGATTATTTTAAAGAAAACTGCTTCAAATAAAAGATGCGTGTAATTAATTTCTCTATAACTATTATTTGAAATATTTTTCTTTAAAATAATCCATGAACTATTGAGAGAGATAAAACAATGCTATTCAAATACTCGCTAATCGTCCTTAATCACTTGTTCATACTAACGGTTTGTATGCCTATATTGCATAAAAAAAAAACTGACAACATGTACATATATGTATAGAATTTTTCATGTAAGAATGGCATTGCGAAATACAAAATGTATGATTGTTTATCAATGCCATAAAAAAAAAAAACTATCGAAAAGGAATAGAGTGATGGTCTTATTTACATGTGAGATGTGAGTGCCTTGATGCAGAAAAAGATAATTTCCTAGTAAGTGTTAGTTCCGAATATTGAGCGAATTAGTATTGCGTAATGCCATTCTTACGTGAAGAATACTACATAATTAGTATTACATATAACTAATGATTAACTGTTTGTAAATTAAACTAAATTATCTTAATTTCAGTTTGAATCTCAAGTACTGGTAATGGCAACATATATAGTTTTTTAGTTCATATAGCAAACTAGTTCCATCAAAATTTATTAATCAACTAGATTTTCAATATTTGATCCAATGAGAACAAAATAGCAACGAATATTGCATACTAGATTTAACGTTTACAATTTCAAACGACACACTAAAATTAAAAATGTATTTAAACAAATAAAAGTTGTGCTAAATCATTGTATACTATAATAATATAATTAAAATCAGAAAAAAAATATTTATATCTCTCCAAAAATTAATTTTACAGTAAAGTTATTGAAAGATGTCCGATCAAGGTCATCTACGAATTTATTAATTAAGATTTTTTTCTGTCAAATTCAGTAGTGTAGTTCACTTAGTTCTTATGAGGGTACATAAGATACTACTGTTATTTTATTGGAATGTCCTAACTTGATCGAAACAATATAAATTTTTGAAAGACAAGCGTGTTATACCCATCCTTATCGCACACACTTCTTCTGAGAGAGAGAGAGAGACAAATATATGCCAATTTGTTGATTCGTTCATGATATAGATGACTTTGATCCGACATCTTTCAATAATTTTACTGTACATGCTTCTATTTATAATAAAAATATAACTTTATTTACCAGTTTGAGAGCGAGTGGGTTTACTATCGGTTTTTTATTACAAAAAAAGCTAACATGTGGTTATGGGTTATTTCTGATCAAAACTATAATGCCTGGTTACAGAAACGTTCATCAATGCCTTGTTCAGTTAGCGGACCGTCAAAATTAATAAATTCGAATCAGTTTCTTTGTTCTTATGACAATTAAATCATTGATGTCAAAAAATCGAGTTGCATTTGTTTATTTTAATGAACCGTTGATTAAACAAGGCGTTGATTAACGTTTTTGCAACCCAGCATAAGTCTTACAGATCTGTAAAAAACTTACAAAAACACATCAAATTTTATTGGTTAATATAAAACTGTACATTGCGATTTTGTTCAGTATTAACAGATTTACAGATCTGTAAGACTCAGTTTTGAACAGAATAAGCTCATTAGTCAGTGCGTTTTTGTAAATCGATGGATCCAGGCAACGTAGATTTTTTCATTAGTTAAAAAATATCAATCATTAATAATAACATATCAAATAAGTTAATATTTTCTATAATATTGAATTTGAATATTTGTGTCCAGTATCTAAATAGAAAACATTAAAACTGGTTTTAAGTTATTTTAGATAAAAATCTAAGTTACTTGGTTCCATCGAATCTCAATAGTTTGAGTGTACTCACTTAAAATTACTAATTAACCTAAATAAATTATCAAGTTACGATGTAGAGTGCGTGATTGTGTGGTTAGCATCTCGTTTCTTTTTGTTGAAATTATTAATCCAAGCATAAATATGATATTTCGTTCGCAGTTTGAATACATCATTATGTTTCTGAATTAGCTTTTTACAATAATTTATAGGTGGGAGTGTAAGACTTTCTAAATATGACGAAAATTCTTCTTTAATCAAGTTTATTTCATTTTGCGACCATTTATTTCTGAAACCAACACGACGATAAACTGGACTTACATATTTAGACTGCATTTTAAAGAAACTTGGACTCTTATATTGACAACCACTAATTTTGTTTTTTCTATTTCGTTTTCTTGGAGTAACTTCTAAAAGTAATTTAACAAAGTACAAACTTTCTCATGATTAAAATAAATAAAAAATACCATTTTTTGACGATTTTTTGAAACTTGGGTCATTTTCGTCTTCGGACTGATTAGAAATTTCTGACTCTGAATGGATCTCAGTATCTCCCATAACTTCAAGCTCATCAATTGTTTTGCCTTTATATTTATTTATATTATTGTCTCCCACAGCCATAAAAAATTTAGTTAATCTCGTTATTTGTAAAGTAAGTTCTGGTTTTCTATAATGTGCACGATGTATTTCTATATCGTGACCCATGAAATCTGCCAATTGCTGAATTTCATTATCATTTAAATTGAGTATTTGTGACAAAGTTGCTACTTGCTTTCTCAAATATGTTCCTCTTAATTTGTTGGGTTCAGCTGCACCACATTTCACAGAATACTCACGTATAGCATTTACTGCTTGAATATAGGGGATTTTATGCTGAATCCCGAAAAGAAATGGATTAGTATCACATACACCAGCTTCCTGTCGATATTTTACAACCATATCTATGTATCGAATATGGGATTCATTCAATAATAAAGGTACACGTCTGCCGCGCTTTCCTCTTATTTCCATTCTCTCAAATCTATCAGCCAATATACGTTCTAGTCTATTTAGTGTTTTATACTGGTCATTTGTAATCTTTTGTTTCTCTATGTAATTTTTTAATAATATTCTCGATACCTCCCCGACACGACGTCTATTAAACGTTAATAATAAGAGCATAACACATTTTGCCAATGTATACCAGCGATTATAATCAAAAGCATGTAGTAACGCAATATACGAATTTTCTGCCTTTTCTTTTAAATACTCTTGAAACAATTTAATATCATCAACTGAAGGTAAAACACAACTTTTGTTCCATTTATTTTCAGATAATGTAATGTTTGCATTTTTACCTATATGAACTGTATATTCTTTTAAATGAACAGTTAGAAAATTAATTAAATCAGTTTGATTTTGGCTATTAGCTAAACCATCTTTAATATTTCTAATTTTTAATACTTCGACCACATCAATCAGTGAAGATCTTAAATGCGAAGCTAATGACGGTTTCAAATACGTAAAATTATCGTCGACAGAACACATATTTTGGATAGCTCTTTTACAGTTATCATATTTAGAAGGTACTAAACATGAAGATAGATCTGTGATTTCGGGATCAATTTTTCTCATTTCTAATACAAATCTTCCAAGTTCTCGTAATCTTTGTCGAGAATGAGCAGTTAGGTGATCATATCTGGCATATTTCATAGCAATGTGTTTTGCTAAGAGAATTATTGCGCGATCTTCCATTACTACTGCAGATATATTATCTTTTGATAAATCTTTTAACAATCTCTGAATTAGTTTATCTTCTAAACAGGGCGTCGAAGGAGGCAGTGCCAATAACCGTGATTCTGAAATTATTCTTGATTTATTTGCTATTCTATTTGAACATATTTTTTCATGTCTTGCTAAATTACGAGGTAAGAATGTCCCTTTACATGTTGGGCATGGCAGAAATTCTTTCCTACATGATTTTTTTGGATTTCTAACCACTATTAGATCCAAATTTTGTGTTCTAGCATTTTCATTATATTGAAACATACCCTCAGTTCGTAAAAAATACAATGCTTTTTTGCGTTCTTTGCTCGTTTTTGGCATGGCTAGTATAGATTGCACTTTCGGTTCACTTTCATGGATTAATATATGACGCCCAAAAGCAGATGTTAATTTTTTACAGAAAACACAGTAATGTTTCTTTTTACCTCTGTTTTTACTCTGTAATAATATACTTTCACTAGAAGCAGTTTTTAAAGGATTTGATGAATCTTCAGATATAAGACTTATTTGATTTAAATGAGCCATTATTTTTCTGTTATTTTGTAAATAGAAGGTTTTACCTATATATGTTCCGGGTTTTTTGCATGTATTTAATAACAGCTCATACTTTTTTGCTGATATAGAATATGAAAACTGTATAGGGCAATCCACCAGGCTATTAAATTCTAAAAACAAAATTATATGTATATAGAGTATGTGCCAAGGGCCATTTTTGCGACCCCTACCCAAAGTTCCGGTCAACGTGATCCCCGGCCGCCGGTTTTCGTAATAATATCGCATCGGAAAGTTGACATTTATTGTCAAAATTAGACATATTGCAAATTATCGTTTCGCTATATTTTTTGAAAACCGATGGTAACGTTGCTTGGAACTTTGACCAGAGGTCGTAAAAGTGGCCCTTACTCGTGCAATACGCTGAAATTTCTAAAATAATAATTTTTACGAAATCAGTAAGTTGAATTAGATAAAACTTAATTAACTAGGAGACCATTTAATATCTGTGTTTGATTTTACAAAATTTAATTTATCTAATAACATCTATAAGAATCCAGATAAGAATGGAGTGGTGGGAAGATAGGAGCAGTTTGAACTTGTTTGATTAGATAAGACGGGGGTTTTATCCAATCAAAAAAAAAAGATTAAACTGCTCCTATCTTCGCACCACTCCATTCTTATTTAGAATGGACCTCAGCTCAGGTTTTACACATTTACTTTCAGACTTGTTTTTTCAATTTCAAGTAGTGATGCTCACTTATTTTTATCACCAGTCGATTACATCAAAACAACCTCTTTCTAATCACTTTCTCAAAATCTCAAGTTATACATTCAAGAGCGCCATATTATATACATGGTTTATTCGGATTATCTATGTACACCATTTTTATTTTCATATTGTCAAACAGGTATTAAAGGTACAAGAAGATACATACCACATGTATGTTCATTTCCGCTCGTAATGTCAAGTACTACCCCAGTTAATATTTTTTGTTCATTTTCATACATATAATGGGTGTAACTTTTCGCATGCATTATATTTTCTAAATTCATTGTAATCGTGTTCGTTTCTAAATCCATATATATTTCACCCAAACATGATTGTATATTATCTAATTGACAAACTGTTGCAGATATCTGTTCAGGTAATATATCTTGAATTAGAACTGCAATAAAGAAAAATATATTATTTTGTGAATATCTTAGATTTTTATCATTTCAACGATTTTTGTCACATAGCATGATTTGTGTTGTGACATGTAAGATAAACGCTGACGAAGATATACATTTGATATATTCGATTTCAAATTTAATGTCAAATTTTAAATATGAAGTGGAACACCCTATACACTTAACAAATTTGGATACTACGTTAAATTTACATAAGATTATCGCTTAATTGAAACAAAATATGAAATAGGCACTATTATTTCTCAAGAAAAATGTGTTAAAGGATATTAAATCATATTTATATCAGTGATAGCAGGAAAAACTACGAATAATAATAATAAAATTATAATTATTTTTATTCTTGTTATTATTATTAACCATTCTATAAAACACTGTACTGTTAAACTTAAAATGGAAAGTAATTAATAAAAGCAAAAAACAAATCATACCGGGTTCAACAACTGCTTTCGATAACGAAGCTTGAAGGGGTTGCGTGTTTTGAATTTATAATGCTATAGTATTAATTTCAGACTGTCTTGTTTCAATACCTTATAATGAAAGGTAATTAAAACATTAAAAACAAAATATTTATGGAGTCTCGTAGCCACGTGTCTGAGTGTCATGTTGCGAATCTGGGAACCGGGTTCGATCCCGACCAACGCAAAATATTTCGAATTCTAAATTGCACAAAATTTACCCTTGTGGTGCGTTCTCCACGCAATGAGTGCCCGTGAGGTGACGCCTGGTAAGCGCCCGCACGGTGCAAATATTTCATCATTACTGATATCTGTGTACAAAACCGATTGGCACACCCAGCAATGGGTAATAAGCCGTGTTGATATATTTATTTATTTTATTTATATTTGGAAACAAATAATTTGAGATTTCCATGTCTCCCGGAATGGTCATCCCGACGACGGTTTGTAACGTCCTCGTGGCAACCAACTCGGACGAAACGAAGATATCAACGAAAGATTAACAACTACAAATAATATGAGCAACGTTCCGATCGACGTAATCTGCGGTTTTCATAAAAATATCGTATCGGAAATTTAGCATTTATTGTACGTACATATGTCAAATTTTTTATGTGACATTTTTTATGAAAATCGTTGGTCACGTTGACAGGATCTTTGATCAGAGGTCGTAAATTGACTCTTAGACAAATTACTTCAATAAAACCATAAACGTACCAGATTCAATATTTTCCGATGTCGATTCTTCAAATAATTTCTTGTTTTGAAATGATGTGTGTACTAACGGTTCAAAAACGCATACTGTTTTTGCTATTTCAGGATCAGAAAATAAAAAATAATTAATAAAAGCAAGAAACAAAGCACTAACACCATACCAGGTTCAACAATATTTTTCGGTGACGAAACTTGAATTGGTTCCGTGTTTTGAATTTCAAATGATATAAGATTATTTTCAGAATGTCTTGTTGCAATATCTTAAAATAAAATATAAGTAAAATATCAAGAAACAAATAGTTTTAAAGTATTTTTTTTAACAAATAATTAGAAGCCGTTTTACTTTTTAGTACTACTTGAGTTTATTCTTAAAACAAATTCACATATCCACAATAAAATTTAAGATATCACGAATTAAATTTAAGATATCTCTAATACAATTTTAGATATCTGCAAATGATTTAGAGATATCTCAAATTCGTTGAATTAGAGATATCTAAAATTGAATTTGAGATATCTGTAATTCATTTTCAGATATCTTAAATTTAATTTTTGTTATTCAAAATTTATTTAAAAATATCTAAAATTAAAATAAGACTATGTCGAATAAGAACTACGTTAGACCACTAGTGAATTAAGAATATCACTAAATGAATTACGGATATCACTAAGCAAATTAATAATATCACTAAATATAATATTGATATGTATTTTTATTTTAAAAGTTACATATTCAAAATTCGTTTAGTGTATTATTAATTTATTTAGCGATATACGAAATTCGTCTAGTGACATCTATGATTCATTTTCAGATATCTACAATTGAATTTGATATATCTGAAAATAAATAATTAGAGATCTCAAATTTAATGAGATATTTTAAATTTAATTAGGGATATCACTAAACAAATTATGGATATCACTAACGGGCCTATTCTGCAACTCAGTGGTTAATTTTTAACGACTGGTTAAAATTTATATCCAATAGATAGTGATTTGACAACTAAAAATCTTTTTTTTGTTATATGTCGACGTACTTGATTGGTTAAAATATTTAGCCAGCTATTAAAAATTAATCACTGAGTTACAGAATAAGCCCGTTAGTGAGTTAGGGATATCACTAAACGAATTTTGGATATGTTACTTTAAAAATACAAATACATATCCATAATTCATTTATTCATATTCTTAATTCATTTAGTGATATCTCTAATTCATTTGGTGATATCTCCAATTTGTTCAGTGATATCCTTAATTCGCTAGTGATCTAACGTAGTTTTTATGGGACATAAACATTAAAATTTAAGATATCTGAAATTGAATTGGAGATATATCAAATTGAATTTTAGATATCTCTGATTCAATAAATTCGAGATATCCTAAATTTTATTATGGATATGCAAATTTGTTTTATGAATAAAACTCAAGTACTATGAAAAAGTAAAACGGCTTTCCATAAAGAAACTACTTGTTACAAAAGTTTGACACTCATATCCGTTACAGCCTCCAATAATTTCATAATAAGTAGAAGTAAAAATGTGAGTATACCTAACTCAGGTGTTCTACTTTCAGAATCAGATGTATGTATACCTAATTCAGATGTTCTACTTTCAGAATCGAATGTATGTATACCTAACTCCGAGCCTAACTCAGATGTTATACTTTCAGAATCGGGAGCGATGTCTATAGTATCAAATAATCTTCGCCGTACTTTTTCCAAATATGCCATATCTTCCTTACCCCACACATTACCTAAAAATATTAATTCTTGTTGAAATATATTTCTTAATTTTATATATTTCAATCAAAACATAAATATATGTATTAAAAAATAAAACCTATTTTCTACTAAATATTCTATTTGATATTTGATAAATGGTAAAGTCAGAAAATATTTACCCAAATATGGCGACTCTTTGATTTCGCAAATATTTGATGAGGTATATTCCTTATCAACTGAATTAAAATTATTTAAACATTCACTATTTTGATTTTCTTGCTCCTCGGGTATTTCATCTGTCAAATGTTCGTTTCCAATATTATTTTCAGTAACATCATTTTCAATATCTTTCATCTTTTTCATCATTTCTTCTTTCTCTAAAATAAATTAAAACGAACAAATAATGAAAAATTGACAGATACAACAAATAATATTGGAACTTAAATGGTCAATGCAGTAAACATTTCAATCTAAATACAAAAGCTTATACTTTTACTTACTTTTCTAAAGGGTACGAGCAGTCACGTGACTTGAGCAACCTTGAAGTGCTTGGAATCAGCTGATTTGTGTGCGCGTGTCACTATGACAAATGACTGCTGAAAAGGTTTTATTTTTAATTTCATGTGTTTTACTGCCTGAAAATTGGACAAGAAACCGTTTTAGCAGTTCAAATTCAGAATAAATCAAAACATTGGTCTTGTTTCAAATACATTGTACTTGTCATAGTGACACGCACACAAATCAGCTGATTAAAAGCACTTCAAGGTCTCTCGAGTCACGTGTCTGCTCGCGCCTTATACCGAGTGTCTACTTCTTTGTAGGGCAGGAAATGCAATGTCAAAAATTTTCATTAAACGATAGTGCGTTCCCTATTAATTTTAGAACAAAAATGTAATGAAAAAATAAATTCAGAATTAAAAACTGCATTAGGAATGGCTACCCCTGCTTACTGTATAAAAAGCAAAAATTCAACTAAATTGTTCCTGTACTACGAGTAGAACTGTTAACATTTTAAAACATTCAACATTAGACGAACATACTTCTGATATTAACCTGCATTTAAAAAAAAAGTATTATTGAAATCTATTAGTATTTGAATTTGATTTTGTAGGAAAAACGAGAAATGCCTTTTTTCCCCATAAAATCAAAGTCAAATACTAATAAATTTCAATAATCCTTTTTTTTAAATGCAGGTTTATAACAGAAGAATGTTTGTCTAATGTTGAATTATTTGAAATGTTAACAGTTCTAGTACAGGAACAATTTATTTGAATTTTTGCTTCATATATAGTAGGCAGAGGCAGCCATTCCTCTTAATATGTATAAGAAATAATTATCACTGAGTGAAAGACAAGTGCCACTTAAAGAGTAAAAAGGGAATTTGTTTTACATGTCTTGGCATACTAATACTAGTATTATAATAGATGGGAAAATGATTCAACAAATTGTGACATACAACTAAAAAAAGAAAAATTGCAACGAAAGAAACTAATATCGAAATGAGATATATGTATAAAATTAGGAATTTATGGTTTAACAGATAAACCATGAGTCTAAACTAGCCAAATTAGCTTAATAAGAGGTAAACTTGGAGATTTACAGTAATATTTTATTATTAAAACAAAGAAAAAGAGAGTAAAGTATTAATTCTGGCATTAAAAATCGTATGGTAATAAAAATGTTCTAGTTCGATTTAAATATGATTGAAATTACCTCCACAAAATAGGATGTTAGCTTTGTATGATCCCAAATTCTTATAGCGTACTTTCCTGTTCGTCATTCCATTTCCTTTTACAAGCTTTTTTTCTTCGCAAACATATAAAACGCCATCATCAATGAATTTTACTAAGTAGTACATTATTCTCTACAAATGTAAAAATTTAGAAAAAATTTACTTACAGTTAGTTCACTTACCTAATTACGCGTGAAACATCCGGCCTATAACTAAGGTTAATGTGAAATTAGAAAAAAAAATTGATTTTATTTAAAATTTATGCAGTATAAAGCCTGTAACGTGCTCCTATTATTCCTGTATTTGCCCTTGTAATAAATAACTATTGTACTGCTCAATGATAACAATTTACACATATACCATACTACGCAATAAGCACACACTGCTGTTTGATTTGAAATGGGAGCGATGGATGGGAGGATGAGAATGGGAGCTTACATTGGCGCTAGTGTTCCATACTCAAAACTCAAGACCAAGAATTTTTACACCCTCTTATTCTAATAAAATAAATACTGCAACATAAGTATTTATTTTATTGAGGCATTATCATCCACAGATCCCAGAATTTAAGGTATTTTATTACAGAGTGCATGACACATGTGCATGAGATTTTAATAAATCACGTATTATGAATATATGTCTTTAATTTATACAAAAATTTTAAATTATTCTAATAAACTAAATATTGCAATATATGTATTTATTATTATTAGGGCATTATCATCCCCAGTTCCCCGAATTTAAGGTATTTTACTACAGAGTGCATGACACATGTGCATGAGATTTTAATAAATCACATATTATGAAAATATGGCTTTGATTTATACAAAAAATTTAACTTATTCTAATAAACTAAATATTGCAAAATAGGTATTTGTTATTATTAGGGCATTATGATCCCCAGATCCCCGAATTTAAGGTGTTTTACTACAGAGTGCATGACACATGTCCATGAGATTTTAATAAATCACATAATATGGAAATATGTCTTTGATTTATTTAAAAAATTTAACTTATTCTAATAAAATAAATATAGCAACATAGGTATTTGTTATTGTTAGGTCATTATCATCCCCAGATCCCCGAATATAATGTATTTTATTACAGAGTGCATGACACATGTGCATGAGATTTTAATAAATCACATATAAAAATATGGCTCTGATATATATAAAATTTTTAACTTAATCTAATAAACTAAATATAGCAAAATAGGTATTTGTTATTGTTAGGGCATTATCATCCCAGTTCCCCGAATTTAAGGTATTTTACTACAGAGTGCATGACACATGTGCATGAGATTTTAATAAATCACATATTATGAAAATATGGCTTTGATTTATACAAAAATTTTAACTTATTCTAATTAACTAAATATTGCAACATAGGTATTTGTTATTATTCAGGCATTATGATCTCCAGATCACCGAATTTAAGGTGTTTTACTACAGAGTGCATGACACATGTGCATGAGGTTTTAATAAATCACATATTATGAAAATATCTCTTTGATTTATACAAAAATTTTAACTTATTCTAATAAACTAAATATTACAACATATGTATTTGGTATTATTTAAGATGTTTAATTACGAGCTCATCAACATTTTTTTTTTGTTGCAAAAAAGTCCTTCATTTTGTATTGCTGTTTATAAGTACATATCAAACTTTCATTCAAATATTGCCGCAAATTGTCAAGCACGAATGTTACCGAGCGCCTACACGAGTATTAACGACAGTGAATGGTAACTGCGGTACGGTATCTGCACAGGTATCTGGGGTATCTGTAAACATTGATAACACGTACATTGCATTTGTGGAACAATCTGAACAGATGTAAGTAAATTAATAGGAGGGGCCTAATTGTACAGTACAACTTGCACAGGAACCAGATTTACATGTAACGAAATTAATGTATTTTAATACAGAGTGCATGAGATTTTAATAAATCACATATTGTGAAAATACATCTTTGATTTATACAAAAATTTTAACGTATTCTTATAAAATAAATATTGCAACATTAGTTTTTGTTATTATTAGTTCATTATCATCCTCAGAACCCCGAATTTAAGGTATTTTATTACAGAATGCATGACACATGTGCATGAGATTTTAATAAATCACATATGAAAATGTAGCTTTTATTTATATAATTTTTTTAACTTAATCTAATAAACTAAATATAGCAACATAGGTATTTGTTATTATTAGGGCATTATCATCCCCAGACCCCAGAATTTAAGGTATTTTAATACAGAGTGCATGACACATGTGCATTAGATTTTAATAAATCACATTGTAAAAATACGTCTCTGATTTATACAAAAATTTTAACTGATTCTAATAAAATAAATATTGCAACGGTTTTTGTTATTATTAGTTCATTATCACCCCCAGATCCCCGAATTTAAGCTATTTTATTACAAAGGTCACGCCACATGTCAAGATTTTAAATAATCGCATATTATAAAAATATAGCTTCAATTTAAACAAAATTCTTAACTAATTCTAATAAATTAAATATTGCAACATAGGTATTTGATATTATAAGGGTATTATCACCCATAGGTCCCCGAATTTAAGGTATTTTGCTACACAGTTCACGCCACACGTGCATAAGATTTTAATTAATCGCATATTATAAAAATATAACTCTAATTTATACAAAATTCTTAACTAATTCTAATAAACTAAATATTGCAACATAGGTATTTGATATTATTAGGGCATTATCATTCACAGATCGAATTTAAGCTATTTTATTGCAAAGTTCACGCTACATGTCAAGATTTTTCAGTATTATTAAAATTAAACTCCCTGAGCATCAAGTTTTATGTTTATTTAAATATTACCAATACACAATTAAATACATTAAACAATGACAGTTAAATAGCGGAAACAATTCATTTATATTTACTAGGAATGCACAATGAAAAATATTTACTTGTTTAATATTTATAAGTTAATAATAACATTAAGTTCCCAACCCCGGGCCTAAAATTTTCATGTGCCGGCGAACGACAGCTCGGTTGCCGGTTAAGGTTAACCAACGTCTTGTCCCCGGTGTATTACCGAGATAAAATATTTACTTATTATAACCTTGGAATGTTTTCACGTTTATGGTACTAAATAATATCACGTAAATTGTTTAAACAATTACAGTTAAATAGCGGAAACAATTCATTTATATGGAATGCCCTATGAAAAATATTTGCTTTTGTAGGCATACACAATAAAAAAGTTTAAACCCTATTAGCCACCATATTTTTAAACAATTTAGAGAGTAACATAGGTATTTGATATTATTAGGGTATTATCATCCACAGATCCCCGAATTTAAGGTATTTTGTAACTAAGTTCACGCCACACGTGCATAAGATTTTAATTAATCGCATTTTATAAAAATATGGCTTCAATTTATACAATGTTTTTAACTAATTCTAATAAATTAAATATTGCAACATAGGTATTTGATATTATTAGGGCATTATCATCCATAGGTTCCTGAATTTATGTCAAGATTTTAAATAATCACATATTATAAAAATATGGCTTCAATTTAAACAAAGTTCTTAACTGTACTTCGTTTCACGTAAGAAAATAGTGGTGGGAAAAGAGGTGCAGTTTGATATTGTTTTTGTTTGGATAATACCCCCATATTACCCAATTCAACAATAAGATCAACCTGCACCTATCTTCCCATCACTATGAAACGAAGTATAATTCTAATAAAGTAAATACTGCAACATAGGTATTTGATATTATTAGGGAATTATCAACCACAGGTCCCCGAATTTATGGTATTTTGTGACAATCCGCTTTAAATACAGTTAGAGTGCGTTTTACCCCAAAAATAGAAACAACATTAAATAATAGAATATTTTATTATTTTTATTAATTAATAACACAAGATTTAGTTTAAACAAAAATATTGCTAACGGTTATTATACCTTAAGTAAATTTATGTTCACATATGTGTTATTTCTACCTGCATTTTATTCATTTTAGCAGTATTATGAAACTAATTTTGTAATATATAATACTTACTACATATTTCTACATATCTTGGGACTGTATGTCTCAAATTTTATTTAGATTGGGCAAATAGTGCCCTTAAAAACTTGGAAACAAAAGAAAAGTTAATACAATATGTTTGGAATGTAGGCAGATAGATTGGCGCGAAGAATATTATTATTGCAATTTTAAGGTGGCTATAAGTTTAATTTATTCAAAATTTTGTATTTACATTCTAAAAAGATTTGAAATTCGGTATTAGTATCTACATTTTATTGTTATCCGATTAGTTAAAATATGCCATGGAACATATACAATCCGCTTTAAAAACAGAGTGCGTTATACCCCAAAAATAGAAACTACTTTAAATAATAGAATATTTTATTATTTTTATTGTTAATTAATAACACAAGATTTAGTGTAAACAAAAATATTGCTAACGGTTATTACACCTTAAGTAAATTTATGTTCAAATATGTGTTATTTCTACCTACATTTTATTCATTTTAGCAGTATATTATGAAACTAATTTTGTAATATATAATACTTATTACATATTTCTACATATCTTGGGAATGTATGTCTCAAATTTTAATTAGATTGGGCAAAAAGTTCCCTTAAAAACTTGAAAACAAAAGAAATGGTTAATACAATATGTTTGGAATGTAGGCAGATAGATTGGCGCGAAGCATATTATTATTGTAATTGTAAGTGGCTTTAAGTTTAATTTATCAAAATTTTGTATTTACATTCTAAAAAGATTATCATCCGATTAGTTAAAATATGCCATGGAACATATACAATCCGCTTTAAATACAGTTAGAGTGCATTATACACCAAAAATAGAAACAACTTTACATAATAGAATATTTTATTATTTTTATTGTTAAACAAGATTTAGTTTAAACAAAAATTTTGCTGACGGTTATTATACCTTAAGAGCATACCCGGTGTTACTTGGCATATGGCAAAATACATGCTTACAAAATACGTTTTTATTCAATAACCAGAAAAGATATGAATGTAAAATAAATTCATATTAATTCAGTTAAGTGTGATACATCGGGGACATGGTGAATTTTTAAAATATTTATTACTCTCATCTTGAAAAATAATAATTAAAAACCAGGAAAAATATAGAATTTAATAATGAGCTACAAAAGGTATTTCAGTAATTTTTTGTTTTAATTAACCATCCCCCCCGATGTATTTATTACTTGTGAATAATTTTTTGAAGAAAGTAAATCATTTTAATTAATTTTGCGGCTACAAAAACACATTTTGTAGAATACAAAATTCATTGCCTTTTCTCAAGATATCTATCGCAGGGGTAATGTTCCCCCACTCCCTACTTCAGTCATTCTCCTGATTCCGTTTGTTTACCAGTCCCACACAGCATGGGGTAGCAAGGCTAGGTAATGGTAATATGATACAAGATACTGTTTTTCTTTAAAATAATCGCATTACTTATATTCCGTCCAATTATCCTGTTCACTAATTTGGTAGTTTTATTTTCTGTTATTTTAGGAAAATCAGTATTATGAGATTACGATTAATGCCCTATAGGATTATTTATAAGAAAAAGATGTTTATATGGAATGATTTATTTGTTGTAATATATAAATAAATAAGTAAAGCTGCTTTGTTCACTATAAATACCACTTTTTTAGTACAAATAAATTGTAATGTTTACGACAAACGCAGACTTTACTTAGTACACATTTATTTCCCATTAACAAATGTATACTTTTTAGGAAATAAACCTATATCAGTACGATATATAAATAAAGAGGGGGGCGCCGCCTAGGTGTACAGTGCACCGAAGCGCCTTAAAAAATTATATAAATTCAAAATTCCTTACACGCCTTATTTTATTTTAGTAATTTCTTTAGGATCTCAATAATTATTCTTGTTCTAACTTGATTGGTTAGTACGAGTACAAGCAGATTTACAAAATGAAGCTTTTGAGTCCATTTGGTCCTATTAAAAAAATTATGAACAATCTAATCACCAAGGTCAATGTCAGGGAGGAAAATGTGGTACATGATATTGTAAATCAAGTAAATTTTGTGAGTAAAGTGCTATAATCTAAAACTATAAATTTTTAATTTGCTTTAGATGCATTGAATGAACTAAATAAGTTTTTACTGATTTTCGATTTGATGATAGTTTTGCAAAAATTGTTGAAAGTTCCAATTTAATTTCAGATATGTTTGAAATATAAATTGTAATCCGTTGTGTGAGTGTGACCTCCAATAGTAAATCCTGAACCTTCATTCAAAGAACTTAAATTTTAATTTCTGTATAAAAGATTAAACTTTAATTTCCTTACTTACTTGTGTTTGTAATTTTTTATTTTAAATAAAAGAGGCACAGACTATTTTAATCTTTGTGTTTTGTTTTCAATGAGATGTTAATATGCGTTATTAAATTAATAAATATTGATACTTTTATGCTAATTTAGAAAGAAATTACCTACCACCTATACGAAATTTTAGAATAATATTTTTTGATACAAATGTTACAAATTATACATTTATTTGTTACAAATATATCATTTCATAGAATCATGCGGTTCTTTTTAAAATAATAAATTTTTATTTACATATAAACAACATTTCTTTGTGTCAAACAAATTTACTCGAAAAGAAAAAGAAAAGTTATTAATTTTGTTGTAATTATATCAATTTACAAAGTTTGTATTTCAAAATATATTTTGGTACAATTTATTTCATTTTTTATTTTCGTATCCCGAAATTAAGCTATTTTATTACAGAGTGCATGACACATGTGCACGAGATTTTAATAAATCACATATGAAAATATGGCTTTAATTTATATAAATTTTTTAACTTAATCTAATAAACTAAATATAGCAACATAGGTATTTGTTATTATTAGGGCATTATCATCCCCAGACCCCCGAATGTAAGGTATTTTAATACAGAGTGCATGACACATGTGCATGAGATTTTAATAAATCACATATTGTAAAAATACGTCTTTGATTTATACAAAAATTTTAACTTGTTCTAATAAACTAAATATTGCAACATACGTATTTGTTATTATTTAAGATGTTTAATTACGAGCGCAACATTTTTTTTCAAAAAGTCCTTCAATATGTATTCCTGTCTATAAGTACTTTACACATATCAAACTTACATTCAAATATTGCCGCAAATTGACAAGCACGATTGTAACCGAGCGCCTATACGAGTATTTACGACAGTGAATGTTATCTGCGTCACGGTATATACACTCTACACTGGTATCTGTAAACATTGAAAACACGGACATCGGACATTGTGTTTGTGGAACAGTCTGAGCAGATACAAGTAAATAGGAGGAGGAGGGGCCTAATTGCACAGTATAACTTGCACAGGAACCAGCTTTACATGTTACGAAATTAATGTATTTTATTACAGAGTCCATGACACATGTGCACAAGATGTTAAAAATCGCATATTATAAAAATATGGATTTAGTTTATACAAAATTAGTGTAACCAAAGGAGGTTACTGGTCATTATTTAATTTAATGAAATCGTTAATTATTCAAGTTTTTGTCATGAGTATAACAACGTTCATAATTATTATTTCAATACATCATACAAAATTCGCATTTTATAAAAATATGGCTTTGATTTATACAAATTTGTTAATATTGAAAATAGGTATTTGATAATATTAGGACATTATAATCCACATTTTTAGAAGCCGATTAAACCATAAGTTTCCAATGAAGTGTGTCACTCTCAAATTTACCTTTGCCTAACATATTTTCATTACAATCAGCCTTTGATTACATGATGAAATAATTACATATGTATTAATAACATGTAATCTTTCCTATATAAAATTTAATAAAGAAAATTTGTGTATTTTTGTTCGTTTTAGAGTTTTTTTGATATATTAGACAGACTTTTAGTAAATAAATATTTTTACTTACATAAATTAAATAAGGAATAGGCCATATCATAGCTTATCAAATATTAAGCCGGTTAATCGGTTTTTTACCGACTAATAGTCTTGGGTTCAAAGAGTTTCTTCGGTATACGTGCAGAGTGATCAAAATGTCTCACCGCCACATAACTTGACAATGTCCAATGATCAAAATTACCTTCCACGGAAGAAAGATAGTCATTTTCATCTATTTTTTTTGTAACACCTAATTTGTACAGCTATGCCAGTCAAATGCGATGCGTCAAGAAAAAATCAGAACGAGGCGGCACCGGTTAATTATTTTGGATCACTCTGTACTCTCTGTATTCTGTAGAATACGTTGATATAGTCCTAGGGTTCTTATGAAAAATAATTGACCTTTTAAGAGGGCAATAATGAAAAATAATTCACCTGGTTAGTAATGGGGTTCTTTCAGTCCCGCAAGTAGACTAGTAATGGGATACTTTCGGTGCACGTGTTACAAAAAAAATGTATATCATCACGACGAACGTTTACCAGTTAAGTTAACTAAAAATCAGGATTTTACTTCATACATGTGGCATAGTTTGTATTGTCAAGCTTATATTTCCTGAAATATTATATATACAAGAAAAAACTAAATAGTAAACTTGTCTAATGAAACCTATTCTATAAAGTACCGCAAACAAATATATTACTTCCCTTACTAAAGGTTCGGTATAGCAAAAATACTTTGCATCCATACGGAGATATGCTGCATATATACGGGGACGTATTGCATCCATATGGCGCCTTGTGCCCTGCAAAGCGTTGTTAGTATTATGTAGGGTTACGGTAAATGTAGAGATTATTGCTTCTTTCAAGAACACATAGGTAGTGTGTTACTGGTTTGTGATAAATTTATAAAGCTTGTATGTCAGTAAAAGCAATTTGAACGTCTATTTTAAACAAAGCACTCTAACAAACACATACTTTACACACTTGTTACATCAATAACTATTTTGTTAAATTGTACAGGTACAGCAGGCAACAATCAATGCGAAAATTGTTGACATTTCGTTACTTACTATATAATTTTAAAACTAATATTTATAACAGCATTTAAACACTTCGAAAATTCTTTTTTATTCCTATATAAATATATCCACATTATTTCAATTATTTTCGATTAATTATATAGCAGCCGTAATTCACGACAGTGAATTATGGACTTATAATTCTCTGTCTCAGCCAATCACAGCTAACAATTTTCATTATTCACCCTAACATTAAGTAGAATTTACAGAAGCAGTAGAACATGTATAGTATTCGGAATTATGGTCAATATTCATTAAAATGATTGATGACTATCATAATCCTTCACATAATAATATATTATATTACTTCAATAATTAATAAAGGTTCGGTATAGCAAATAAATTTGCATCTATACGGGGCTGTATTCCATCTATACGGCGCCTCGTGCCCTATACAGCGGTGTTATATTATGTAGGGTTACGGTAAGAGTAGAGCTTATTGCTTCTTTAAAGAACACATAGGTAGTTTGTTGCTGTTTTCAAATAAATTTATAATAACATAAACTTGTATATCAGTGAAACCAATTTGAACGTGTAATTAAAAAAAAAACAGTAACAAACACGTACATTACACACTTGTTTCATCAATAACTATTTTGTTAAACTGTACAGGTACAGCAGGCAACAATCAATGCGAAAATTGTTGACATTTCGTTACTTACAGTACTTATAGTAGCCATAATTCACGACAGTGAATTATGGACTCATAATTCTCTGTTCTCAGCCTATCACAGCTAACAATTTGCATTATTCACCCTAAAATTAAGTAGGCAATGAAAAAGCAAGAGCAACGGGTGAAAATCGTAATTATCTGTCAAATATTACTAAAATTTATTCGTTTTTTCCCGAATTTACAGAAGCAGTAGAAAATGTATAGTATTCGGAATTATGGTCAATATTCATTAAAATGATTGATGACTATCATAATCCTTTACATAATAATATATTATATTATATTACTTCAATAATTAATAAAGGTTCGGTATAGCAAATAAATTTGCATCTATACGGGGCTGTATTTCATCTATACGGCGCCTCGTGCCCTATAAAGCGGTGTTATATTATGTAGGGTTACGGTAAGAGTAGAGCTTATTGCTTCTTTAAAGAACACATAGGTAGTTTGTTGCCGTTTTCAAATAAATTTATAATAACATAAACTTGTATATCAGTGAAACCAATTTGAACGTGTAATTAAAAAAAAAACACACTAACAAACACGTACTTTACACACTTGTTTCATCAATAACTATTTTGTTAAACTGTACAGGTACAGCAGGCAACAATCAATGCGAAAATTGTTTGACATTTCGTTACTTACAGTACTTATAGTAGCCATAAATCACGACAGTGCATTATGGACTCATAATTCTCTGTTCTCAGCCTATCACAGCTAACAATTTGCATTATTCACCCTAAAATTAAGTAGGCAATGAAAAAGCAAGAGCAACGGGTGAAAATCGTAATTATCTGTCAAATATTACTAAAATTTATTCGTTTTTTCCCGAATTTACAGAAGCAGTAGAAAATGTATAGTATTCGGAATTATGGTCAATATTCATTAAAATGATTGATGACTATCATAATCCTTTACATAATAATATATTATATTATATTACTTCAATAGTTAATAAAGGTTCGGTATAGCAAATAAATTTGCATCTATACGGGGCTGTATTTCATCTATACGGCGCCTCGTGCCCTATAAAGCGGTGTTATATTATGTAGGGTTACGGTAAGAGTAGAGCTTATTGCTTCTTTAAAGAACACATAGGTAGTTTGTTGCCGTTTTCAAATAAATTTATAATAACATAAACTTGTATATCAGTGAAACCAATTTGAACGTGTAATTAAAAAAAAAACACACTAACAAACACGTACTTTACACACTTGTTTCATCAATAACTATTTTGTTAAACTGTACAGGTACAGCAGGCAACAATCAATGCGAAAATTGTTTGACATTTCATTACTTACAGTACTTATAGTAGCCATAAATCACGACAGTGCATTATGGACTCATAATTCTCTGTTCTCAGCCTATCACAGCTAACAATTTGCATTATTCACCCTAAAATTAAGTAGGCAATGAAAAAGCAAGAGCAACGGGTGAAAATCGTAATTATCTGTCAAATATTACTAAAATTTATTCGTTTTTTCCCGAATTTACAGAAGCAGTAGAAAATGTATAGTATTCGGAATTATGGTCAATATTCATTAAAATGATTGATGACTATCATAATCCTTTACATAATAATATATTATATTATATTACTTCAATAGTTAATAAAGGTTCGGTATAGCAAATAAATTTGCATCTATACGGGGCTGTATTTCATCTATACGGCGCCTCGTGCCCTATAAAGCGGTGTTATATTATGTAGGGTTACGGTAAGAGTAGAGCTTATTGCTTCTTTAAAGAACACATAGGTAGTTTGTTGCCGTTTTCAAATAAATTTATAATAACATAAACTTGTATATCAGTGAAACCAATTTGAACGTGTAATTAAAAAAAAACACACTAACAAACACGTACTTTACACACTTGTTTCATCAATAACTATTTTGTTAAACTGTACAGGTACAGCAGGCAACAATCAATGCGAAAATTGTTGACATTTCGTTACTTACAGTACTTATAGTAGCCATAATTCACGACAGTGAATTATGGACTCATAATTCTCTGTTCTCAGCCAATCACAGCTAACAATTTGCATTATTCACCCTAAAATTAAGTAGGCAATGAAAAAGCAAGAGCAACGGGTGAAAATCTTAATTATCTGTCAAATATTACTAAAATTTATTCATTTTTTCCGAATTTACAGAAGCAGTAGAAAAAGTATAGTATTCGGAATTATGGTCAATATTCATTAAAATGATTGATGACTATCATAATCCTTTACATAATAATATATTATATTATATTACTTCAATAATTAATAAAGGTTCGGTATAGCAAATAAATTTGCATCTATACGGGGCTGTATTTCATCTATACGGCGCCTCGTGCCCTATAAAGCGGTGTTATATTATGTAGGGTTACGGTAAGAGTAGAGCTTATTGCTTCTTTAAAGAACACATAGGTAGTTTGTTGCCGTTTTCAAATAAATTTATAATAACATAAACTTGTATATCAGTGAAACCAATTTGAACGTGTAATTAAAAAAAAAACACACTAACAAACACGTACATTACACACTTGTTTCATCAATAACTATTTTGTTAAACTGTACAGGTACAGCAGGCAACAATCAATGCGAAAATTGTTGACATTTCGTTACTTACAGTACTTATAGTAGCCATAATTCACGACAGTGAATTATGGACTCATAATTCTCTGTTCTCAGCCTATCACAGCTAACAATTTGCATTATTCACCCTAAAATTAAGTAGGCAATGAAAAAGCAAGAGCAACGGGTGAAAATCGTAATTATCTGTCAAATATTACTAAAATTTATTCGTTTTTTCCCGAATTTACAGAAGCAGTAGAAAATGTATAGTATTCGGAATTATGGTCAATATTCATTAAAATGATTGATGACTATCATAATCCTTTACATAATAATATATTATATTATATTACTTCAATAATTAATAAAGGTTCGGTATAGCAAATAAATTTGCATCTATACGGGGCTGTATTTCATCTATACGGCGCCTCGTGCCCTATAAAGCGGTGTTATATTATGTAGGGTTACGGTAAGAGTAGAGCTTATTGCTTCTTTAAAGAACACATAGGTAGTTTGTTGCCGTTTTCAAATAAATTTATAATAACATAAACTTGTATATCAGTGAAACCAATTTGAACGTGTAATTAAAAAAAAAACACACTAACAAACACGTACATTACACACTTGTTTCATCAATAACTATTTTGTTAAACTGTACAGGTACAGCAGGCAACAATCAATGCGAAAATTGTTGACATTTCGTTACTTACAGTACTTATAGTAGCCATAATTCACGACAGTGAATTATGGACTCATAATTCTCTGTTCTCAGCCAATCACAGCTAACAATTTGCATTATTCACCCTAAAATTAAGTAGGCAATGAAAAAGCAAGAGCAACGGGTGAAAATCTTAATTATCTGTCAAATATTACTAAAATTTATTCATTTTTTCCGAATTTACAGAAGCAGTAGAAAAAGTATAGTATTCGGAATTATGGTCAATATTCATTAAAATGATTGATGACTATCATAATCCTTTACATAATAATATATTATATTATATTACTTCAATAATTAATAAAGGTTCGGTATAGCAAATAAATTTGCATCTATACGGGGCTGTATTCCATCTATACGGCGCTTCGTGCCCTATACAGCGGTGTTATATTATGTAGGGTTACGGTAAGAGTAGAGCTTATTGCTTCTTTAAAGAACACATATTTAGTTTGTTGCTGTTTTCAAATAAATTTATGATAACATAAGCTTGCATATCAGTGATACCAATTTGAACGTCTAATTTACAAAAAAAAAAAAAAAAAAAAACTCTCTAACAAACACGTACTTTACACACTTGTTTCATCAATAACTATTTTGTTCATTATTCGTTGGAGAAAAATACTTTGCTATTGATATAAAGAATTAAGTATTTAGTTCCTAAATCATAATAAACTGCATATATAATTCATTATTCTTATTGCATTAGATATAATTTATAATATTTCATTTAAAAGTTAAAGAAGTACACTGTAATTTTAGAAATATGTAATAAAAACAATAATATTACTTTTATGGAAAAAATTAAATAGAGTATAAGTGAGTTTTTAATGTGAAATTGAAACAATCAATTTGTAACACGTTATTATATTTATTTCTAATTGTTTATTTAACAAATAAATAGTACAAAATTTTTCTAACATTGGTACATTTTATAGCTCCATTTCAGTTTTTCTTCTTTTATTATTTTCTCGTCAAATAGTTTAAAAAGTTGAAAACAGTGTCGCTACTGTTCAACTCTGTATTTTAATTTGATACTTGTTTTTGCCCTATTAGAGGCACCTTTTGTTAAAAATAGGAACTAAGAAGACGACCATGCTTATTGCATATCGTGTTACGTCACCATGAGTCTCTAAAGAAGCATTACATTATTCGCTTGAGGGTGCGCGCTACAAAATTTGAGGAGTCTGTACAGAAGCAAAATGACCTGCGAAAGTTCCCCTAAAGATGATTGTACATATATATATATATATATATATATATATATATATATATATATATATATATATATATATATATATATATATATATATATATATATATATATATATATAATCACGGCATATTACCCATTGCTGGGTGTTCCAATATACTAATATCGTTATTTAAATGCCTAATAACACATTCACAAAATGTGTAAAAATCTGTCAGAAATAAAACAAAACCCTATCTCTTCCATTTCGATGGCATCACTCTTGAAATTCGTGAGCAATTTACAAAATTTCCTGATCGTAATACAATTTTCAGTGTTGAAATGAATATGATTTCCTTCCACTCCATAAAATTTGTCACGATTTCATCGATAACTCTTGATTAGAGTAAATATTCTCTATATCTGTTTGATTTTCAGCGTGATACATTATTCATCCGGCTATAATCCTTTTATTTCCTTTCCTCGTGTCGAAAGATCTGGCAAGTCCATTACATCAACATTTTATCCCCGTACATTGGCTTCATCCGCCCAAAATTCTTCTATCTGGCGGCCGGCTAATCTAGGTCGTGTGCAGGCGTATCAAACGACGCAGCAGGAGATGCAGGATTTTGTTCCTGCGAAGCGGAGACGGGGGATTTCAAGCAGGAATGAATTTTAGGTTAGCTTGCAGCGCGCGTGATTTCAGATACGAATCCAGAGTTGAGTTTTATTTTCTGGATTCACTGAAATTCAGGACTTGTTTAGAAATATAAATTTTATTTTCAAGAATAATAGATGTTATTGTTTTTGACAAAAAATGTTGCTACTTATATACCTATAGAGCAGGGATGCTCAAACTTTTACTATCGGAGATCGACCACAAAACTTTTTGGCGGTGAGCGATCGACTAGGTAGAAAAAAAATACAAAATTAATATACGGACTGTACCAAAAAAACGCGCCGTGCACGGGGATCTACAAAAGATATGAAGTCGATTAAATTAGACAAAAATTGCCTTATTAGGGGGCGATTTTGTTGTTTGAGACAAAATGCATAGAGCACTACATACCATGTGTCTGTTTTAAAGGTGTACATAGGAGATTAACATGGGAAATCAGTTTTTTGGAATTTCCTGCTCGCCTAATTATTTTAAGCAAAAACGCGTCAAATAAAAGTTTTAGGGCATAAAAATCTGCATCCAAATCAATAAACAGAATTACCTTTAGATGCTTTGTAACGACAGAAATTAAATATGAAAATGTGGAAATTACATTGAAAATATCGACAGCCATGGAATTGAACAAAAAATAATTAATTGCGTGACGTTTTATCTGCCACAACGTAAGTAAATAACCTGTTTGAAATTTCTGACAATTTGATTTGAAAAAACATCGTTAATTATGAGAATAATAGAAATATTACACTGGATTAATAAATAAAGTTTTATTAAAATTCTATATTGCGTAACAAAATTATGTATAATGCTGTGATGTATTCCCATCTCATTTCTAATAAATCTAGTACTACAGAAGAGGTCTATACTTATTCCTAACACTCTTTCTTCCAGTAACGCACGTTTTCCTGCTCGTCCTATATTCTGATTACGCGGCTAACGTATATTTTTTGAAGACACATTAGCAGTCTTCAAATCTTGTCACGAATTTAGCAATTATGAAAACACGCTCTTCATTAGTATATTCATTTTTTAATAATTTCAGACATTAAACTAGAGACAAAATTAAATTGCCAGAAACGTCAAATAAGTTTACTAACGTTGTGACCAGAGACAACTATCTAAAGAGAGATTGGACAGACTTATGAGTGACCTTGTAACAAAGTGTTTGGTGATGAGGGGCTAAGCGGAGCACGGGGAAAATAGTTCCTTGCATATTTCTTCAGAGGCAGCACAATCGGTCAGATTTTAATCAGCGCGCCGAATTTAAATTAAGAGTGCGTGAAACCGTTTTTTATTTTACAAATATCAAACTGACATATTCGACAACTGTCGCAAATAGTTAATTTTCATATTTGTTAAATACGTATCATTTGTATTTGTGTGTTTGAAACGTGCAGTGCCCATAAAGTAAGTATTACATACATTAAATGTAGTAAGTTAATTCATTTTTCATAAATATATAAGATATAAATGTATAATAATTATAGTAAATGAAATATTTTTTTAGATCATGCGTACGCTAAGATGCATAGTGCCTAGCTGCAATAAAGAAAACCCTGATCTGGCCTTTTTTTGTCTTCCTCAAGTTAATTTAGTTTTTGAGAAATGAATTTCAAACCTCCAAATCAGAGATATAGTACAAGATAATCTACGGTCTACAGTAAACACATATCGCGTCTGTGCTTTACATTTTCAAGCAGAGTGTTTTCAAACGCCATTAAGAAGAAAATTAAATCGTGGATCCGTACTCTTCTTACACAATATTCCGGGTAAGTATGTAATTCTAAATATATTTTATTTTCCATTTTTAGTAATTCATTGTTTTCCATTCGCGTGTTCATATTATAAGGGCCGCTGTAACGCATTAGGCATTGGCTAGGAGCCTAGGTCCTAGGCCTAGGATATGCTAGTTCAAAAGAACAACAAAAAATGGATATAAAAATATAAACTAATGCTTGCACCGGATCGCTATCCTGCTTGTATCACTATCAATATATAAAATATATAAATGGTGTTTTTTTTTTTGCAGAATCTCGAGTAACAGAATGTTTAAATGCCAATATTTCCGAAACAAATAGTTTGGTAGTATTATCACTCTTCGCGTGAATCTTCATATGAAGAACGGACCAAACATTTTGACCCAGCTCTTTCCGCAATTTTACCAGAAGAAAATATTACGACTATTACAACATGTACAGATAGTCATACGATAATACATCTGAAAGATTACGGTACGCAAGTAAAAAAATTGGTGTGTCCTAAGGAAGCTATAATTGAAGAGGTGTCGAAAGTTATCCCTTCGATGCTTTTTCCGCCACGACTTTCAAAGTCTATAAGACAACGCCTAATAAGCACCCAGTAATACGAATATACGCATAAACTTTTACGTATATTGTAATGGGTAATAATAATAATATAACTGAAACATTTCATTATATATAATTTTGCAATATTGTTCTCAATATCTAATTAAATAAGTCTTTATTTAAATACTGTTTTTCAATATTGTGAATATAGAACTTCAAATAAAGTACAAAAAATATTTAAATATAAATATAAATAATGAAAATTGTATTGAATACAGTATTTTATTATTTAAGTATTTAAATAGTGACAATATTTATATTCTCATTTTTATTTTAAGCAATTTAAGAATTTGTACACTATATCCTTTAAATAAATAATTACCTATATACCAATACCAGTTTTTTTCTTTCTCTTTCAAATATTTTAAAAAATTATTTTAAAAACACGAACGGATAGCGTATTAGAGATCTAGTTACCGTGGTTTAGTTCGTTGCATATGATGATAGATGGCCAACTTTATGAAAATCCGAAAGCATTGAGTTTCCAATCTCTCTTTAGATAGTTGTCTCTGGTTGTGACATATCAAACGTCACGCATTTATTTATTTTTTGTCTATTTCCATGACTGTCGATATTTTCAACGTAATTTTCGGCATTTTCATATTTAATTTCTGTCGTTACAAAGCAGGTAAAGGTAATTATGTTTATAAATATGGATGCCCTAAAACTTTTATTTGACACGTTTCTGCTTAAAATAATTAGGCAAGCAGGAAATTCCAAAAAACTGATTTCCCATGTTAATCTCCTATCTACACCTTTAAGATAGGCACACGGTATAGGCGAAAATGTAAATTTTGCAGTTTTTTTTTTATTTTACGAATAACTTACAAATGTAAAATAATACTGTATTTTCTTTTGCACCTCTTTAGGGCATTTTTCTATTTTCTTCCTAATGGTGACGCTAATTTTTTATCACTGTTGAATTGCGAATTATGATGTCACAATTTTAATTTTTATGTGTCCGTGATATTGGAAAATTATATCATTGAAAAGAGATTTTTTGTAGCTTTCCAACGATGTTTAATTTGTCTATGTCCATTTGTTTTAATGTTTCAAACAATTAAACTAAAAAAATTATCAAATTTATAGGAATTTGAGACCATGCAAACGAGATCAAACTAAATTTCTCAAGTGTACGCGATCACCTTAAAAACATCTCGATTGTTTTCCTTTATTGGCTCACAAGAGTAAGAGGTTATTTTTCAAGACTATTTTTGGTGCCAATCTTTTCATTTAATTACGACAATAACAACACATTAATATATTTTTTTTATTATTATTATCAATTATGTTTTGTTAACCTCAAATAAATAAAATTATTATTATAATTATTATTATTATTATTATTATTATTATTATTATTATTATTATTATTATTATTATTATTATTATTATTATTATTATTATTATTATTATTATTATTATTATTATTTTAGTATTATCATTATTATTATAAACGAATACCAAAAATTAAAATAGATCTAAGTATAAAGGCCCGAATTTTCCGGGGACAAGTTTTGTACGTTAGGTTAGGTTAATAAGTAATGTTAGGTACGGAATAATTTTTAAAAAAACTGCATGCGAAAAATTGCCAAATTTTTTAAATAACAAGCTTTCAGATTATTTTGAGTATACGAGTAGATTATGAATAATGTGAGAATTTAGGTTCTTGAATATTAGTTTGGATAGCGAATAACAAAAATTTTGATATTAAAACATGGCATTGTTGCCAAAAATTTGTACTCAATTAATATAAGAAAATAAAATAGATGATTAATAATAATTAATTTACTACAATAAAACAGATGTATATTTCAAGTATTCATAATCATAATTAACCATTGAAATGGTTTAAATTATTGTTCAGGTGCTTTTGAAAACGAAGATACAGAGTAACAAGTTACAAAACGAAACCAATCATTTGCTTGGTCGTGAGCTTGCCACAATAATAATATTTTAAAATATAAAAATCATCAGCTCTAATCTACAAGAATGTATAACCTTTTATTAAATTTCAAATTGTGATGAGCACGAAACCACTCGAAACAAAGTTACAATAATATTTTAATGTTAATAATTTCTTGAAGTAGAAATGAATCCACTATCTGATATAACATTAGTTATCAGCATAAAACTACATTTTCTTTTGGAAAATCTTGTATTTTGCAATCCCAACTCCTTTGTATATCTGGAGACGATAAGGTTCCAGGTGCAGATATCCGCTTCCGGGTTCCGGATCCGTTTCCGGTATTATGAAATCGCAATGCGTTTTTCGTTGCCCAAGGCTCGGAAACTTTATTAAGTTCGAGTTATCGCGCCGGGATCCTCCATGCAGGAATTTGATTGGAATTTCATAACTCATTATAAGTTTAATCTAGAATATTAGTTTCATGGATACGCGTACATTCAGGTATGTTAATAATCTCGATTTCGCACGTGCACTAGATAATGGCATGAAGGGAATTTAATGTTTTTAAAAATATAATACTGGGTCAGATTTATTTATTTCTTTTCTACTCCATGAGAGACTACTACACTTACAATATTTTACACACTGTTTTAAAATTGTTTTAATAGCTGAAATTAATTGCAAGTGCATTCTACACATAATTTATGCGAATTTATTACATAAAATAAGCGCTGTCCATTTGTAAGTAGAATTGGGATAAATGGACAGCAGAACAGCAGTAATAGTTATCTGTATAAGTTTTCTGGGGCTCGAACAGAGAGCACAACACACTATACAAATTTCTATCAAAATCTTCACACGAAATCACCGTGACAAAGTAAAGATGTACCAGTTTTGCTACATAAAAATTCAATATTTCCTTTGACATAAAACATGTAAAAAACAGACATATCTGCTTTCAATTAATGCCGCATAATTCATTGAAAGGAAGAAACTCACTTTTTCGGAACAAATTGATTGTTTAGGTATTATTTTAAATTATTTTTCGACGCTGCGGTCAACTGCTTAATGATAAATCCAATTGCAGTTTTAGGTTTGCTTATGTTGTACAGAAAAATGAATTGAAATTTTGTCTATTTATAATTTTGAAATTGAACTGAATCAGATCTATCAGAATCTTACCAAATTGTTATTGCTTGTTATATTTTAACTATTCGTTAATGTAAATTAAAAATTATATTTTTTTCTATTCATGACATTTTTTTTTAGAAAATGGTATTTTGCCTTATTTATGGCCAGTTCCACCAACGCAACACGTAACTTAAATTTTAAACTGTGCTTAAAATGACAATATTGTATCGAAATTAAATGTCAAAAGAAATACAACCGTGTCCGTTTTAAATAGGTATATTTATATTTTAAAATCTAAATTATAAATAAGTAAATTAAATTCTTAAAAATATGCTTCATTACGAAAATATAGTAAATACCTTAATTGTGATAGGTACCTACTTAAATAATTTATTTATATACGAGTACTACTCGTCCATATCGAAATATAGAGAAGGATTTTATTTTATCAAAAATCGTCTGTAAAAATAATACACATAATAATAACGAAAACATAATATGAATATAAATACCTATTTATTCATTTTAAAAACTACCTACATCAATTAATAATTTTAAAGTAAATCTACAATATTTTAAAATTTTTAAACTAGAATAGTTCACAACTGTATTTAAAAGGTTATTGGCCCCGGTACGTGACTAGAAATACACAAGTGCATTTTGGCACACGTGGTAACATATATTACAGGCGATACTAAGTTTTTCATTTATTTTTAATCGGAAGACATTTATTTCACGTTAAATATGACCTCTTATATTCAATGCTTTCCTATTATACTTATGAATTATTTATTGAAAATATAACAAATATATTTCATAAAAAAATATTTTCTGGTTTAAACGATATTAATATGATATAGGGTTGTATAATAAAACATAAAAATAATGTTACAATATTACAATAGGCAAGGCTACGTCTGTTGCCTAGTTACGCCAATAGTAAAGCTATTTTTTCATACATTATTTCTAATTTTAATACCATATTTCTCGAAATAATTGTTATACAACCCTATATTATATTTGTATCGTTGAAATCAGAAAAAATACTCTATCTAATGGGCTAAAAATTATATAGGGTACCATTAAAAAAATATAATTTTGTTCTACCGTTTGAGAACAGTTGATTGAATTTTTGATTTCTTAATATTGGTAAATAGACCGTTTCAATTTAAAGACACGGAAGATATGCGCAATGGAATCTGCGCATATAGTAAGAAAAATTAGCGGGAGCTATGGTTACTTGCTTCCTTGCTGCGAGATCCATGGCGTTTGTTTTACCAAATTTTGCCGTAAAATAGGAGAAAAATCTTTGACAACTTCAAAAACTTCTCAAAAGAAGTTATAAAAGCTTATATTGAAGCTAAAATGTCTAACGATGCAATTTTTCACCGAGAATACAGGTATTTTTGTGACTGCAATATTTTTGACGTTTCGTTTAACAGCCCAACTGGCAGTTTTTAGTGCCATTTTCTTACTATTTGCAGCGATAGAAAGAGATAGCTGTTAAATTGAAAAGGTCTATTAGCCCCTTATTCTTAATCATTTTTTGTATACAACATTTTTGTCTAAAGTCTTCAGTTCACCAAAAAAGCGCTGGTTGTTTTAAAGGAACACCCTGTATAGTAAAACAACAAGTAAAACATACATGCTTTGTGAAAGTTATACGTTCCAAAGTTTCTAAGCCCTACTTCGGATATTTTATTTCAAAACTTTCTACAAAACAAAGACGAGCTTAATCTTGTAACTATAGTTAGAAACATTTTAGTTTAATTAAAAAATTAAACGATGAAAAATTAAAATGTTTACGTACAGAACTACTTGTACTGTACAAACTAACGCAGGTTCGTGATTGGTACAAAAAGTACTTATTTGTAATGATTGACGCACCCTAATTCAAAAGTTACTGACAGACTAATGGCATTCGTTAATTTTGTTTACGTTGCTATGGTGACAAATGTATGAAACGGTTCGATCTTTGATGTTACCAGAATTTTTATTAAGCCATAAAATTAATTATACTGTATACATTATCAACGACGTCTAAAATATATAGTCTTTTACACGTACCTACCTAAAATAAAGTTATATTCATTTTGCATAAATTGTATTTATGCAGGGTATTGACCGCGACATCGGACCATAGGGTTTTTAACATGTAGTATATTTCCGTAATTTCCTGATTCCCTGATTATTTTACGTACAATGCAATAAGAAGAATTAATTTGCAAACTCTATAACTGCAGAAATTCGGTATGAAAATGACGAACATCACCCTAAAAATAGCGGTAGACTTGCAATTGAAACAGATAAATTGACAAATGTTTGACGATTTACTAGTCAAGTTAGGTTAATATATTTTTATTAGGTTTTAATTGTATTATCTATTAAAGTGAACAATTATCTATTAATTTACATTAATATTTTTTCACTCTAACAGAAATTGCAATAAATAATAAAAATAAATTAATCTAGTTTGACAGATAAAGCCTTAACAATTGTTAATTTTTAGTTCAAATTCCATGGCTATCGCTGTTTTTGGGATGATTTTCGAGATTTTCATTATACCTTATTTCCGCCATTATAGAGTATTAATTAATTTTGTTTAATGATTCATTTATTTGAAGATTTTGTACCTAAAATAATTAGGGAAGTTAGAAATTACGAAAATGTAAATTTATATGATGTACCCTGTATTTTTATTACATACTTACGTTTTCTATTTAGTCTTCTACTATTTATTTTTTAATCATATATATTTTTTTCCGAATTCACACAAAAATTAAGAAATATTGATATATTGTGTTTACTAATTTACAAATATTTGTATCATAAAATAACTTGTTTCATCGATTGGCATTAAAAGTATGGCTTTAACTGTCAATAAAATCATCCAAATTCGTTTTCACGTAAAAACCCTGTGCAAAATGATCACAACGTCTGTAGAAATAACATTTAAAATACTGAAAACAATCATAAAATTAATATTAATTCTGGACAATCGCCGAAAAAATTGTGTGCGACACGGCAGATAAAGGAATAAAATCAAAATCAGTTATTTAGCATTAGTGTTATACAAGATTTCATTTAAGAATGTAGGTATAGTCGCGAACAAGATATTTGGTTAATCCTTTAAACTTGGTAATGGAAGCGGTTTACCATCACAACGGGTTGTTAGCCGTAAATATGTAGGGGTGGTATTAAAAAACATTTTATAGTCTTGCAACTGAAATGCAGATTAAAATTGGAAAGAAAATTGGCCACATCTCATTAGGACAGAATAGTCTCTATTTATTTTTAAATTTACCGTAACAGTGAACTACTATATACCTATGTAATTTTTTTAATCAGTCTCTGCATTTCTGGGCCATAAATTTAGGGATAATCTTTTGTTTACGGTATGCCAATAAGGGGTGAGTAAATCTAATTCCATGTTGTCCAGTATAGTATGACTAGCGAATGAAAGTTGACGTTTAAATTATTTTATAGATCTGGTTTCTTTTGAAACCCCAGACCCCAGAGAAGAATAGAATTGTACGAAATATTCAGATATGAAATTTTTACATGAACCCATGTAAATACTGGACTAGGAAAGCACAGAATACATTACTATGTCTGGCTGAAAATAGATAGCCGACTAGAGTAACTGAATATCAAAACAGGGGTGCATTTAAAACATTTTAAACATTTTTCGTTTATGTTCATTATAACAAAATATTTTGATCTTCAAACTATTTAATTTGGTTGAAATTGCATTATTTTGAATTTCCTCTCAAGGTTGCTTACACCTGAGACGAACGAACTAGAATTTGCGGTATTATTTTTTTTAAATACATCCCTGAATCCTGTTGCTAAGGTTATTTTAAATGCCTCCTGGTATTGAGTACAATTTTAATCTTCTGTAACGGAATACATAAGGGTCAGTTTCCTTTCAAATCAAATATAGGGAAATGTTTTCAAAAGAAACCACATCTATTAAATAATCTCAAGGTCAACTTTCATTCGCTAGTCATACTATACTATACCTTTAGTTTAGATAGAAAAATGAATTCTGCCCTCTGAATTTTCCAAATGCAAACCTAAATAACAAAACAGTTGTTGACTGTCGTTGTTATTGGCAAAATATAATGAACAAAATAATATTTAATCACGTGTTTTATTTCGTATTTGTTATATATATATATATATATATATATATATATATATATATATATATATATATATATATATATATATATATATATATATATATATATGTAGCTTGATTTTAAGAATTTAAATTCATCTACTATTCTCTTTACTAAAACAATTCATAGTTTTAAAAGGAAGATACAAAACTGTCATGCCAGTGATGATGAGGACAATCAAGATTAGACCGAATTTAAACTAGTATTATTACTTTTTAGACAAATTTGTAGAGGAAAATTTTCGTATAGTTAGATTACGTCAGATTTGAGTATAGATTTCTTAAATTCATGTTTCCCACAAAACCTTCCTTTTTCAATTTTCCTCTGAAATCATGCATTACATCTCAATTTATCTTATCGTCATTCAACTCCAGATATACTATACTCAGGCTTAGGCATTATTCCACGTCTTAACCACCCACCTGTCTACGTCGAAGCAAAGCCGCCTACCTTACATCGTAACATGAATAACAACAACGGAGATATGTAAAGACATAACATAAGACACCCTTTGTAGTATGACAAGTTGATGGGCATGTTTGAGTCGTATTTGTAAATGTTAGTGCGAGAAGGTGAAATTCAGAGTTTTATTTTATGAAGAAGTTGCTTTTGGAATGCAAACTAAAGGCTGAATTTATATATTTGATGTGTTAGAAAGAAACAGCAGAACTCGTGTTTAATACCATACGAATATGCAGTGGCGTATATTAGGAGGAATGACTCCCCTGCGCACTATATTTGAAGCGAAAATTTAAATAAATTATTCCTCTACTACAACTAATATTAAAATTTTAAAAAATTCAACATTAGACGCACATACTTCTAATACGAACCTGCACAGAAAGTTTTAATGAAATCAAAGTCAAATACTAATAGATTTTAATATTCATTCCTCTTAATCCTTTCATCCCGAATGGTACACATATGCATAGGCGTGCGCACGGTGGGTACCATGGGTACCAAGGTACCCCCTAATACGAGAGCTGTTCTCTGTCCACTGAGCGTATCTAGCAGGCTGCGATATTTTGAAACAAATTTTGTTTGACATTTTAATCTAGTTGTTTACAGGGTTAATGGACCTTTTCAATTTAACGGCTATCTCTTTCTATCGCTGCAAATAGTAAGAAAATGGCGCGAACAACTGCCAGTTGGGCTGTCAAACGAAACGTCAAAAATATTGCAGTCATTAAAATACCCGTATTCTCAGAGAAAAATTACATCATTAGACATTTTAAATTCAATAAAAGCTTTTGGAACTTATTTCGAAAAAAAAATTTAAAGTTATCTGAGATATTCTCACATATTACGTCTAAATTTTTTAGAAACAAACGCCATAGATCTCAGTTGTTCTTACTATGCGCAGATCCCCATTGCGCATATCTTCTATCTCTTTACATTGAAAAGGTCCATTATAGTGACGGTTGTTAAATAGAATTTAATGTTGTTTAATATATAATTTTTAAGTAATCCTTTCCCCAAAAAATCATTAAATTGAGCAAAGAGCATTATTGAGCTGTGATTTTTTACAATTTCAAGCGTGGATTAAGCCATCAAGAATATTTTGAGGAAATCCATCGAGTGTTTTGTGACAAGTCGTGTTCCTTAGGTACCGTAAAGCGGTGGTACAATGAATTTCAGCGTGGCCGACTTTCCTTAAATGACAGTTTTCGAGGCCCTAATCCAAAAACGGCAGTTACAGAAAAGAATATTGGTCTTGTTCAAAACATGATTAAAAAGAACTGGCATGTTACTGTCAGGAATATTCAAGCAACTTTAAAGATTAGTGTGAAAGCAATTGAAACCATTTTAGATAACACTTGATGGTACGTAAGCTTTGTTCTCGTTGACTCCAGTCAAAAAGACAACCGTTTGCGATGGTGCAGATCTACACTAGAACGCTTTGACAATGGATCGTTTTATTTAGTGTACAACTTCATTAGAGGTGACGAAACATAGGTATACTGCTACGATCTCGAAAAAAAGGAACAGTTCGCAGTTTGGGTCTTTGGGAATAAGTCGGCTCCAACAAACACATTTTTTGGAATTATTGGTCATGTTTGCACGGTATCACTGGAGGATCATCGTACTGTTAATGTTGAATGGTACACTACCATTTGTTTGCCTCTAGTTCTCCAAAATGTTCGCGAAAAACACAACGGGGAAGGATTATCTTGCATCAAGACAACGCTCGGCCGCACACTGCTGCTCGAATGACTGATTATTTGAATGCCCAAAATATTGAAATAATGGGTCATTAGCCGTATAGTCCAGACCTTGCACCTAATGATTTCTTTTACGTTTTACATCGGCCTGTTGACGCATTTAAAAATGAAATAAAGAAACAAACGCGGGAAGATTGGAGAAAATGCTTTGGAGATTTGTTTTCACGAATGCTAAAATGTATTGATTGTGGAGGGGAATGCCTTGAAAAATTATAAATACGTGTGTTTTGCAAGTAATTTCTGTATTACTTTACTAGGCTCAGCAGAAAGAGAACTGCCCTCGTAATATTGAAAATATCAAGTTTTTATATTATTATTTTGTTCATGTTGCTATAATATATATTTTATTTATTATTTTTTCTTGATATTTTGAAGTAATGTCTAGTAAAATAAATGACTCCATTTACATTTATTACTTTATTTATATAATAATTATACATATTCATTTTGGCTCCCACAAAAGTAAAGTTCTGCGCACGCCTATGCACATATGTACCACCTACATTTCAAAACATCATAAAAGCAAAAGTTGTACCATAGCGGAATTTTTGTTTTCAGATCTGTGCCTGACTAAATATGTGACCGCGGTACATATATGTACCAGCCGGTATTTTTAACGGTACACAATTGTACCATCAGGTTTAAAATTCTGTCTTTATGCTAGTACTAATATGAGCCGACGATCGTTGACTAAAAAGCAGTTGGAAGCACTTATTGAAGAAATATCAGAACAAGAACCCTTTTCTCTTGTGGATCTAGTGACGGTTATAAGCCCAATGTTCATGGCAAGTCAAACAATGACTCATTCAAGCGACTAAATCAAGAGTTATTAATAATTCGATATCTCGTGATCGATTTATGATCCTGGCCTCAAAGACTTATTTTTCTCTGCCCGAAACACCACGAAATGCATCAGAAACTTATTACGTAGTGCGTTCATTTTAATTTGAAAAAATATGTGATCTAACAAATATGTTTGAAATTCTTATTACATTATTTAGAACCTGATGGTACCACAGTAAAACTCTGTTGGTACGCATATGTACCCTACTCCCACATCCACCCCCAACAATTAATTTAATTTTTAATAACAAATTACCGTAAATTGACACCAAAATGCCACAAGCATTTCTATTTTTTTAACACATAATTTATATTCAGGGACGAAAGGGTTGAGAAGGTTTAGTGGATTTCAAAACCTGGTGCAGCAGCCTCACATCTTCATCGCCTTTTTCTCGTCTAATCTAGTAGCTATATGCTTTAAAAAAAAGCGTTAGCATTTTTTCAAATATCCATAAAAAGTTTACTTAGATTTCTTTGGCTACTGCATCGGCAATGGTTAAAAGTATTCAAAATCTGTTAGCAAATTTCCGATACGATGGAGCATTTTTGATTGTTGAGGATATAGCTAAATTACTAGCAAAAAATATTTAATTTCAGTAGCATATGAAAAATCGCGAGTCAGAAGACAAAAAAAAAACATTTTGATGAACGAGCAAAAGATGGGCCAATTGACCAAAGACTGACTTTTAAAATAATTTATCATCTAGTATTAGAGGATCATTTATAGACTCAATTTATTGATAGATTTAAAGACTTTCATAAGGTGTCGGATGTCCTCAACCTTTTCATGTCTTCAACAAGAAAACTTTTGTTAAGAAGAGAGTTCAAAAGGCGGTATGAATTTGGTTTTAACTTACGAAATAAGCAGCACTATAGATGAATACATGTAGTTCAGAAGTCTGTACAAAGAAATTTTCAATTTAAAAAATAAACACTTAGAATAAACTATATTATAAATTTTATGTGTCAATAATATGGCTGATACTTTTAACAATTTGAGTACTTTATATAAAATATTTTTGACACGTTTGATAGGCAGTGCAACTGCTGAACGAAGCTTTAGTCGACTGAAACAGAAAAAGTCATATTTAAGGTCTACAAATGACAGAGACGAGGTTGTCTGATTTGGCAATATTAAATATTGGAGAGTTTTCCATAAACATAGATTTAAATGAGGTGCACTTTAAAATATCTATAATTTTGTATAACTTGTTGAATATACTAACTGCAATATAATATGGCGCCTTTTTTCATCATCATGCCTGCCTCATAATGGTATCAATATACGCCACTGCGAATATGATTCTTGCGATAAGCAATGCTAGTAAAAATGTAAGATAAATACTCATTAACTATGTTCTAGTGTCAATGTAGTTAGGTACTAACTCTTATAGACATATATTCACAAAAACTGCTTTAACAAATTAGTAATAATTATTCACAATAAAATTTAAAAATAGCCATAAGAAAATTTGTGTCCTATTTAAATCTTTCCGGTACTGAAAAAATATTGGTCGTTTTGTAAAGGGATGCTTTAATTTTTCACAAGTTGCCTTTTTGTTGTTCTGAATCTCATACATTCAAGTTTCCCTAAACTAACAAATAACCCTACCTAGCAAGGGAAAATTCCTATAAACATCAAGGAAATGGACGACATAAGGAAACTGCATCAAGTATCAATACATTTCATACACCTAAAAAAGATTTCAATAAGTGTCCCATCTCCCATCACATCACCGGACGAAGCACCAGAAAAACTATAATTTTCTTCATTCTTAGTTAAATTCTTTGCAATTCGTTGTCAAAACATTTTACAATGAAATTTGTATTTTTCCTGCGTTTTTATCAAAATTACACATTTTTTTGTCATAAAAATAGACTTGATCATTTTGAAAATGAGTCATCTCCTTCTTAGAAAAATTTAAATTTCGGACAGAGGGAATAATATATTTTTTTTAATTGTACTTTTTTCGAATTTTATCTGTTTTTGATTGATATTACTCGTACTATTATAATCAATGGTTGCTGCATTTGTTACAATGATTTTTTACGGATTGGGCGTTTAAACGCGTTGCAACATGCATTTAAAAATTAGATTCAGAAATCAGTATGAAATTCTCGTTCATATCATGCATTACATGATTTATGTCAATGAGTGATTTGCAACTTACAATATAAACGTCAACATTTTCTAAAATTTAAAACATCTGCACAAATTGGCTTAGTTTTCATTTTTGCATGTAAAATTTTGACACGCTGTAATACGCGTCGAAATTTTAGATAAAAAATGAGATCTAAACTAATTGTCAGATGTTTAAAATTTTAGAGGAATTTCATGAAAGTTTAAGTTATTAGTAACTCGCGACCCGCTCATTGGCAAAAATCGTGTAATAATAATAATGGACATGAAGGAGAATTTCATGCTGAATTCAAATTTTTAAAACACGTTATCATATCTTTAACCGGGTCGGAATTGTGGATGAATTTGTAGGAAAGCGTTGAAAACATTTATTCAAAAATCATCAATAATTTACTCTTTACGATGCCACGACGAATTTAAACTGTTATATATAGTAAAACCTATTCATCACCGGTTATACAGACTGTTTAACTGTCAACTAAAAGAAAAACAGCATATGTTATCAAAATTACACTTGTGTCAATTTTTCGATGCGACATTGTTCTTGTAACCGAAAGTTAAGTTAACGGACTATTTAAACGGAGTTAAAATACCGGGCCTTAGTATTAAACACCTAATATTGTTTATTTTTTAAGAAATTTAAATTTCTATCATGAACTATATTACTCTGGTTAACTATTTTTTAACTTAACTCTATGGTCTTTGAGAGTTCGTTTTAGATAAAAAGGAAAGAACTCTTTACAAAAATTACGAGCTTCAATTTTGTATTCTTGTAAAATTTTGATACGGGCCATTGTTTTCAAGAAAATGTACAAAAACACATATTTTGCACCATTGATTCAAGATGGCATCAAAATACGGGGCCGTTAGAGGGTGCAAAATTAGTAGGTCTTTTTGGAGGTCCCAATAAAGAGAATAAAATTTACTCCAGCTTGCCACCAATTGTTTCCACAATAAACACCTTGCCGACTGGCCTAATGTGGGTAGATTGATTGATATTTAATTTTTCATGATAAATCTATCTGATACGTTTAATAAATAGTTATTGTGTTTAAACTTCTCTTCATTGCATAATTTAACAAGTTCTACAAACGAAACCGGTGCGGCCGTAATTTGTACCTAAAATACTTGCGGCTATACTTAGTGCGACGTACACGGTACGGCCGTGATAGACATCTCAAAGCGTGGCGTGAAGTCGTGAAGCCTAGAATTAAGGATACTCATGGCATAATACATTTTAAGATGAACATTTGATTAAGTGATCAAATGTTTTGTATATGTCATTTCTCGACCAAAAGATTCGAATAGAGGTAACTCACGTCCAATAATGACACGCACTGTTTTAGGTACCAATTGTCCAACGTGCGTGGCTATCGCATCATCGTAATTTATACGGTCACTATTTTCTCATTTATGGAAATATTGAGCACTTACGAACCCATTTATGTGAATTGATGTTTGAATAACAAAATGATAGGTTATAAGTTGTAAGATTACATAAATTTGCACGAATGATTGATAAATATTTAAGGGATGGTAAAGTGTTGATTTATGTGTGTTTGAAAGACACTGTTGCTGCTATTCGAAAGTAAAGTAAATATTTATTCTGCAGACAATTTTGCAGTTTCCACTGTATTACAAGCTATTTTCGGTGCTCTATATATGCTCTGATTATGTATGTATTTAGAGTAGCTGCTGTTGAATTTCATCAAAAGCTGGAGTTACATTGCAGATATATAACTAAGCTTTGTACGAGATGAAAAACACGCAGTTAATTAGAAAAGGATAGAACTTTTTTATTTGTGCTGAATTAATGTAAGAAAAAATGAATGAACCGTGAACGATTCAAGTATTAAATAAAGAAGAATTTTGTAAAAAAAATTAAGTCCTAGTCAATTTCATGAATTTTTCAACAAAATCTTTCTTCAATATTTATATCCTGAATATCAGAAAATTATACATCATTACTAAAATAATTATTAAAAGTATAATTTTAATATGGTTTGGACTATGTATATGACACATATACAATACGTTTTGTACTATAATACTTCACCATATATTAACAAATAAATAATAATAATAATAATAATAATAATAATAAGTAACGTTCCCAGTTAAATATAATCAGTGCTTTGAAATGGCTATAACAGTAATTAACGTATCAAGGGTATTATAAGGGCAATAACGCCTGAGATCAACAGTTTACTTTCCGAAGGCCTCTGGCCCGAAGCCATTTATTGTCCGTTTAACTCCCGTAGTGCGTTCAACGTTTAATGTCCGACTATATATTTTTAATATTCTACAGATTACGGATCAGAAAGTTATAATAAAATTTACGGAGTAGGTTGGCTATGAATGCTTTTGCTTGTTTTTTAGGCTTTATCCCAGTACCAATATGAATTTCTTGACATTACCATAGCAACAACTCGTAACAGGCCTTGGGTGTTATTTGTTATATAACAACCCTGATAGCATGGTTGTTATGCTAATAATAACATACCAGTCGGACGTTAAAATATAAAGATCCATTTTATTTTTATTTTTAAAGAACATATTTTCTCCTTTTCAAATTTATTTCTTGTAAGTTTTCTTTCTTTGTTAAAAAATTCCGAAACCTTATCGTTGTGTTTTTCTTGGCTGGAAATTTACACTCTTAAATACATCCTTTTCGTTTTTTTTTTCTTAGTTAAATTTTTATAACAAATATACTTAATATAACCGCTTGTAAGTAGAACATAAAATTGTACCTCATAGGTATAACGTCATATGAGTATTATGCATAAAAAATTAAATAAAAATTCAATTATTTTATGTATTTTATAGAGTAAATATTGAAAGTATTCTTAATTTCATTACGAAAAAGACGAGTATGCCGATAACTAAAACCAAGCCTAAAACGTTACAATTATATAATTAATACATGTTTTGTTTTTTTAAGGAAATATATTTTGTTAGTTCTTATAACAGCATCTAAACGAGGACCGAGTGAACTTTTTGATCATAAGTCACGCAATATTGTGCTGTTCTTGTTATAATTTTCATAAATGTGGCATTTTCATTATTTATTTATGAAATAAATAAAAAATTGTATTTTTATTTTGAATTGAAAACAAATAATATATTGGACTTTAGACTGTTATCTTTCATAAAATAGTTTAAAATATTTGCCATTTAGCGACTTATTTGAAACACTTTAGTTTAATTACAGGCCAATATTCTATTATTTTTTTGTAACAATGGAAACACTATTTACTTATTTGGTCTTGACGGAACGGATGTTAGAAACCCGGATAATCCGGAAAATTGTGTTTATATAAGAAGATAATATCAAAGAAATTAACATAAATCAATATAGATACTCTTATATTTTAAGAATAAATTATTTATGTAAGCGAAACAAACTGAGCGAATTTTAAAAATGGAAATCTCCTCTGAGAAAAGCAGGGAATGGCTCTTTTGCCCGAAGGAATTAAATAAATTTGTTGTTATTCCCGTAAAACATCTGTATTTACTTTTCTTAATATTTCCAGTTTCGTCTCAATTCTGAAAGCGACCATAATAGATGTTACAAAAAAAATAATAATAATGAAAAATAGACGCTCCAGAAACTGAAGGTCCATATAATCGAGGTCCGAATCAACAATCTCCCACTGCATTTTATGTAATATGAAGAGTATAACAAAAAAAAATCTGATGTGGACATCACACGACTTCCTTGTACGCAAGACCAATATGAAGATATAGTATAGACCCAATTATAATTTGACATTAACATCTATTTTTTTATTTTTTTGTTATTTTTTGTCCTAATCCATAGCAAGCTTCATTACAAAAAACCAAAAAGTTTTAAATTTACATATCTCGCTTATACAAAGGGGGCTAATTTAATATTATTGGATGTGCTACACGCAGAATTTAATTCTCTAAAACTCTTATTTGAAGCATTTATTTCTAAAATCAAAATGAAACCATTTTATTCAAGAAAAACTGTTAATAACTACAGGTAATATATCACTTCCGGTTAGCCTGTTTTAACCAAAATCTGCTATGTTATTCTAATTGATATAAAAGTCTTGGATTATATTTTAATATAGTTTTTCATTAAAATCTATTACAGGCTTCAAATAAAGTACCATTTCTGGAAATTATGTACGTACAGACGTCACGACGAAACTAGTCAGAATGGATTCAGGGATGGTCAAAATGGATATTTCCGTTGAAATCTCAAAACCGAAATTTTTCGCGATTACAATACTTCCCTTACTTCGTACAAGGAAGTAAAAACGTTGATCCTCTACGTGACCAGCAATACAGTCGTGCATTTTAAACAATATGGCAACATACATATACCAAGTCTTATTCTATTTCTTGCCTCGATCCTTTTACAAATCAAATAATATTTAATATATTATTTAATATAATTTAATCTTTACCCTTTCTCGAAAATGTTGGCCGAAATGTCATGTACGTTAAAAATTAATTTGTTGATAAAACTTCCACATAGGAATTCTTCAATGAAAATATTCATCAAGAAATTATATACAAAGGGCAAAGTTCCAGCCTTTCCCCCTCATTGTTAATACAACAATTAATTAATTAACAAGTACATTGAGCCGTAAAAGCCGCGTTAAGGCTAAAAACAAACAGTGGAAACATCTCGGAGTCATACCGCAGCCCCTGCTCCCGCTCCGACGCCGAACTAATCATATTTCGCCGGTCGCCGTTTTTGCTCACAATTATATCTCGCGACAAAGACAGCCCGGGAATTTACATGCACAAACTAAATGGATTAGCATAGCATTCCTAACGTAACGCCCTGGAATTCTACATATTTTGATCTCTCTGTCAAAGAGAAAAAGTTTCATCTGTACAAACAAACAAACAAACAAAACGAAAATTGGATAATAAAAGACACGTTCGTATTTAACATCACTTATTAAAATGGACATTTCAACACTCAAAGATACATTTTTATACCACACTAATCTCATTTACATTTTTAAATTACATAAACTTTGAAAGATATGTATATGTAAAACAAACACATATATATATATATATATATATATATATATATATATATATATATATATATATATATATATATATATATATATATATATATTAAATTACCTTAGTGACCACGGCCGCGAAATCCGATTTAGCGGTCTGTATTGCGTCTACGAAATGTTTAATTTGCGTCCGGTTGCACAAAATAGTTAGGTATTTGTATATCAAGGCCGCGAAATCACTCTTTAGCGTACCGACAAAAAAATTGTCTACGAGGCCGCCTGCGGCCGATGCATGATAATCTCGAGGGCGCTAAAGGATTTCGCGGACAAGATGTACACAATATTTTTTTTGTGGAACCGGACGCGAAATAAGTATTTCGCAGCCGCAATACAGGCCGCAAAATTAAATTTCGCGACTGTTGTTATGGTAACGGCCGCGAAATTAGGTAAACAATCACTTTGATACTTGAGAATTACATGGTTTTGTTTATCAAATGTTAATCCCATAGCCACCTTGAAAGCTAACTTTCTATTTACAATGAAACTGTTTAAAATTAATAACATTTGTAATTACATATTTTTTACTGTAGCACAGAAAATATTGTGTACACCTTGTCCGCGAAATCCTTTAGTGCCCTCGAGATTGTCTTGCCTCGGCCGCAAGCGGCCTCGGCGACAATTTTTCTCTCAGTACGCTAAAGAGTGATTTCGCGGCCTTGATATACAAATAACTATTGTGCAACCGTAAAAAATATGTAATTACAAATTTTATTAATTTTAAACAGTTTCATTGTAAATAGAAAGTTAGCTTTCAAGGTGGATATGGGATTGGCATTCGATACAAAACCATGCAATTCTTAAGTGTCAAGTGATTGTTTACTAATTTCGCGACCGCTACCATGACAACGGTCGCGAAACCCAATTTCGCAGCCTCTATTGCGGCTGCGAAATGCTTATTTCGCGTCCGATTGCACAAAAATATGCTTAAGTAGTTACCTTCAACAGTAACACACTTCACTATTATTTCTTTTCATTCTTGAAAATTTCCCACCTAATTTTCTTTTTTAAATGCTTTCATAATAATAACAAATTCAACAAAAATAGACAAAATTTACATTTCCAAAAAAGGTGAGAATGGTGGGTGTTCTATTACTTTTATATTATTTTATTTTTTCAAAAACACTCACAACAATACTTTAAAATACGGAAGTTGCAACTAACAACTCTGCAATTGATTTTGCGAATTTCTTTTCGTTCTGGAAGCATTATATCACATTATATAAACTGTTAAAGTTTGGTACATAAGTATAGAAATAACATGTATACCATAACTTCATTCGGAATTGATTTTAATTATTATTCACATTTTCAGTTGGTTTCGATGACGTCACACTAAATATTAATTCGGAATAATACGGATAGAAAATTTTTAAATTATGCCTCAAATTAAAAATACAGAAATTGTGATATTTATTATTTAATGTCCATTATTATAGTCTGAGTATAACACATATAAAACTTCTCAGACATAGAGGCTGTCTAAAAATAAATGGCCGCTACTTTAAGGGGTCGATACTACACGTCAAAAGAGTAAAACATATGTCCTTTGAAGCACTGTTTTAGAGTTATAGCATTTTTTGTTCCATGCCCTATCATTACTCTTTTCAATAAATTGCAGCCAAAAAAATATCGTAATTTTTTTCGTTAAAAATTCATACTTACTAAAAATTGGTAGGTATATTGGTGCTAAAATTATAATCGTTCGTATTTCATTTCTTTTTAAGAGATGAAAGTTATTATCTGACAACGAAAATATAAACAGTGCTGTCCGCTTTTCTTTTTACCTTCCGTCACCTTTAGGTAAGGAAGGTATTGTCTTTGGTCAAAAAATTCGGTGGTGGATTTTTGATGAATAAGCACGTTTTAGGGTCCCTAGAATACGATTTTACTATTTTTACGATGATGTCTGTATGTGTGTGTGTGTGTGTGTGTGTGTGTGTGTGTGTGTGTGTGTGTGTGTGTGTGTGTGTATGTATGTGTGTGTGTGTGTGTGTGTGTGTGTGTGTGTGTGTGTGTGTCTGTGTGTGATAAAATTTTCTAATGCGATAACTCTAATACTACAATTCCAAAAATTATAATTCTTTCGTATTCCTCTTCGTTACAGCCATGTGAAGAGCTGATTAGATTTTGGTTATAATTGGTCAACCGGAAGTACCCGCATTTGAAGATTTTAACAGTTTTTCTTGAAAAAACGATGTTAAATATTATTTTTTCACATTTAATGTTATTATAAATATTAAAGAATTATTTATACTCTATACGATTTGAATGCATTTTATACTTCATATTAAATGGACATAGAGTTAAAAAATTATAAAGACATTAAATATCATGTATATTAGTCAGCTTTGCTATAACTCTGGAAACAGCTGCTACATTAAGAAAATAGAAAATTCTGATTGAAAGGTGTCAGTGTCAAGTGCAGTTGACAGTATGTTTATGTTATAATTTTACTGGAAATATAGGATCTTTTGTTAGAAACTTTCTGTTTGGAATTTGTATAAAATACATACAACTGCCTTAAGGTAATGTACAAGAAATATAATCTTTTTCAAGGAACTTTCTGTATGACATTTATACAAAATACATAGAACTGACGGAAGGTAATGTGCTGGCCACATCAGATTTTTTTCATTTGTAACAAATTCAACTTAACGTTAATAATGTGATATATGTATCGATTAGAAAAGAAATCTCGAATAATACTGATGACTACTCGTGTATTACGTTATTACGTATAACGATGAAATCTAATGTTCTTATTTGAAATTTCAAATGAAGCACAGAGGCAAGGGTTTTATAACTTTCATTAAAAATTATATGAGGGGAAACAATTTGATTACATTCTGCTGGCATTCTTGTACAGTGACAGACTGAAAGCCGATGCTATAGATATTTTTCCGCCCGTGGCAAACTTTTTTTTATTGCGCCCCACCAGGGGGGGGGGGGTATTTAAAATATAATACATATATAAATAACAAACATAACGATGAATTTTATTTTAAATTAAATAACTACTCTACATGCTCACCATTAGGATTTCGGAAACTATGAAAGATACGAAGTCGATTAAATTAAAGTAGTGGACCATTTTATAGATATATTTGTTAATCCCGAAAAATTCACACACAAAAAACAGACTACTACCTACTTGATTATTTTATTTGCGTCATTGCCACAATCATTGGTTTTACACTATAAAATTGAATAACTCAGTACAACAGTCCATGTGCAAAAAGTAGTGTCGTGATAATTACGAAAAATATTTTAAATTTATTAACATGAAAATTTCTAGATATTTAATTATAAAATGATTAATACTATCAGAACAGTACAGGATCCAATTTGCATATATGTACTTATAAATCTAAAATGAAGGGTAATAAGTGTACAGTGTACGGCTGTTGCACTCACGACAAAGGGATTTTTTCTACATAAAAAAGTATTTTCGGCTCAAAATTGTCAAAATGTTATTGCAATGAGGCCTTTAATTAATAACTGTTGTATTTTTGCTGTTTGAAACAAATGAACATCAATAAGTTATACATCGTTGAAAAGCTAAAAAAAATCTTTTCAATGGTGTAGCATTCCAATAAAAGTCATAATTTTTACCTAATAACTCGAAATTTAAATGATAAAATTGAGCATCGAAAGAAAACAAAAAAGTGTCCTAAAGAAGTGCAAACCAAAATTCCATATTTAATATTTAGAAGTTATATCTAAAAATAATCAACAAAATTGTGAGATAAATTTTACGTTCTTTAAAAGTACCATCTCTTAAAAAGTGCCGCCCTAGGCGCCGACCCTCACAGTACTGTATATTATGTTACTAGTCTAAAAACAGGTATTTCGAAGTATTCAAGAACTTTTTAAATCATTCAAAGTTAGTTTACCTACATCCTACAACGATCTTTAAAGTAGCAGCTATATCTATTTTTACTGACAATTTGTATTTAAACTAAGTAAATTAATTATATATTAAGTTCAAATTAAATATTTAGTCAAATAGTTCATAAAAGTGTTTTTATGTGACTATTTCACTCATAAATTTATAAGCCAATCCAAATTCTGGGTTCTCCTAGTTACCAAATTTCATTTCGACAAACCCCCTTAACAAAAGGAAATAAAGACACTAGGTATTGTTTCACAAATTTTAATAAAATTCCTTTATTACGTAATTTCGGCAGTTACGCCATCATCAGAAGGTATGAACTGATTTACAAAACAAGATTTTCAAAGTATATATAGAAGGTTCAATAAACTATTAGTGTGGGATGGGATTAGGGAATTTTCTTAATAACTAAGTCTGTAAATGGAGAATTTATTATTTCCAAGTGCTCATTCATTAAATTGGTAAATTATTTAAAAATTTACATAGTTTATAAGTGGGGGCGTCACAAAAAAATTTCGCACCCTGCAAGTCAATAAGATGTATTTTTACAAGTAAGTGAGTTTTGATAAGCGAAAATTGTTTGATATTTTAGAAACATAGACCGTTAGTATGAACAACTGATTAAGGGTGATTATCGAGCATTTGACAAGCATTGTTTTATCTCTGTCATTCATATATGGATCCTTTTAGAGGAAAATACTTCAAATAATAGTTGTAGAAAAATTAATTGCCCGCATCTTTTATTTGAAGAATTTTTCTCTAAAATAATCTCTAAACGATTGACAGAGATAAAACAATGCTAGACAAATGCTCGCTAATCACCCTTAATTACCGTTAATACTAGCGGCCATATTGTTTACGAGTACATACCAAAGTGTGTATATTTTCAGTGTTTTCAGTTTTTATTAAAAACGAGTCGATTCGGACAGGAATCTATTTAAAACGTTGAAAAAGCAAACTTAAATATAATACCTAAAATAGAATAAAAATTAGAAAATTTTTGTTAAGAAAAAGAAATATAAATAATTACCTGATTTTTATTTTGGAAATAGTCATCCGAATACCATTCGTGGTTAAATTTTATCTTGGCAAAATTTTCCGATTGCTTTACTCGAGCCTGTTCCAAATTTATCTCTTGACATTGATCAAAAATCACTCGTTTGACAACTCGTGATTTTTATGTCAATGCCACTCAATAAATTGCTATAGGCAACCAGCTCTCGTAACAATCTGAATAATTTTCCTGGAAAAATATACCACTTATGATATTATATATGAAAATTTTTTAATATTTTAAATTATCACTAATTTTCAATATGTCATTAAAACAAAAAAAATATCTAATAACTTAAATTAATAACATTGAATAAAAATTGTACTAAGTAGTGAATATTTATTTTTTAAATTTGGATTACAGAATATTTCACATGCTACAAATCTGCCTATCACATCTGAAAATGTTACAATTATTTTGTTTCTTCTTATGTAAATATATCTTTTTCTATATTTTTCTTGTTGTAAATTGAACAAAGTAACTTCTCGAAAAGTTCATGTTTACTATCTGCAAGTAAATTGTTACAAATTTAATAAGATTTCATAAAAACTTTAAAACTCCTCAAGTCAAGTACTACTTTCAGTTTATGTCTTGCTATCAAACCCTAATCAATTCTGTTTTCTTATTTTGCGCACATGTTCTGAAAGAATAAAACACGTATATAAGTACATGCACATGTCAACAAAATCTCAATTTTTACGTAAACGTGTTCCTGGGCTTAGATATCAATAATTTAATAAAATTTCAATGTTTACTTTTTAAATTTTATAACATTATACTACACACTATAATAGGTATATGATTTATTCGAATGATAAGTTAAAAATATCACAGTTTAGAATCAAACAGCTAAAAATATAATGTAAAATCGATGTATGTAGGTATAATACTCTGAAAATAGATATGATTTAACTATAATTTGTCATCGACCTGGTAAAACTAATACATTAGTGGATAAGATATCGAAAATTCTAGGGTTGTGGTGGTTAAAGGTGAACATGTAGGGATTTAACATGTGACTTTAGTTTTGTGCAATTTCCTGCTCACCTGTTCATTTTACGGCAAAAACTGTAGAGTTGCATACAAACCTATTTTTACATTTTTACCTTCCGTCACCTTTAGGTAAGGTAGGTATTGTTTTTGGTCAAAAAATTCGATGATGATTATTTAATAAATAAGCACGTTTTAGGGTCCCTAGAATACGATTTTACTGTTTTTACGATGATGTCTGTATGTGTTTGTGTGTGTGTGTGTGTGTGTGTGTGTGCGTGTGTGTGCGTGTGTGTGTGTGTGTAACAAAAATTTCGTCTGCGATAACTCTAATAGTACAATTTCAAAAATTATAATTCTTTCGTATTCTTCTTCGTTACTTCCATATGAAGAACTTATTAGATTTTGGTTACAATTGATCAACCGGAAGTACCCTCATTTGATGATTTTAACAGTTTTTCTTGAAAAAACTATGTTAAATTTCATTTTATCACATTTAATGTTATTATAAATATTAAAGAATATTTTATTCTCTATACGATTTGACTGCAATTAATACTTAATATTAAACGAATATAGAGTTAAAAAATTATAAAGAAATTAAATTTCATAAAGTAGCCATCGCTATGGAAACAGCTACTATATTAAGAAAATTCTGATTGAAAGATGTCAGTGTCAAGTGAAATTGACATAGTGTGTTTGTCTTATAATTTTACTGGAAATATAGGATCTTCTGCTAGAAATTTTCTATATGGAATTTATATAAAATACATACAACTGCCGGAAGGTAATGTACAAGAAATAGAATCTTTTGCAAGGAACTATCTGTATGAAATTTGTACAAAATACATAGAACTGACGGAAGGTAATGAGCTGGCCACATCAGATTTTTTATGACGTTTTTGATTTCATAAAAATTTTAAAGTATAAATTAATAAAAATAACTATTTCATAGACTTTTTTCTGGTTGTCAGGAACATAAACGTTAGTAAAATAAAAAAAATAATTCTTTACATAAAGACACGTTCCCTAAATTTCTTAAAAATGAACAAGAGAGCAAGATATTGCATAAAACGAAAATCATATTGTAAGTCTCTATATTCACATCTAACTGCCGCCACCCGGTATAATGGTTATATTTACGTATAGAGGTTCGAAAGAAAAGCTTTACGCCTGTGTACTAAATTTAAAGCCCGACGCAGCGGAGAGCCTGAGGTATGTACAACAATTCACGCACAACTGCAATCAAATGAGATGTTTTTAAATTATTTTTTAAACATATTTTCAATTGTATTTTTGACGTTTTATTTACCAGTCGCCGAGCATGTGATGTGCTACTCTACCGCTCGCAGAGGGCAATCTTTTAGTTTTCGCCATGATATAAACAAACAATTTTAATGCAATTGTGCGTAAACAATTTTATTATATTCAACTGGAAAATAAGAATTTTCTGGATAATGTTTTTAAAGAAAGTATTATTTTACCGGACTAAACTTGCAAGTTTTACTTTCTATAGAACAACCCTGCAATATTTCTCAAAACATTCTGCGTTTCTAGCGTAACTATACAATAAAATACATAATTTTTACATTTTCTATTTTTAATTATGAATGTAACATTAAAGTGATTATTCTACGATTGACCATACGGTCAGTAGAAGATAAAATACCACGTGCACCACCTCTAGAAACTCATTTGACTAGATTCGAAGGCTTTCAGAACTCCATCTATCTATATCATCCAATAAAATGTTATTTTCTTCAAGCGTATTATAATATGCATATTATGCTACTGTACACACGCTGTAGAAGATATTCATTGTCTTACTAGTACAAAAATGTTGTTATTGTTCTACTAGTAAAAAAATGTTAGTTTCTTAGTTCACCGCTGGCGGCGGCAGTAGCCACAGAAACACAGATCATATTGAAAATTGTTATTTGACAGTTGAATCGTTTGTGTTTTGTAGTGTACACAGCCAGCTTTGATTAAATTAGAAAATTTTACAAATAAAAAAATTCCAAAAAAATGTCAAAAAATTATTTGAAACGCTTAAAGAAAAAATAGTATATGCCATTCGGAGTAGAACGCCCTTTTTGTGTTTTACCCAGCTTGCCAGGCCTCGGCTAGCGCCTCGGCCGCAATAGCTGGGTTCAACACAAAAAGACCGCTTTCTACTCCTAATAACATAATATACTATTTTTCGGTTTTTATACACAGTATAATGAAATTATTTTTCATCATAGTGGATAATAAAATTTCTGCCTGGGAATTAAAAACGCTTAAATAAAAATACTAAACAATATCTTAAAACGTAATAAAATACCGAACAAAAAGTATATGACATTTTACATAACATACATCTTTTAAAATACTATTACGTATAATATTAAAAATAATTTGTGCTCTTTACAAGTAAAATAATTTTATAATTATAAAACATGCACATAACCTCCTACGCAAAATATATACCTACGCGAAAGCACAACACGGCACGAAAATTCAGCTACGAGTATGTAAATTTATATAAAAAGAAACATCAATACAAAAAGTTTCTGCTTACTTTTTAAAAAATAAATATTACTCTACATAAAATAATATTGTACCGCGAAAATATATTGTACCTATTATCTTAAAAAATGTGCTCAATTTAAAATATACCGATAATTTGTGGTATAAGCCAGTATACAAAATATAAAATATACGGATAAAGAAACGTATAACGCAGTATAATTTTGACAAGTTTTCCAAATATAATCTAATTTTCATATATACAAGTATATTCTACTCACAAAAATTATACACATAGAAATATATACTTAAATTACAACATAAAATAATAAATATGTGACCTTTGCAGAATACCATGTAATATTATGAACTACAGAAAATACACAAACATAAAAAATTCTACACGACTAAATTTTAATCATTCAAATTTATTGCAATTTTTAAGAAATAGAAGAATGTATAGAAGACCATAACAAGTGACATTTTACATTATTTAGGTTTAGGATATGAATTTTATAGACATGGTATTAAAGCAAAGATACTGTTATATTTACTCAATTTTTTGGAAAATTTTAAATGGTTTTTCTGCGTATAAACTACTGCGTATTATTTACATACAATTTAAATAACTGTACAGGATTTTTTTCGACGGTATAAATATACTTAACTGAATATTGACTCTAATCTTTAAGTAAAGCACCGTTTATAATGTAGTTACAAGACGTGTATATTGGTGAAATTATGGTTATAATAATATACTTAACCTACAAATATTTTAGAACATTTATTACAGAAATTATCACAAAATTTGTCTAGTAAGTAATGATATTGTAATCAGGTGTTAAACACAAAATTATTCACAAGTTATTAGAAATGTAATAAAAAATTATATACTGACTGCACAATTATATATTTTTCCTTACAAGTGCCAAAATTGCCAATATGCTTTAATATAAATAACAAGTTATATTGAATAAGCGGCAGTTTGTTGGAAATAATTATCGCTAAAGAGTATATACTTAGGTATACAAAATTAAATTCAACATTATAAACTAAAATCCAGTGAAATGCGCCAATATAATAATAATAATTAACACATAAGTTCTCCTGCTTTTTAGATAAATTTGTGAAATATAAAATATACAAAAAGTTCCATATTTGTATCCACCTGCTCGAAGATGCTAAAATAGCAATCAAGGTTGTATTTTATTATTAGAAATTATTCGTAGTAGTATTATGTACTACATCTAAATCACAAGCTATGTTGAATAAGTGGCAATTTATGTAATTTTCCTATCCATTAATATTTTCATTTATATACAATAAATAAAAATCCAGTAAAAGGTAAACATAAAAACAAATTTATCCTTGTTATAAGTGTTAAAAGCAGTAATCAAGTTTCCGTAAAGATTACTTTTGTTATTCTGTAATATATGTGAGAAGCTATGTTGAACAAGTGACACCAAATTTTCAAAACTAATTCTCCTATCTTTCAATATTTTAATTTTTAAAATTAGTTTTATAAACGAATTACCATATATTAAATTGATTAAAATCTAATAAAAAAGCGTAAAACAGTAACAACTGTCCGAATTTCTGTTATAAAAAAATATTAATAATACTCATTAATTACTCGAGTTAAATTGAATAACTAGCACCAGTTATTCAAAAATATTTCACATATATTTCAATATTTTTATTTTTAAAGTAATTTTAAAGATAAATCATCCACATATAGAAATTATAAGAACCGTTTATATAAATTAAAATCCAGTAAAAGTATGTAGTAAAACAATAAAAACGACTAAATTTTTTTTATATAAAATGTCGAACTTGATATACAAAACGTAAAAATATCGTGTAGATCTAAGCGTATAATATAAAATCAGGAAAACATATAGACGGCGGCAGGAATATAAGCGTCAGTATCGGTACAGCACTTCCAGAACAATTACGATATATTTTCAAACATAACCTTTACTACTATACACACTATAGCAACGTACAATATGTAGTATTTGTAGTACACAGTCGCGTTAAATTTTGTATAGGTTATCCCTTCCTTCCACACTGACTCATCCATTCACCCCATGCCTAGTAGTTCCATCATGATCACTTACAGAACTTGCTCTTCTCGGTCGCTACCCCCAAGACGAGCATGAGGATGACGAGGGCTGGGCCCAGCCAAGGAGGGCCGGGACCAGTAGCAGCCATCGCCGAGTCACATCACTCTCACTGCACGCACTAGACACTCGCTAACTGCACTCCTCCATGCCGGCGAAGGCCCAGGGACAGGAGCACAGTGAGTGACGCCACGCAGCCGCCGAATACTATCGATTAGATGCCCCATAGAGGGAGTAGACTACCAGGGGAATCTGCTGGTTGATGAGGGAAACTCTATGGCGGGAAATCTGAAAAAGGATATTGTTGGAGAAAAACGAAAGAAGAGGGTGATTCAAAATGTGACAGTATACAAATCTGTGTCATAGACGTTTTAGAGGGGAAAATAGGTTTTTTTTATCTACCTTTAACATTATTTTTCATAATAGACCAGAAAAGTGAGGTTAGAATTTGCTTTTGGTGCGAGTTTATAGTTTGAACACCCTAGTATATAGGTTTCTTATTACTGACAAAAAAAAAGATATTTTATAATAGTTATTTATGTAACAAGTGTGTAAAGTAGTACTTTTTTGGTCGAGTGCGAAGTTTTACGCGGAAATTGTAGCACGAGACAAAAAATACTATTTTGTACACGTGTTGCATACAACATTTTTTCTACAACCGAAATGGTATTGATGTTTCTCATAATACTGAGTGTAGAGGCATCCAGCAGCTTCAAATACTGTTAGTACTCTTTCTCATAACACTGTACAAAATGTAACACTTGGAAGAATCTCAGACAGACAATGATTAGTCTTTTATATTGTACAAATTGTATAATTAATATTAATATTAAAAATTAGGTTACGTTAGAATACATGTCAAAAAAATGTTAATGTTCTTAAAAATTAGATTAGTACTCAATCTGTTAAAAAAATATTAGATTTGTTTCATTTACAGTGTATATTCATATTTCTTCATAAATTTTATTACTTTCATTATTATTTACTACCTAATTATATACTTGACATGTAAATTAACCGAATTTTAATGCTGCCTAGTAACGCTTATTTACTTTTCAAGCACTAGTGCGTGAAAAATACTTTTCACGCACGGTTGTAGGAAAAAGACATTAAGCAGCTCTTGAGTAGATTGCAACAGTTTAAAACCCTTGAAAAAATAAAGTAACGAATATCCTAGGTGTAAATCAAGACACCATATTATATCGTTGATCTTTCCTCATCCGTCCGCAAATAGATGAAACGCAACACAAGCTATACATGCAGCGTATGTTGTAGGATCAGATCAAATCGAGACATACGTTCATTGAATTTGTAGTGTAGTATTTTTATTTAAATAATTATAAGCTGTGTACAGTTCTTGTGAATATTATTGTACGAATCTGGAGATAAAGGATCGGTCTAGGTGCTACATATAATACTATGTATAAGAGATTTACTTTTATGAGATTACTCGGCCTTTAAAGTTGAGCAAAAATTCCCTTGGTAAGAAATACACGGAGATTAAAATTATGTTCTCAGCGTTATGAACCGGGTTTGAATTTGGCGCCTAAATTTGACCGTTACACTTTTCTGGTCTTCTACAGCACTGGTTAAAAATATAACAACTTTATATTGTTTCAATATAACTTTGATTAAGATAAATAAACCTAAACAAATGTCTCAAAAGCAGAGCCGGTCCGATAGGTGAGGCGGCGAGGCGACCGCCTCAGGCGCCGAATTGAAATAGGCACCAAAATGTGACACAGTGAAGATATAAAATTTTAATAAATAGTTGGAAAATTTATTAATAAATTAATGCACATTAAAAATATATACAACCGACTCTACATTTGCCACTGAGGCACTAACTGAGCATTCAAACATCATTTGTCTTCGTAGCGATAACATATTAGTACAAGAGAAAGAAACTGAAATACATTTGATCAATTTTTACCTCGATATATTTATTAATTCACTTGTTGAAACATTTAAAATTTTAAATGATTCACATTTAATGTTATAAGATGGAGATGAAGCCGATGTATCTGCAATTACTCTCAAAATTAAACTAATCAATTTTTGACTTATTTTACCAAAGAAACTAAAAAATGCACAAGAAAAATTAAATTTTATTTATTAATTTGAATTGCAATGTATAATCCCAAACGGTGTTGTAGCTAACATTACTAGTAGGTAACTGCAGCAGAAGTTAAACGCTGTACGCAGTATATCTAAACTGAAATATATAATTATTTACGAACAACAAACCCAAAATCTAAAAACGACTAATACCCAGTTTCACCAATAAGGCTTAAATATTAAACTAGGTTTAAACAAATAAATCCAAATATTATTAATAATAATAATAATAATAATAATAATAATAATAATAATAATAATAATAATAATAATAATAATAATAATAAACTGTTAACTCATTGTTAATATTAAAATTTGGTCTGGTAGGGCCTTGAGTAAATTATGACATCGTTCACTAGATGTTTAAACGCAGTGGTAGCTTGGCAACCCCACATCTAATCATGTGACGATTAATAATATCCTCAGCAGTTATACGACTTTAAAAGTGAAAGATTGTTCAGCCATCGAGAGGAGAGCAGCCAATAGCTTAGTTGGTAAGAGCACTGTCCCGGCAAGATAGGGGTCTCGGGTTCGAATCCCGATGGCTGACAATTTTTCACAATTTATTTCAAATAAATCCAAATCGAAATTTTGACAGCATTATAATAATGTTCATTAGACATTTCATTTCGATGCATTCTTGTCAATTTAAGCCGTTTAATATTTAAGTTACGTTAGTGCAACCGGCAATAAATGATCTACGAATAATTTCCAAAGAAAAAAACTACATCTAAAACAATAGGTAACAGATTATATAGATACTAGCAAACTATTTGTTGGAAAAACAGATAGAAGATTAATTTAATAAATATTTCAGGGTTTTTCAAGATATAGGGTCACTGGAAAATTATGCATCACCGTAGATTTCTTTATTTTTTACTGAGTAAAGTAATTTTCGATCTTGTTTTTATTACTAATTACTAACAATATGAGTATTTCGAATAATTTAAAAACGCGCCTTTTTAAGACTTGCCCTAAGCGCCACAATGTATCGGCCCGGCCCTGCTCAAAAGAGTAACAATCAATATAATGTCAGACAGCCAAGCTGCTTTAAAGGCACTAAGTGCCTTCACTTGTGACTTAAAGCTAGTCTGGAATTGCATGAATATCCTATAACAGCTGCCCAAACACAACCACGTCACTTAGTGGTGTGTACCGGGGCATGTGGGAGTTCTAGGCTATGAAAAAAGGGAGCCAATATATCATTTTACGGGCCTAAACATTCTTGTGGACTTTTAAAAAGCCATATAGAGTAAGATATAAAAAAAACTGGGAAAAGTCAGCTATAGCCTTATATTGGAGAAACATTCCGGGGCTTAGCCAATAAAAAAGACTTCGGAATTATGACAGGTTGATACCTGTCATAATTCCTGGTCATTGCCCTCTAAAATACATCTACGTAAGATTGGTATTGGTAACGTCTAGCAGTGGCCGTAAAAAGACTTAACCATGTAGGTAAAAGGTATCTCGCGGCAAATGAGATCGGTAAGCTGACTCCTAGAGCAGTAACTGGCATCATAAGAACTCGGGTACTACTTCCAGAAAATTAAGATAGGGCCATGTTATATCACAGGTCGCAGTGACAAAAGTGGTTAGCGCTTAAATGTACTCCAAATTTAACAGCATTGTACCTGATAAAAGGTTTAGCCTTATTATTCATACGAGTATTATGAGTTTTTGCAAAATTCTTGTATGTCATGTGTTTCAAATCGTTAATTGAATTTTCCAAAATCACTAGTTCGTCACCATGGATATTAATGAGCTTTCTCGTATTTTCTAACGTTATAATGACGTAAATGACAAAATTCCTATCTGCGTCAAACAAAAGCTGCGACTGTTGTAAATATGAATTTGTATCTCCGAACTTTTACCAGACGAAGAGTCTAATGTTCAACACTTGCAAAATTGAAATTAAAAAGGCCACAAATTTTTGTTTCGCATGCTAGCCCTTCGAGCGCTAGCCCTTTGGGAATAAGAAAGGCCTGAGTGAATAAATCAGAAGAAAAGTATTTTTTTGTTACAGTGTGATTCGTCGGTTCCAATCCAGAAGTATTTCCGTCTACCTAGACCTCCAAGAGAAGAAGAGGCTAAATCCTCCGAGCGAAGACCACTAAAAACAAGGCCACTCCTATTGCACCTGAAAGTTTTCTACACAGACTGTGACGTAAAGTTGCAACACATTGAATCGCAATAGCAAAAATCACCAAAAATGCTATATTAAAATAAAAATAATAATAGGAAAAAAGACTGCAAAATAGAGAAAAAGGAGAGAAAGTTACAAGATTCAAAATTAAAAAATTCAGCCCAAAATTAACCCTCAAAAAATGACCAAAAACAATACCTAATCAACTCATAAATGCCCAAATTATGGTTACAAATAAAAAAAAATCTGGTGTGGCCAACACAATACCCCCCCCCCCCCCGCCATTACAGCCCGAGTCACAGAAAAGATTAAGTCAATCCTTATTTTTGGATTAGCGAATTTTACTCTAATTTTTACAGTTTGTATCTTAAAATATAGTCTAGTCTAATCCAAGTTACTACCTTTTTTAAAAGGATTAAATCCCAATTACAGAGTGGGTTCAGATTCACACACATCCATGCCTTAGTGGGATTCGAACCCAGAGCCCTGAGGGCACTCATGACATGAGGCGTTGCTCTTACCATTGAGCCACCGGAGCTATAATAAAATAAAGATTAAATTTTAAATACCGGGATAGAATAGAATTCACAAATCCAAAAATGAGGATTAGCTTAAACATTTTTTTGAATCGTTAATTTTTATTAATCTCAATACCTACATACCTACATATTTACTTATGCTGAATCGAATTTTTTTCTATTGTTCTATTTACTTTTTTCTTTTTAGAACGTTACTACCATTATTTTGAAATAGTTAGTTCTTTGATAGTGACATTTATCTGTCAGTTACATACATTTGAATAATTGCGTTTTGTTTGTTTACAGCGTAGGCTCTGAGGTTTAAATTATAGATAATTTTATAAATTTATCCAAAAAATATATAGAAAAAGTATTAATGCAAATCTATAGAAAATTTAATAGTCTTTAATTTTTATAATAGCATTAATCTCGAAAAAATAACATATAAAGATATTTTTTGAAGAAAAACTATTTTGAGCTTCTAGTAAAGTGCCATTTTCGGTTATCCGATTTTCACCAAAATCTAATGGGCTCTTTCCAGTATAAAAATGTGTGTTGATTAAATATTACTTTTCTGAAAGGCAAAATAGCGACAAAAATCTATTTAAAGTGTAATAAATATTTTGCCGGCCCTGCATCTTCGGTTATGATGTTTTATTTGTGATAGCGTTTTTTTACCTTCCGTCACCTTTAGGTAAGGAAGGTATTCTCTGGTCAAAAAATTCGGTGGTAAGTTTTTGATGAATAAGCACGTTTTAGGGTCCCTAGAATACGATTTTACTATTTTTACGATGATGTCTGTATGTGTGTGTGTGTGTGTGCGTGTGTGTGTGTGGATGTGTGTGTGTAACAAAATTTTCGTCTACGATAACTTCCATACTACAATTCCAAAAATTATAATTCTTTCGTATTTCTCTTCGTTACATCAATGTGAAGAGCTGATTAGATTTTGGTTAGAATTGGACAACCGGAAGTACCCTCATTTGAAGATTTTAACAATTTTTCTTGAAAAAACTATGTGAAATATCATTTTTTCACATTTAATGTTATTATAAATATTAAAGAATATTTTATTCTCTATATGATTTGACTGCATTTTATACTTAATATTAAATGGATATAGAGTTAAAAAATTATAAAGAAATTAAATTTCATAAAGTAGCCATAGCTGTGGAAACAGCTACTATATTAAGAAAATTCTGATTGAAATGTCAGTGTCAAGTGAAATTGACATAGTGTGTATGTCTTATAATTTTACTGGAAATATAGGCAGCCGTATGCATAAGTGCAAGCTTAAAATGGTTTTAGCAGCATTTTACGTAGTGGCCAGTAACATCATATAAAATGCTATTAGCGGGATGGTATGCATAGTTGTACTTTTACTGGTCACTACTAAATAGTCAACTTGCATTATATTTAACCTGGCAGCATTGTAAAATTTTGTTGTTTATTAAGCTGACAGCTGTCAGTTCTATATGTTTTGAGGTAGAATATCACTTCGTATATTATTAGCGTTCTTGTTATTAGATTTTACTTTTTAGTTGATTAGACCAGTTATATTAGGTTATATAAATTAAAAAATAGTGGTTATAAGTGGATATACAGTTATCAAATGCTGTCATCACATATATCAGGGAGTATGTTTATAAACGGATTGTTACATTTTAATGTGAATAGTCAGGCATTTTATATATATAGAACTAAACAAAATAAAATGGAAGAGGGCTTGTTGAATATACACGAGGAGGTGGAAGAAATAGAAGCAATACAAGAATTTATTGGAATCAATGACAAATTGTACCCTTGTCGTAAGGTTTACTAAGATCTAATAATGGTGAAATAAGTGGCAGATAATAGTTACCAATCCCATATTCAAGATACCTATTAACACCCTTATTGAATCACATGCAGAACGGCGTTACAATCGAGCGTACATCCGAACGAGAAATGTTGTGGGAAGACTGTTTGGAATTATGAAAAATAAATTTTGATGTTTTTTTAATGGACTACAACTTCATATAGAAACGGCAATAATTGCAGTGGCTGTTTTGCATAACATTTGTGTTAATGAAAAAATCGAAGAGCCTGATGAAGAATTCGCAGATGATGAAGATAAAGAAGACGATGGCAACATTCCTGAGAGGCATCCTTCGAAGGCAATATATTGAAAAAAAAAATGCAAAAAACTAAAGTGTTAACAAATTACTTATAGTTACATGTAGAACAAAGCTAAAGACAAACAAAATGTGAACTAAAATGTGAATAAATTATTCCTTTACATGTACAAATTTATTGATAAATACTAAATAAATTTAAATATTGACACTATTTACAACTCTTCCCGTTTTTCCCTTAAAGCTGCAATTCTTGCTTCTTGGTATTGTTTCTCATAATTTATTTTTAATTGATGCATCTCTGCGGCATACATTAACACCACTACAACTACTTTATATAACTCTAAAATCGTTGTTTAGAGGTATACCTTAAAAGTGTCTTAAACATGCGTCAGTTGGTTATTAACACTTAGTTGCCAACTAACAATTTAAATCCTACTAAATGTCACTATACATAAGGTTTTGCTTAGTGACATTTTAAAATGTTTTTAAAATGATCTTAGTGTCCACTAACAAATTTATGCATACGGCTGAGGATCTTTTGCTATAAATTTTCTCTATAGAATTTGAATAAAATACATGGAAGGTAATGTACAAGAAATAGAATCTTTAGTAAGGAACTTTCTTTATGAAATTTGTTCAAATTATATAGAACTGACGGAAGGTAATGTGCTGGCCACATCAGATTTTTTTTTGATGCAGCCTAATGAGCACAAGTGATACTGAACGGTCGGGACATCTTACTGAAGTCACTACTGAAAAAAATATTGGAAAGGTTTATGATATATTGATGGACGATAAAAGATTAAATGATTAAAAACGTAGACGAGTAAACGCTTCTCAGTAATGTTTATACATAATCCAAAGGAATTTCTGCGCCATTTTGTAACAGTTGATTCAACCTAAAACGAAATACATCATAATCAAAACAGTGGGTTAAAACCTGTAAACGAACACCGAAGAGAGCTAAACAGTTCCTTCAGCATAAAAGAATATGGGTACTATCTTCTGGAATGCATATGACATAATCTTAATCGACTACTTGGGAATGGGCAAAACAATCATTGGAAACTATTATACATCTTTACTGGTTCGTAAAAGATGAAATAAAAATCAAACATACATATATGGTGAAAAAAAATTCGTACACTACACTAGCATTTAGTTCATTCCTTTGCTATACCACGTTCCACTTCATATTCTAAAGAAATCTACCTGTATGTATAAACGAGGTCAAAAACTTAAAATCGTTATATACAATGTACCGAGCTGAAAGCAGGCCCAATGAGAGGGGGAGTAATGGGGTACTAAAGGACCGGGGCCGGAATTCTATAGGAGTCAGGATCGACAAGGAAATCAACAACATATCATGTCACTAATAAAGTTCATAAGTTGTAAACAGCAAATAACAAAAAAAAGATATAAATATAAATTTCAATAACATTTAAAAAAAATTAATACTCGTATCGTTTGTAAATATTCTTTAATTTATTTTGAGCTTGGATAAATATATTAAATTAGAGAGAAATTAATAGAACAAAGAATCAAAATTTTTAAAATTAAAATAAATAAATATGTCTCCACGTCTTATTGCCGATTGCCAGGAGTGCCAATCTGCTTTTATTATCAAATTTCGAAAATGACGACATACCTAACCTGTGCACCGTTGAGGGCATTCGCCCAATATCATCTCTCGAGCTCTCATATTTGTAGTGCACAAAGCTTGTCTTTTTAAATTTAAAAATCTATTTCTTTTGTATTCCTCTATTTCATACACTGATTATTCACAAGAAAGTATTCACAGTAAATAAATTGTACAAAAATCATTAAATATTACTATAAATTTTGCGAAACTTGTCAAGTATTATTTTGTAAAATATTACTACTTACAAAATATTCAAACTGAATTTTTTATTTATTGATATTCAATATTCATATATAAAAAAATCTGGTGTGGCCAACACAATACCTCCCTCCATTTACAGCTTGAGTCCCACAAAAAGATTAAGTGAATCCTTATTTTTGGATTAGCGAATTTTATTCTAATTTTGTCAGTTCATTTCTTAAAATATAGTCTAATCTAATCCAAGTAACTACATATTTTTAAAACCCCTGAACCCCAATTACAGAGTGGGTTCACATTCACACACATCCTTGCCTTAATTGGATTCGAACCCAGAGCCCCGAGGGCACTCATGACTTGAGGCGTTACTCTAACCATTGAGCCACCGGAGCTATAATAAAATTAAGATTAAATTTTAAAAACCGGGATAGTATAGAATTCACTAATCCAAAAATGAGGATTAACTTTAAAAAAATTTGTGAATCGTTAATTTTTATTAATCTAAATAAATACCTACATATTTACTTATGCTGAAAACTGTATTGAATTCCTTTTCTATTGTTCTATTTCCTTTTTAAAACGTTACTAATATTGTTAGGAAGAAGTAACGCCGTACTTGTTGATTGATAAAATAAATAATGGATTTCTCGGCGGTGATTGGCAGGAATTATATTAATAACCCATTTAGTTGTTAATTTCATTTAAAATTCCAATATTTCGTTACTAATTTTGTAACTTCATCAGGGAATAAAATATGTTTAACAGTTTTAAATTGGAGAATAATAGAACGTAGAAACATCTATCTTCATTAAATTTTTGTTATAAACATGTTATTTTTTAAATTTGGAAATTTTTTTGTTACATATTACACAGTTTAAACTAAACACTTTAAAAGTTATTTTACTAATTTTGCTGTTTGATTAAAGAAAAATTTTAAAAATAATTTTTCTTTAATCAAACAGCAAAATTAGTAAAATAACTTTTAAAGTGTTTAGTTTAAACTGTGTAATATGTAACAAAAAACTTTTCCAAATTTAAAAAATAACATGTTTATAACAAAAATTTAATGAAGATAGATGTTTCTACGTCCTATTATTCTCCAATTTAAAACTGTTAAACATATTTTATTCCCTGATGAAGTTACAAAATTAGTAACGAAATATTGGAATTTTAAATAAAATTAACAACTAAATGGGTTATTAATATAATTCCTGCCAATCACCGCCGAAAAATCCATTATTTATTTTATCAAGTTACTAATATTATTTTGAAATGATTAGTTATTTGATAGTGACATTTATCTGTCAGTTACATACATTTGAATAACTGCGTTTTGTGTGTTTAAAGCATAGGCTTTGGGATTTAAATTGTAGATAATTTTATAAATTTATCAAAAAAATATATAGAAAAAGTATTAATGCAAATCTATAGAAAATTTAATAATCTTTAATTTTTATAATTACGTTAATCACGAAAAAATAACATTTAAAGGTATTTTTCGAAGAAAAACTATTTTGAGCTTCTAGTAAAGTGACATTTCCGGTTATCAGTTTTTCACCAAAATCTAATGGACTCTTTCCATTACAGAAAAAGTTCGAAATACGAGGTTTCAAAATTTTCTGAATAATAGTATTTGAGTTAGAGTGGAGGATCCACACACACATATCCACAGACATCATCGTGAAAATGTTAAAATTGGATTCTAGGGACCTTAAATCGTAGTCATTTACCAAAATCTCGATATGCGATTTTTAGCACTATCCCTATACTTCCCTTACCAAGGGTAGCGGGAGGTAAAAAAAGGTTCAATGTCAAAATTATTGCCAGAAGCACTATATACTGTCAAAAGCTTGCTTCCAATGCCTTCTTATGCATATTGTAAATGCAACCAACAATACAGATTAGTATCGCGGTACAGCATTAAACATATATAATTCAAATATGACACAGGTTAAATATTATTTGATTACTTTACCGTAAATATAATTTTTTTTATTATTATTTCAAAGCTATATTAAATGAATCTGAATAGCTCCTATAAAGTAATATATTATTGATAAATAAATTATTCACCACTGTTTTAGTTATAAATATTAAAATGTATTAACATCATACATAATTTATTAAAAAGTTATGTACGTTCGTATCAGACCCAGATTTGTACTATTATAACATTTATCATTTATTCTAAATAAACTATATCAATTTAAAATTACTTATGATTAGATTTTGGATTAAAAAATTATATATAACATTAGAATCCCAAAAAAATTTCATGTAGTTTAAAAATGAAAAAGAGAATAAGTTAGAAGTTGTCTCGAACACCCAATTCTATATTAATTATTAAATTAATATATAATTGACTATAACTATTGATCAAGACCAATTCTAACATGTTTTATCATGAATTTGTTAGATTTATTAATGCATTATGCATTATCTTTAGATAATTGCATTTTTCGTTTGTTATAAACCTATGATATTATCATGTTAGCAATATTGATAAGGATAAACAAAAGACTACGCAGGTAACTGTGAATTCAAATATTCAAATTTACAGTAAAATGTAGTACAGGGAATGAAAAGAAGCCATATTTAACTTTCATTTAAATAAAATTATTCAAGATATCGATGATTTACAATGAATATTGACAATAAATTAATTTTCTTTTAATAATTTACAATTTTAATTTGTTATCTTTAGAATAAAGAATAGATACTTTTCATATTTTAAGTTGGCAATTTATTTTGTTTGAAAAGTGAGATGTTTAATAAATATTAGTATTTATTTATGAATTAATATGTTTAATCTTTATTTTCAAAATAAATTAATATTGTGTATGTATAAGGTACGATACACTACTATTGTTCTATTTTCTACATAATTTAAGGGAAAATTTGAATTCCTATTAAAACATTTAAAAATTATATGAATAGTCTACATGGTATTTAATATATCAGAATGAATCGTCAAATAATTTTTAATTATTATTAAATACATTATTCTAATATAAATTATGTATCACGGTATTTAATAATATGGTGGATGTGCCAATCTGCTTTATACACAGATATCGGTAATGATAATGACATATTCAAATATATATTATTAATATAAATTTGAAAATGTGTGAATAAATAATGTATGATTCTATTATTCTTCCGTTTCAAATGATCAAATGTTCAAGAAGTCTGCACGTTGCACGACTATGCAACCAAATCAACAGAGATAACATTTCAAATAATTTTAATTCCTATAAAATAAATCTGGAACAATTGATACAAGCCATATATTCAAAATTAATAATAAGAACCATCCTCCTATTATTTTTCCCTTTCGAAAAAAACAAATTAATTCCCCCAAGATAAGGCAAGAAAATCGCGTGCTCAGCATGGGTCTCGAATACCAACAACTCTATTCTGGGAGCTAGGTAGGTACCACGAGACCACCATGCTGATAGAAAATAACGTCTAATCAATCGTTTTAATTAGACAATTAGTGATAATAGAATTATCAGTCAAGCTATCTGATAACAAAACAAAAGTCGAGCTGCAGACAACTGAAATCGAGGTAATGATAACAATAATTACTGAGGGAGTTAGAAACAGATGGTGCTAGAGTTATTAAGAAGGTATCTTGTTGTTTGCTAATTAAAGATTTTAATATTATCACTGATGTAATAAGAAAACAAAGATAAATTACAGACAACTGATATAGTGATAATAGAATTTCAATTGTAAAGCTGAAAAAACAGATGGAGTATAACATTTGAAGTAGATACATATAACAAAACAAATCTGAATAGACTGAAAAATATATATTCACAGGTAAAATAAAATTAGTATGGATACAATTAGAATTGAACTATTAAACAATACCTACTAATAATGGATATTTTTCAAATTAAAAAACTAGTATTGAGCATCTGTTACTGTTAGAGATTCACGGGCTTGGCTTGAAGCTTGAAAGCTTGGCTTGGCTTGGTTTGAAAAAGCTTGAAAAATCAAGCCAAGCCTGTCGTTCAAAAAAGCTTGACTTTTCAAGCCAAGCCAAGCTTCTGTTCCACCAAGCCCAAGCCAAACCAAGCCTAACATTTAAAAAAGCTTGAATTTTCAAGCCAAACCAAGCCTTCGACTGTCAAGTAGCTTGGTTGAAAACAAGCTTTTTCAAGCTTTTCTTAAGAAATGTTTTCGAGGCCGACAAAACTGTAATTTTATGGTGGTAACGTACTTTCTAATTGCTTCGGCACATTTTTGCAAACTTCTAAGAATTGGAGTTCCCAGTAGGACCAGCCTTCATTACCTGTCAGGCTAGTAAGCTTCAAAAATTTGTAAATACGAAACTATACCCTTTATCATTCTTATTATGCAAAGACCACTTATTTTCTCCATCTGAACCAAGAAATCGCACATTGTAGTTCGCGCACACAATCAAGTATACAAAATAAATAAAATGTTGAAAAAGTTTTAAATACATAATGATAAATACATACATATAGAACTATTTAATTTTTTTAAATACTTATTATTGTCAAGTTAAACGTATTTTGTATAAAAATTAATTAATTAAATACTTAAATTTTTAAGTAACTGGAATTAATTATAAGTTATGAGGTCTCGTGGCCACGTGCCTGAGTGTCAGGTCGCGAATCTGGATAACCAGATTCGATCCCGACCGATGCCAAATATTTCTAATTTTAAATGGCACAAAATTAACCCCTGCGGTGCACTCTCCACGCCAGCAATGAGTGACCGTGAGGTGACGCCTGGTAAGCGCCCGCACGGTGCAAATATTTCATTATTACCGATAAAGCAGATTGGCACACCCAGCAATGGGTAATAATCCGTGATGATATATTTATTTATTTTATTTAATTATAAGCTCAAAGCTTCAAGAAATTAGATTTGATTATCAAACAAGAAAAATTATTAAATTTATCTGATTACATTTCACATAAACCTACACTCTATCTGTTTTAACTATAGAGTGGTGGGGAGATAGGTGTAGTTTGGTCTTGTTGTTTGATTGGGTAATTGCAATAATAATTATTGCATTTTAAAGTTGCATTATATACAATGTTTTGTTATTCTGGTATTTCCGAATCATAGAGACGAGACAATTTCTGTTTGTGGATATGTATATTTATATTCAAATATTTTCAATGCTATTTTTAGCTCTACCCCTAATGTATCCATAATAAACCGCTCTTGTCTGTGACAGGTATAATAGACAATATCAATGTACCGACAAAGAGAGCATTCTCTTTTAAATATTACCTTGATAATCACGGCTTATTACCTAGTTCTGGGGGTTTTTAATTTTCTTTTATCGTTGAGGGTATTTACTTTTGTGCTATTTGAATTTGGACATAATTACATTAATTATATTTATGTATTTAACTTACGTGATTCTGTACTCAAAAATCAGTAGAAATTTCATAAGAAGAGGCGAGTAGGTATTTATGTCACGAACAAACAAAATTTCGGGGAAATTTCCGTCTGTAGGGTTTTATGATTTCCAGATGTATTTGAAGTAGGTATAAAAGAATAAAAGATCAGTCTCAGGTCATTTTCATCCCATTGTACATTCCAAAATATTTATGTATTTATTTGAACACTGTTTTTGCGTGTTTGGAGACTTGAGTTGTTTATTTATGCAGGGTGAATATGAACTATATAGTATGAGAAACTCTAACAGTTTGTTGGAAGGTCATTTCGAGTAAAAATAACATTATGAACTTAAGTCCTATTCATTTTAATTATTAAAATACAATAAAGCTAACTAATGCATATGCCTACTTGAATGAATGCAACGAAAATAATAAAAGAAACATAAAAATTGAAGGGTAAATATTTAATAAAAGATAATAAATTTATGTTTATTGTATACTCTCAAAAATAAAATAAATGATTGAAATATACATTTCAATATTTTTATATTTTAATAATTACAAAGAAAAAAACACTTGGTGTAAGTTGCATAAGTTTTATTTCATCGTTTTGTTTATCTTTGCGCATAAGAAGATATTTTTCAATTGTACCACAATAAATTTATGTAAAACAAAACGTGATTTATACATCGTTGCGATACAATGAAACATCGACATAACATATCAATATATTGATACATCAATATTCCAATACATCGATATATATCAGATTTATCGATATTTCGATATATTTAATTTAATTCACATCGAATATTTATATTAAAATGTTGATACCGAACAGCTACTAAGGGTTTTCAAGACCCATATACCTACTGTGCGTATGAGCATTTATAAAGCTTGAAAGCTTGAAATAGCTTGAAATAGCTTGAAAAAGCTTGAAAAAGCTTGATAAAGCTTGCAAATCAAGCCAAGCCTAAAATATTTAAAGCTTGAAGTTTTCAAGCCAAGCCAAGCTTTGTCTCCATCAAGCCCAAGCCAAGCCAAGCCTAACATTAAAAAAAGCTTGAAGTTTCAAGCCAAGCCAAGCTTTTTTATTTCAAGCCAAGTAGCTTGGCTTGGTGAATCCCTAGTTACTGTACCTTTTTGAAAATCCAATGTGGGAGCAACGACCGAAAACGGTCAGTAAGCGAAATACAAAAACTTACAAAGACTGATATTTATTTACAACCGTCGAAAAGCTACCCTAACCTTTGCTAGTATTATTCAATTCTAATTAAGTAATATCCTCTGAAATGGAAAAATTCGGGTTTAGACATTCTGAGGTGTTCAAAACTAGTTTTGAACAAATTTTTCGGACAATGCTTGAATTCGGGTATAGAGTGTTAGCATAGACATCTCAAAGCATGCAACCATGTTATATCATTTTTCTCATATCTTTTGTTTATATTATAATATTATATCAATTTTTATGTAAGACCATTTTAGCTACCTTTCCCGTTATACATAAAACTAATGTTCTCTTACTGCCGTATTCATAGACCTGGTTTAAACTAGGTCTACGTAGACAGTCTAAAATTAATTTTGACATATCTAAGATCAACGATGGGACAAGACCGCCTAAGCCACCTAGAATTTGTAAGTGTGAAAAGAGAAAAATTTGAATTGATTGACTTTGATGAAGTAATTGATAAATTTGCTAATTGTATTAATATATGTTATTATTATTAATAAATATATCTACCTATATATAATACATATACTTTTTTCATAGTATACAAACTATGTATTTTAAAATATTTAAGTAGAGTAAAGTCGGTGAATGTGGAATAGTCATCTAATGTGGAATAGGCGCTTTTTGAAAAAATGGTACACGACATCTGTGATCTAATGGCACAAATGCACGTGTGTAGGGGAGTTATTACCTACATAGAGACACCAACTTAACTACGTTGTGCATAACATCAAAAACCTTGAAAAATAGTATGAGTGCCTGCTGAGCTTTTTAAGCAAGTGTAGAGATACGTAGTTTTATTACTGATTGTGTAGTCGGAAATAAGATTTTTTGCAACTGCAGTATGGATAGGGGCTTGGGGATGTAGGCTAGATTTAAAAAATATTTTTCAAACTAATTCCTAAATGAAATTCGATGGCGGGAATTTAATGTCAACAAATCCGCTAATGTGGAATACCGAGGGGTATGCCAATGTGGAATATTTCAAATTAGCGAAAAGGTTATAATATGACTAGATAACTGTTCTTGGTTTAGGAAAATGTACCAGAAAAGCATACCTAGCAAGAAGCAAACATGCAGAAGGCATTGCGGAATAATATAGTTTATTTTGTTACATTCTAATAGCATACTCATTTTATTTTTGTTTATATTTTTGATAAGGAGGAATAAATAATTTAAAGAACATATTTGAATTGTTTTTCGAAGTTTCTTATACTGTGAAAGTAAGTATGGTTATGTGGTATATATTCTACATTAATGCACTATGGTATTCCACATTACCGTCCCTTTTTCAACAGGTGTAAAAATTTCAATTTTGAAGAAAATTGCTCTTATAAATGAATCATTTTAGATAATCAACCTGAAAGTGTTACTGTTTTGTAAAGTACATTTTAAATGACCTATATACAATATTTGATGATTAACCGCCATCTTCTCGCATGTTTTTTTCAATGAAATAAAAATGGTATTCCACATTCACCGACTTTACTCTATATAAATATCTAAAATAAATAAATATTTAATATCAACATTTCTTAACTAATTCTACAAAACTGTATGTCTGATATTTTCTCCAACACAGTCACAGATGCAGTTCCGATTCCAATCCTCTTCTTTATTTTTTAAAGCGATTTTTTTTTCTCAAATTTAAAGCCTAGCTTGAGCATGTGTCACTATTTGTCATGAAAAATAGTACCTACAATGTGTTGTAGACACCGCACTTAGGTAGTGACAATTTATAATGTATTATACAGTATTTTAGGTAGGTACTGTACTCTGTTATATAATTAAATAAAATTAATAAAACTAAAAACTTTTTTTCTAAATGTTGGAGTAAGAAATTAATATTTCTTTAAAATGTCTATGAAATATATTTGTATTTATGTACCCGTTTTTGGTCAAATATCTGTAGTAAAATGCCCTAAAATGACATTTAAAGATTATTTTATGAAAAAATTTCTTACGGGAAAGGGGCGCCCAAAAGGTATTATACCCCAGGCGCCAATTATGCTCGCTACGCCACTGCGTAGACTTAGTTTAAACTAGGTCTAACTTAGACCACCCTGGATCTATTCATAGTCAATTTTAGACCCAGTTTAAACCTAGTCTATGTAGATCGAGTTTAGTCCTTGTATCGATGTGGACATGGTCTGTGATGAATATGAAGAAAGCTTCACACATGAATATTCGAATATTTTCAAATGTCATTTAGTTGTCCGTGTAAAAAATAATACATATCTAAAATAAGAATAATATGTACCACAACAATAAGTTTAGAAGCCTGTCTTCATATATGAATGTGAATATATGTGGAAAAATGGGAAGAAAAAAATTATAAATTAAAATATAGAAATTTAATAAATAAAATTGCCCAATAAAATAATTTAGTAGAGTAGATGGACTAGATAAATTGAGAAATTAACTAAAAAGCATTCATTTACTCAAAATTTGAGTAACTCATTAATTTTTATATAAAAATATTTTACAGCTAAAAAGTGAGGTTGGAAGAGTTCTTGTTTCCAGGGTTATTTTTTGTTTTGTCTAAATAAGTTGCCTGTTTCGTTACTTTTAGCATTATTTACTTCAGCGTCATCTTCATCATCTCTTTCATTATATTCTCTATAATTAAATACACATTTTAATTATATCAAATATACTTAAAATATACCTTTAACACTGACATGAGATCTTTTCTTTATCTTTATCTTTGATGTGTGTAAAAATATCTGGAATTTCCTGAATTTTATTAATTTAATATCAAAATTGTTAATTTGACAATTAATAAATATTTCATACATCTTACGAATGCATTTTTTTTATAAGCACATTGCATTCGTTAAAAAGACTGGAAGTAGACCCAGTTTAAATTAGGGGTTCATGTGGTCTAAATTTTAGACTAGATTTAAACTAGGTCTGTCAACCGTTACTATGAATAAGGAAAAACCTTAAACCTAAGATAGACCTGGTTTAAACCAAGTCAGAATTACTATGAATACGGATGTCATGTATGAAATTCTCTGACACATATTGAGCTTGATGTGATCTATGGAGAGTGTTTTCATATAAAAACCTTACAGCACGTGGGCTTACACGTGGCCCTCTGTCTTTAGCCAATCGAGGTTTGTTTCTTATTTGTCAGATTGAAGGTTAAAATCATCAATGAATCGTTCAAATTATGTACGAGCTCAAACTCATAATAGCTCGGCCGGTTTATATTTTCAACAAATCATAAATTCTATACGAATGGTTCGAAATATCTATAAAATCTTACAGCTAATTTAAATATATCCTTAAAACTTAAAAAAACTGTGCGCCAAATGACGGGTGATAATAGTTCGACCGGCATGTTTGTTTTTTACCTCCCGCTACCCTTGGTAAGGGAGGTATAGGGATCGTGCTAAAAATCGCATATCGAGATTTTGGTAAATGACCACGTTTTAAGGTCCCTAGAATCCAATTTTAACATTTTCACGATGATGTCTGTGTGTATGTACGCGTGTATGTTTGTGTGGATACTCCACTCTAACTCAAATACTATCATTCAGAAAATTTTGAAACCTTGTATTTCAAAGTTTTTCTGTACGGAAAGAGCCCATTAGATTTTGGTGTAAATCGGATACTTGGCGCACCCAGCAATGGGTAATATGCCGTCATGATATATTTATTTATTTGTAAATTGGATAACCGAAAATGGCACTTCACTAGAAGCTCAAAATAGTTTTTCTTCGAAAAATACCTTTAAATGTTATTTTTTCGAGAATAATGTTATTATAAAAATTAAAGATTATTAAATTTTCTACAGATTTGCGTTAATACTTTTTCTATATATTTTATGGATAAAATTATAAAATTATCTATAATTTAAATCCCGGAGTCTACGCTTTACACAAACAAAACACAGTTATTCAAATGTATGTAACTGACAGATAAATGTCACTGTCAAAGAACTAATCATTTTAAATTAATAATAGTACCGTTTTAAAAAGAAAAAAGTAAATAGGACAATAGGAAAGGAAATTAATACAGCATATGTATATATGTAGGTATGTATTTAGGTTAATAAAAATTAACGATTCGTAAAAAAGTTCAAGCTAATTCTCATTTTTGTATTAGTGAATTCTATTTTATCTCGGTATTTAAAATTTAATCTTCATTTTATTATCAAATGTGGTAGTTACTTGGATTAGATTAGACTAAATTTTAAGAAATAAACTGCCAAAATTAGTGTAAAATTCGCTAATCCAAAAATAAGGATTAGCTTAATCTTTTTTGTCACTCGGACGGTACATGGCGGGAGGTATTGTGTTGGCCACACCAAATTTTTTACAATATAAAAAACAACATAAAAATCCAGTGCGTACAGTAAAACATTCCTTGAAAGACATATGGGGCAATACGCACAGAAAAATTTGCAGGGCTTAGGGATACAATGCCTAATATTTTTAAAGTTGTTATTACTAATAAAGGCGATGTAAGCCAATATTAAATGGCGGAATACTTAAATACATATTCAGTTTTTGTAAGTTTAAAAACTATATTTTAAACTGGGCAAAAGAAATTTGTAAAAATTTCATGCCATTAACGTTTATGTATACCTTGTTCCATTTAAGCCATTCAGTATTGCGGAGCATAGGGAATAGCGTTGACCTCTCTGATTGGTTGAAATTAGAGACAAGAGACAAGTTTACCCAATGGAATTTCGGCTACTTCAGATTTGCACTGTTGACAGTGCCATCTACTGAATGGCTTAAATGGAACAGAGCATAGGTTTTATAATTTGTTTATTGCAAATATAAACTGATCAAAGTATTATGTGTTTATGCACGTATAATTTCGTTGTTTTCATTTTTTACCTTCCGTCACCTTTAGGTAAGGAAGGTATTGTCTTTGGTCAAAAAATTCGGTGGTGAGTTTTTGATGAATAAGCACGTTTTAGGGTCCCTAGAATACGATTTTACTATTTTTACGATGATGTCTGTATGTGTGTGTGTGTGTGTATGTATGTATGTATGTGTGTCCGTGTGTGTGTGTGTGTGTGTGTGTAACAAAATTTTCGTCTACGATAACTTCCATACTACAATTCTAAAAATTATAATTCTTTCGTATTTCTCTTCGTTACATCCATGCGAAGAGCTGATTAGATTTTGGTTAGAATTAGACAACCGGAAGTACCCTCATTTGAAGATTTTAACAGTTTTTCTTGAAAAAACTATGTTAAATATCATTTTTTCACATTTAATGTTATTATAAATATTAAAGAATATTTTATTTTCTATACGATTTGACTGCATTTTATACCTAATATTAAATGGATATAGAGTTAAAAAATTATAAAGAAATTAAATTTCATAAAGTAGCCATAGCTGTGGAAACAGCTACTATATTAAGAAAATTTTGATTGAAAGATGTCAGTGTCAAGTGAAATTGACATAGTGTGTTTGTCTTATAATTTTACTGGAAATAGGTATAGGATCTTTTGCTTTCTGTATGGAATTTGTATAAAATACATACAACTGCTTTAAGGTAATGTACAAGAAATAATAATAATATTAAATCTTTTATTTCTGCAGATACATTACACTGTATATAGAAAACGTCACAAAATAATAGTTTTCTGTATGAAATTTGCATAAAATACATGCAACTGCCGGAAGGTAATGTACAAGAAATAGAATATTTAATTTAGCAAGGAACTTTCCGTATGAAATTTGTACAAAATACATAGAACTGACGGAAGGTAATGTGCTGGCCACATCAGATTTTTTCTTTTACCATGAGGCGTCACCTCACTGGCGATGAATTCTTAAAGTTGTTGTTGAAGGAACACCACTAAGATCACTTTTGTGTTATTAGAAAATTGAAAATAATGAGACCAGCATGACAACGAATTACATTTTCTAGCGTTATGATATGACATATTGTCTTGCACCATGATAACGTCAGTAGGTACTCCATCCTATCTCTAAATTTTTAATCGATTTAAAAAAACTGATGTGGCCAGCTCATTACATACCGTCAGTTATATGAAGCATTAACGAAAATTCTACCGGTGAACTGTTACCGGTATATATCGGCAAACAGCTGTTTATCAGGTTATAGCTAGATACCGGAATCGATATTTTAAGAACGCAAGTGGTAAACAGGGTAGATCCATAACCTATGGAAAAATTTGAAAATTAAAACAGATTAGAAATTTGACGTAGTTAACAAACACAGCAGAGTCCTACTTTGAATACATTTCCACTTTAAACGCGCGCGTTTCGCTTTGCATTTGAGATTCGATTTTTCATGAATCCGGTAGATGGACCTGGTAGATATTGTATAATTTTCGAACACGGTAACTATTTTATTTACCACTCGTGTTTTCGAACGCAGTCGGTAGATGCGGTATCTACCGACTGCGTAGTATTTTCTATAAAATCCATACAGAAAGTTCCTTGCAAAATATTCTAAATTTCTTATATGTACAGTACCTTTCGACAGTTGTATGTATTTTATACAAATTCCATACAGAAAGTTTCGAGCAAATAGATCCTATATTTTGAGTAAAATTATAACACAAATATACTGCAAATATGTCAATTGCACTTGACACTGACATCTTTCAATCAGAATTTTTTTAATATAGTAGCTGTTTATAGCATAGCTGACTAATTTATGAAATTTAATTACTTTACAATTTTATAACTCTATATCCATTTAATATGAAGTATAAAATGCAGTCAAATCGTATTCGCAATCGAAATTAACGATAGAGGCGCTAATTTTCGAAACAAGATGGCCGCCATACGATGGGTTTGACATATAACAGTTCACATTATTCACTGTGTTTCGTTGACTGTCCATACAAACCGAGTTTAAAAACTTATTTATATGAAGGCGATAAGTTAAAATATTTAATTATTAATTACTACACTACAAACTCAGCTGTTACTTATTTAATATGGCGCTTGTACGATTGCTTTTCGTAGTACTGATTTGCGCCACTAGAGGGAATTTTTTTATTTACGATTGCGAATAGAGAATACAATGTTCTTTAATATTTATAATATCATTAAATGTGAAAAAATGATAATTAACATCGTTTTTTCAAGGAAAACTGTTAAAATCTTCCAAGGAGGGTACTTCCGGTTAACCAATTATAACCAAAATCTAATCAGCTCTTCATACGGATGCAACGAAGAGGAATACGAAATAATTATAATTTTTGGAATTGTAGTAGTAGTTATCAAAGACGAAAATTTTGTTACACATACACACATACACACATACACATACACACATACACACATACACACACACATACACACATACACACATACACACATACACACATACACACATACACACATACACACATACACACATACACACATACACACATACACACATACACACATACACACATACACACATACACACATACACACATACACACATACACACATACACGCATACACATACACGCGTACACACGTACACACATACACACATACACATATGCACACGTACACACATACACACATACACACATTTACACAAACACACATACAGACATCATCGTAAAAATAGTAAAATCGTGTCCTAGGGACCCTAAAACGTGCTTATTGATTAAAAACTTATTATCGATACAATACCTTCCTTACCTAAAGGTGATGGAAGGTAATTATCATTTTGATATAATTAATAACTATAATCTAAAATTATATCAAAAAATAATTCACTTATTATTTAGCTTATCCATTAATTTTCTGTTATCTATAAATCAAATCAGTTAAATTTTATCAATTTCTGATAAAAAGTAATAACATATTTATATTGCACCTTAAATTATTTATATTTATTATTTATAAAACAATTCAATTTAAACTTGAATATTAATAATCTTTCAATACTTCACAAATAAAATAACTTCCTTAAACAGTAGTCATAAACATCAGAACTTATGTTTTAAAACACATTACTTTTGATATATGTTTCAATAAAAGTCAAACATTATTTAAATAATTAGTAATTAAATAAATTCTTAAATTACGACTTATTTCCTCGTTCCAACTAGAAGTAAATACTCGATATAACAATCAGTAATGTTTTTCATAATAGTCAAATTCTACTTTCTATTTGTGATAATACAAGTAAGATAAAATAACTTATTTATAGGTATTATATAATAAAATCTAATATTTCAGGTATATTCGTTTCCAAACGGAGATGCTCGAAGCCAAATACAAAACTTAGAAATGACACAATCAAAAGTAGACTACTTTATAGTCAAAGAAAATGTGAATCTTGAATCAGACTTAAAACAAAATGCAAACTTTACCCAGACAGCTGTTGCGAAAATTCTAGAAGATATAAACGAAAATATAGAAAGAAATATAGAAAATATGAAAACAGGTACCAGAATGCCTATGCAAGAAAAACTTATATGTGAAAACAAAAATAATTTTAGAAATATCTCAAAAATAATTTTACTAAAAGAAGAAAACTGCATCAAACTACAATTAAAAAAAGCAGCAGATTTCCTGAAAATATCTGTCTTTACACTAATAGAAAGAAACGAAAAAATGCACGAACTCAGGAGAAAGTTAAATGAATGTAAAAACCATGAATGCATTGATAAATTTACAATAGAAATGAAATTTATGAATGACACGTTTTTACTTAGTATTCAACAAATTGTGAAACGTATCTACGCTGGTGTTTCCAAGCTGTTAAACGCTATGTCGGAATGCGCAGAAACACAAATGGCCATAGCTAGAGACCAAAGTGACAAAATCATGCGAGAAGTAACGGAATGTTTTATTGGTTCTGCTATCTTAAGCCTTAGATGATGTACTTTTACTAATAAACTATTACAAAGTCAATGTGATAAGTTATTTTTTAAATCAACACTGATAAACAGATTTTGATATAAATATCGCTAATAAAATTTTGCAATTTACAATGGCTAATTAAGAGTACCTATCGCTCTTTGTTCTTAGCAAAATGCAGTTAAAATTGTTGTTTGTTTTTATGTTCTTGGGTGCACATTTATCTCAGGTAAATAAAAATTTTTTCAACTTAAATGATTTTTTATTTTAATATCTGTATTTTAGTGTAGGTAAGAAATAAAGCAGACTGCGGTTTACAAATTGTTTATTTTATAAAATGTTTTGATTATCGATTTCAATTATCATTTTTCCTCACAGCATTAACAATTTTTACCTGCCTAATGACATATTCTTAAATTTTGAAGCTACAATCCGAAGAAGGTGAATCAAAATCGAAAACGATAATCGAAATTTTTTTATAAAATAAACAATTTATAAACCGAAGTATGCTTTACTTCTCCACTACACTAATCATCATGTGTACTGAAATTAAAAATTACATCGGAATAATCTGTATTTTCCTTCTACAATAAATTTTCATGCCGATTTTTGTTTTTGTAAAAAGTGTTTACAAGTTTATTAAATAACATTAAAATGTATAAATATCGATCTATGGAGTCTCGTGGCCGCGTGCCTGAGTGTCTGGTCGCGAATCTGGGGAACCGGGTTCGATCCCGACCGACGCCAAATATTTCGAATTTGAAATGGTACAAAATTGACTCCTGTGGTGCACTCTCCACGCCAGCAATGAGTGCCCGTGAGGTGACGCCTGGTAAACGCCCGCACGGTACAAATATGTCATCATCATTACCGACATCTGTGTACAAAGCAGATTGGCACACCCAGCAATGGGTAATACGCCGTGATGATATATTTATTTTATTTATTTATTTATGATTTGAAAATTTTAAATCTGCCAATTTAATACATAGTTATTTTACTGTCAAGTGTGATATTAAGAGAGATTAATTACATTATTTTTTCGTAGATCGTATTTTATTATATTACTTATTCAGGATGTCAATAAATTAATTGTTACTACTTAAGAGACTGATTTACTTGTCTCCACAAATTGTAAATATTATTTGTCATTTAAACGATTTTCTTTAAATAGAGTATAAAATAATATCAAGTGTCAAGTGTAATAGAGCAATAAGTACTACGAGTCCTATCGCAAATGACGTTGGACGTTGGCCCATCCACTTAAATTCATTATATTAATTTAATATAATGATAAAAATAAAAACTATCAACAATATAAAAAAAAACGATAGTTATTTATTATATGAGTGTGGAATGTATCATATTAGTCTCGGAAGAAAAAGTTTGGCCACGTAGCCCTAGCCCGCATCATTTGACACTGACAAGTTAATTGATGTAGTATTTGAATGGTTGTTATGGTTTTGTTATATTGTTGTTGAAAAAAAAAATTCTGTAATAATTATTGTCCGTCATTGGGAATTAATTGAAAGAAAATTACATTAACATGGGTGAAAATGAGGACCTTCTTTTAAAACGTATTGATTTAGAAGCTCAAGCAGCATCTTTGAATTTAATTCCGAAGCAAGTAACCATAACTCGTTCCTCGTTTTAGTTTCATCAGCCGTACATGACAGTTATTCCTGTGTAAAGATAAGTAACCTATTTTAGCATAAATGTTAATATTAATTTCAATAAATAAGTTTCATAATAAAATAATTTTATAAAATTGCTTTTTATTTATATTAAAAAAAAAACACAAAAATCAGTAATAATTCCGCCGTGACTTCTAAAATATTCTCTCACGGAGTGACTAATGTTGTACATTACTTATTTCAAATAACCATAGTAACAAGTATATTACAGTCGGTGTCTGTGTCGGAAAACGAGAAACGTGTTAGAGATACTTGTTTCGAAATTAAATTCAAAAATGCCGTTTGTGCGTCTAAGTGATAACGTTTTACAGGAAGGTCCTCATTTTCACCCAATTTAATGTATTTTTCTTCCAAGCAGCATTTTTTTTCAATAACAATATAACGAAACCATAACAAACCATTCAATGGCTACTTTGTAATTTAAAATACTACATCAATTGAATTGTCAGTGTCAAACATGAATGAAAACTTAAAAATGATTTAAGAAGTTTTTAAAAAAGTGTCGGATATGATACATTTCACACTAATATAATAAATAGCTATTTATGTCATTAGTTTGTTAAGTTGTTCTAAATATAAATATACAGGGTGAGTCTGGGAAGATGCCCCGCCCCCTTTAACTTTTCTAATATAAGTAATAGAAAAAAATGGCTCATATAAAAGTTTTATTATTTTACATATACTATTTGATGGCAGATGTAGATATTTTTTATAAAGTCAGGTTTACAAGATACGACTATCAACTTTTATTTTTCAAATGGCAACCTATAATTATTTTAATAAAATAGAAACCGCCATTTTTTCTCTTTTCAACGATGTATTATTTTATTAATGTATTTGAAAATTTTTGAGAAAAATGAGATAATTTAGAAATATTCGAAATAATTTTTAAACAAATATTATAGGTGGCTGTGTGAAAATAAACAAAACCTAACAATGTAAAACAATTAAATTAATGTCAAAAAAGTATACATTTGTTTGTTACTTAATTTAACTTATTTAAATAATCATTGGAGGGAACAATGGATAGGACGAGGTGGACCTATTTCATGGCCAGCAAGATCTCCTGATCTTACGCCTATGGATTTTTTCTTTGGGGATACGTCAAGGATCTTGTCTATCAGAAGATACCTACAGATGTAGAAGACATGAAAGAGCGTATTCGAAATGCTTTTCAGAATATTTCGCGAACCATGCTGACAGATGTTCGAACACATCATGTTCAACGCTTGAATTTTTGTATTACAGAACATGGTCGTAATTTTGAACATTTGTTTTAAGTTGTTTTTGTTGCTAAATATGTTGTTTTAGTTAGCTAAGTTGTATAGCACTGTTACGTTTTGTTTATTTTCACATAGCCACGTATAATATTTGTTTAAAAATTATTTCTAATATTTCTAAATTATCTCATTTTTCTCGAAATTTTTCAAATTCATTAATAAAAAATAATACATCGTTGAAAAGAGAAAAAAATGGCAATTTCTATTTTATTAAAATAATTATAGGTTGCCATTTGAAAAATAAAAGTTGATAGTCGTATCTTGTAAACCTGACTTTATAAAAAATATCTACTATAGTTAAAGGGGGGGGGGGGCGTCTTCACAGACTCACCCTGTATATATATATATATATATATATATATATATATATATATATATATATATAAATTACGATAGTTATGCAATTTAAAGAATATGTAAAAATTTCTTTCATTATTAAATATTGCAAATTCTATTATTTAAGTCAAAAGAAATTCTTTTTTTACAATTGGACCATCTCCAACTGATATGGGATGGAGCTCATATATTTTTTCTATATTTTTAATTCATAGAATCGCCATTTGAAGTAAAGGCCATCCCTAAAAATATATTGTTTTCTTTTTCATAAATAAGTAGAAACAATTATTTTGTTAAGGAACTGAAAAATCTAATAAAACAAAATTCGTTTTCTTTTTTTTAATTTTAAATCTAAATAAAGAATCTATTCGATGTATGTACATACATGCGCAAATAGTAATAAAATATTAATTTAAGAAATTAAACGTATTAAAATTATACCTAACTTAAGGAATTAAGAAACCTCTGTATACATAATTCAAAATTTAATGCCCTTATCATTTCCTGTGATTAATATATGTATAAAAGTAATACTTATATTTAATTCTGAAAATATGTCATTATTATAATTTGTGTAAACCAGATAAACAATCAAAAATAGCATTATGGCAGTCTTTATTGGTTAAGTAGAATTTTATGAAGATAGTATTACTTAACATATTTAACATATTTTTTTGAAAATTATTTTTAAAACTTGGAGTTTCCACCATAATCAAAATAGTGAAAAATAACACTGTTAGACTAAAATATACCTAGGTATTATAAAACATTTATAAAAACACTAAATGGTAAAATATTTTCCCAATTTTTTTTAAATGCGAGAAAACCATAGGCGCTGACTGCGTGGGGCTCTGCCCCCACACGGAAAAATCTGAAGGGGTTCTGCCCCCACATAGAAATTATTTTTAGTACCAACAAAAAGTACACTCATTTTGAAAAAGTTTTAATACATCAATTATACATATACTTATCCAAAGTAACAATGTATTCATATTTTATTATTTATTTTATTAAATTTTTAATTTGTCATATTGTATTAACTAATGTGTAAGTAACGCGTGCGGACTAACAAATAGTACTGCCATGAGTGTTACCAGATTTAAAATGCAGTATTGTCTGAAATTAAGAATAAAATTATTAGATTTTATTGAAAATTAATGTAGATTTTGTAGACTCCTGTGAAATAAATTTTATACAGAGTGAACAAAAATGGTTGAAGGTCACGTGATCACTTTTGTTCCAAAATAATGTCAAAATTATATTCTAATATTCCATATTCATCAAAACTATATTCCACGTATGACAGATGATGTCAGGTGCATGAAATTTGATTAAAATCATTGCCCTAGGTTGATTTATTTCATATTTATTTCGGATAACTTCCTGAAATATTTTTCATTTCATTTCATTATGCTTTTAATGAGATTATTCTTATGACTGCTTCCAAATTCGAAAGGTACGCCCATGGAAATAATAATGCTGTCATACTATCTAAGCGGCAAATGCCAAAATTTTTGATCAGTCTGAATATATTTTCAACATACATACAATTGAAATTTGTGTTCTATCTGTCTTATGTTGAGTTTCGCCGTAAATTTAAAAAAAAGTCAAGATTTTTTAAAAATTAAGTACATATTTTGTCATACGATAAATTCGCATCTTTTGTACAATTTTATTTATGTTCCAATTTTAAGAAATAAAGTTTTTAAATGATAGATTTTCTGTTGCCCCTTTTAGCATACATACATACATACATACATAAAATCACGCATTTCCCACTTAGTGGGTTAGCACAAACCCGAAAGAATAACAATAACATCATCCAAAAAATAATCAGTCTCTCTTTCAACAACATTCGTACTAACCTGACATCCTAGGTACAACATATATTCCTCACTCCTAACATATTAAAGTGACCGATTTTCGGTACCGAAATACCGCAACCGGACCACAATAATAGTTACGAAACAATCATCCTTCGCCACACATTCCTGTCTAAGCACACTTCTTTCGCCTCGGCCACATTCATAATCTCATTCATACACGCTCTTCTTCTCTTCCCACTCGGAAACTTTCTCTCTTTTAGTATCTTATCAATCACATCCATCCACTTACACACTGGAACGAACACCCTCAATTTCACCAAGATATATACGCTATGGAGAAAACATTACAATAATCTGGATAATATGAACACTAGCTACCGTCAAATGTCAGATATGCAAACTGTGTGCAAACTTACATATTTTATTTAATAATAATCTACTTTCTACTGTCACGTTATGAAAACATTGAATTCGTTTAAAAATGGATTATGTTGAAACAGAAAATGAAATATATTTTTTATATTACTTATTTTCAAATGTGTAATAGTTCATGTTTGATTTTGAAGAAAATTAAAATCCCTTTCATACCACAAATTCCTGCTTTAAACGCGGCTAATATTGAAAATAACAATAAAATTAAAATAAAACAAAATACCCCAAAAGCCATCGTTAATCAGCAAGAGCATTTGATTTTGATAATATGCTCCTACAAAAACTTACTATTTTATATTATGTAGCTACCCACAATAAAACGTCAAAGTCTTTATTGAATGAAATCTAATAAATAATAATTAAAACAAACTTATAATTTCTCAAAAATCTTACATAATATTACATTTCCCTAGCCAATTTTAGATATAATATCTCCCGCTATTTATTTTTCAGATTTCTGCCCACCCAACAGACAACAAATCTATCATCAAAGATTTAATACAAAAGGCTAAAGAATTATACGAAAAAGTCAATGCATTTATTGAAGAAAAAATCCAAGGCGCCACTGAAATTCTTGAAGGAATTCGCAATAAACTTATGGAAGATGCTTTAAACATCATCGAAATAGTTAAAACAGAACTAGAAAGAATCATCTCTAATGCCAAAGAAGCTATTGAACATATCAAGCAAAACGCTGAAGATCTTGGTATTGATATCACAACCTGTTTAGAAGACAACGAAGAACGATTTAATACTCTCTTCAGAGTGCTTATTCAAAATGAAGCCCAGTGTGTTCAAAATGAAATTGACTCCGCCATGGAAATCATCAATGATGCAATGGTTATGTTCAGCGAGACAATATACACTATCCACAACGTTCCCGCGAGGTTAAAAAAATGCCAAAATGTTAAATGTGTGAAAGAAATTATAACTGAAATTGTTGAAATGGAAAAGGAACTTCCTGCACAAATAACCAAAACTGTTGAGCAAATTCAAGAATTTAGTGAAATGTTTACAGAAAGAATTCAGATTTGTTCTGCGAAAGTAGTAATAGAAGCAGGTCTGAAAACTGCAGAAATAGTCAATGACGTTGCCAAATGTGCAGCTGGAAGACAATATGGCATAACTTGTCCTACATAAATAACTGATTAATTATTATGTATAAAAAGTTATAAATAAATATTACTATTTAAAATAATATCAATAAATTCAAATTCACAATTTTCCTAGTACGATGTAGCAAGGCGAGTTTTTTGTTCGCCAATGAATCGTGCGCATTAAGCAAATATTCATCAATCCGTTTTTACCTTCCGTCACCTTTAGGTAAGGAAGGTATTGTCTTTGGTCAAAAAATTCGGTGGTGAGTTTTTAATGAATAAGCACGTTTTAAGGTCCCTAGAATATGATTTTACTATTTTTACGATGATGTCTGTGTGTGTGTGTGTGTGTGTGTGTGTGTGTGTGTGTGTGTGTGTGTGTGTATGTGTCAGTGTGTGTGTGTGTGTGTGTGTGTGTGTGTGTGTGTGTGTGTGTGTGTGTGTGTGTGTGTATAACAAAATTTTCGTCTACGATAACTCTAATCCTACAATTCCAAAAATTATAATTCTTTCGTATTCCTCTTCGTTGCATCCATATGAAGAGCTGATTAGATTTTAGTTATAATTAGTCAACCGGAAGTACCCTCATTTGAAGATTTTAACAGTTTTTCTTGAAAAAACGATATTAAATATCATTTTTTCACATTTAATGTTATTATAAATATTAAAGAACATTGTATTCTCTATACGATTTGACTGCATTTTATACTTCATATTAAATGGATAGAGAGTTATAAAATTATAAATTAAATTTGGTAAATTAGCCAGCTATGGTAGAAACATTACTATATTAAGAAAATTCTGATTGAAAGATGTCAGTGTCAAGTGCAGTTTACATATTCGTAGTATATTTGTGTTATAATTTTACTCGAAATATAGGATCTTTTTGCTCGATACTTTCTGTATGGAATTTGTATAAAATACATACAACTGTCGAAAGGTAATGTACATACAAGAAATTTAAAATCTTTTGGAAGGAACTTTCTGTATGGATTTTATAGAAAATACATACGCATTTACGAAAATTCTACCGGTAGATACCGGATCTACCGACTGTGTTCGAAAACACGAGTGGTAAAAAGTTACCGTGTTCGAAAATTGTTCAATGTCTACCATATCCATCTACCTACCGGATTCATAAAGAATCTAATCTCAAAAAAGGTAGTGATGCAAAGCGGAGCGCGCACGTTAAAAGTGGAATGTGTTCAAAGTAGGACTCTGCTCAGTTTGTTAGCTACGTCAAATTTCTACCCTGTTTCAAATTTTTTCATATGTTATGAATCTACTCTGTTTACCACTTGCGTTCTTAAAATATCGATTCTGGTTAGCTATAACCCGATAAAAAGCTGTTTACCGATAACAGTTCACCGGTAGAAGTTTCGTAAATACCTCATATAACTGACGGAAGGTAATGTGCTGGCCACATCAGATTTTTTAATTCAGCACTTAAAATTAGATGAAATCTATTGCACGTTTCTAAATTCAGCGCTTTACTGATCAGACTTTCAACGGTTCCATCATACTTGAAAGTCGATGGATCCGATGAATTGGTAGTGGGCGAAATCATATGTTTTCTTGTCATTGTTGTTTAGTTTTTCCCATTCACGGACAGTGGCTTGTTGGCGTCTCAAATATGGTGGGGTATGTTCGTGCGTGCATGGAGCCAGGGTACTGGAGTGGACCTAAGGGTTCCTGATATAGTTCTTATAGTGTTATTGAGGTGCACATCGACCTTACATACGTGAGAGCTTATGTTCGACACCGGGGCACAGTATTCTGCCAAAGGGTAAACTAATGCTTGAACTGCCGTTCTCAGTGTGTCTGCTTGGGCTCCCCAGGTAGTCCCTGCGAGTTTTCTAATGGTTTTGAGTTTTTGTCCAGTTGTCTCTAGGTGTTTTTTTATAATGGAATGCAACTGTCGAGGAGAACATGGTGCAGCCTCAACCGCCTCAGAACTGGACATGCTAGTCATATAGTCTATAATCTCTAGTCTCTTTCTCAAAATAGTTCTGCTTATTAAGCTTTATTTCATTTTATATTTTATTTTAGTCACTTGAATGACATCTGTATTGTAACGTTTTTATTTATCTGGGTGAAATGTAAATATTAGACAATTATTATTAATTAAAATTAAGTGTTTATTAAACTATAATTAAAGTTACTATTACTAATATTAAATACTTTTTACGAACTAATTAAGTCTAAAACTATAATTAACTAGATAACACTAACACTAACACTATTTATTTAACCAATTAACACTACTATTTATTTCCACGATATTATTTATTTCACTACGCTTTCCAATCTTAGACTGCCGGTCTGTTGCAGATTCTTGTAGACTGTTTACGCGATATTTATATCACTATATTTACATCACTATATACTTATATCATGTTCAACTGTCCGCTTACCGACCTCCACGGCGTCTATATACTCAACTGACTCAACAGCGTCTATATATTCAACTGCTCGGACAGAAGTCACACCTTTCACCTGAGTATCTGTCTGTTTATGTAACTCTCTCTCTTCCACAGCCTCCGTATCACCGAATTTCCGTATGCCACAATTCTTCAACACCAATGCCGAGTATTAGCTTCCACTTGCCGTTACTGTCCCCATATACCTATACCTACTCTTCAACACTACCGAGTATTCTGTTTAAGAGCTATCCTGGTATATAAATAGACACTTGCTTACAGCGACGGCGTCGGTGAGCGTTCCACGTTACAGTATGCTTAATTTTGTAGATTGCCATACGATAAATAATTAAATAAATTGTTGTTTAGATTCAGTTTTCTATATATTTAATATTATTCTCGTTATTATGGTGTTTAAAAATACAAATTTACATTAAAATAACATGTAATTTAACTGTTACAGTGAAAACTGCCACTTAATGGTACAATTTTTATATTATTTGTCAATTAATAATTAATATAAATAATTATATATCAAAGCAGGTTGAATATTCATTCCCTTCATCAATAGAGGTAGAATCTAAAAGAATTTAACAATTTACGGAACACTAAATAACTCGCTTCCATCTTTAAATTAAGCTGGTTTTCATCACAACCGTTTCTTTAATCATACCTCATTGGTTCCATCGAAAATTCATCCAGGGCCGCCAATATGGTATCTGGCGCCCTTCCGCAGCCTATAAAATGGCGCCCCCTTTCCCCCCTTATAGATATAAAAATATTTTTAAAATCTCACGATTCGTATTTATATACAGGGTGTTGACGTAACTCGCGAACTGGGATTTAACATGGGATTTTAATTTTTTGCAATTTCCTGCTCTCCTAGTCATTTTACGGCAAAAACTGAAAATCAGAAAAAAATAAAACAATTGTCATAATAAACCGAAATTTTAAAATTTCTTTTTAAAATTGTGAAGAAACTAGAAACTAAAAAATGTAAAAACAGTTTTCTATACTTTTAATTCAGTACAACTTTGCCGTAACACGAACAGGAACAAGGAAATTTGTAAAAAACTAAAATCCCATGTTAAATCCGTATATGTTCCCACCTTAGCGTCAACATATCCTGTATAAATATTAATATAAATGAATGCTTCGAATATTAAACATCGAGTTAAACATCTATTTTACAGAAATGATTCATATAAAAGATACCCATTTTCGTCCCTCGCTATTAGGATCTTGGTAAAATTAAGTCAAAGTTGCCCCGTTAGTGTACCAGTTGTATTTAACCCGAAAAATGCATGGCACCAGATAAATACAAAAATTCAAATATATGTGTATAGAGTAATTCCGAGAGGAATGGCTTGCCGGGTGAGATTATTCTTTTGCCAAAATCCAAATAATGGTAGAACGAAACGATGTGTTCTATTATTCTTTCGATATTGGCAAAAGAGTCATCTCACCCGGTGAGCCATCTCTCCCGGAAATACTTATTTTTCCTTTGCATGTAACTTCTAAATATTATATAAAATTGAATTTTCGTTGCACTTCACTAGAAAACTTTTCCATATATTTTCGAACGATGATGATCATTCTTATGATTTATTGCATATAGAAACAAAATCAATCCTTACGAATTTATGAGGGCCAACTATCGCCAAGATTTGTTTATATTATTATGTATCTATTATTTACTCCCAGTTTAAAGTTAACATTTAGAATTTTTCCTAATTCTAACTTAGTTTTACTTTTTAATGCAAATACTCCACATTGTTGCATGAAAGAAAAAATATGAGAAAGCAAGACAATAATAAAAAATTGAAAGTAACGCTGTGTTCGGGTGTTTCAAAGTGTAAAACTGAGTTTGGGCGTTTAAATTTCGAATTGAAATAACATGCTTAACGTCATTTTTCATTTGCTTTTTATAAAGGTATTTTAAGAGTATGTATTAGATATATATATATATATATATATATATATATATATATATATATATATATATATATATATATATATATGTATTTGAAGAATTATACGTAATTTTTTTGATAAATCTACAACTATATTTTTTATTTTTTAAAAATTTAGCCGCCCCTCACGTGTAGGCGCCCTTCTGCCACGCTTACCTCGCTTACCGCCTAGCGCCGGCCCTGAATTCATCAGTGAGGTCATTGATGATATTCAGCGCTAAATTTTTTGATGAATAAAAATAATTGCATTTACTGCATGCTTAATTCAGTTGTTTTTGTTTACACCCAAACATAAATACAGTTTTCATTTTAATATTTAGTAATTTTGACAAATTATTCACTTCTAAAATAAATACCTTCCGTCAAATTACTTCTTTGCTTTTATCAACTCAAAATAGTAGATCAATTAGGTATCACTTTAACCGCAAGGGTAAATAAAATAATATTTTAACAACAAGGGTCAAGGGTAGATAAAGTACTTTGTTTTTATTTAAATTACATTCAGTTCCGGAATACCCAATAGGCAGACTAGGCAATTGCCTATGAGCCCCGCGGCTTTTAGGGGCCCTGCGCTCCGCTACATTGGATTAAAATAATATTGATTTGATTTGAAATAATTTTTTTATCACAAACAAAGAAATCCTTAAATTAATTTTTTTTTGATTACAACAAAGAAATACTTATTTACAATGTCAATCAATATTACAAGACCCTATACTAGTACAACTCGATGGGATAAAATAAATTGTTAGCGCTATTTATACTTTACATTGACAGTAAGTGATTCAGTGTAATATTTAGAATCTAGATCACTATATTTATGTAAATATGTATCTGTTGTTTTCTGTTTGAAATTAAAACTTTTATCTAATTATAATAAATATGATATATTTACATTTATATTATATTTGTTATTTTTTGTAAATTTGTATTAGTTTAATAGGATACCAATACCAGTGTTTAACATTTATGTTGATTTTCGTAATAATTCTTTCGCATAATGCTACACATTTTTTGAATTTACAATAAATGAAGAGCTTATTGTAATAATGTGATATGCTACAAAACGAAAAATTCGTAGTAATAGAATTTCAAGTTTTAAAAAAGAAAAAAAATGTATAAATAGGGTAATAATAATTTTCAACTAAAAACTGTTTTTAAAACGTGGTAGAGGCAAAAAACAACGAAAAGCCTTTAAAATATATTTATTTCAAAATAATGTGGCTTATCATGTTATTGCACAAACTAAATTAAAACGAAATACTTGATTTTTTGCAAAAACATGACAAGCCACTCATATTGTGTGGTTTATCATGTTTAATTCAGTACGTTAATTTTTTTTGTATATAATAGCTATTTGTGTATTAAGAGCGCAAAATGGGACATTGTCGATTGAGAGGTTGTTGACGCGCGACGCAGGAGCGCGGCATTCCCTCGAAATCGACAATATCCATTTGCGCTCGAAACACACACAAGATTTTTTCTACAGTCCTCCACCATAAAAAATAATAAAATGTACATTTTGTACGTACAGTACTACTGAACAGTTTTGCAGTGAAGATAGGAACGTATTCAAATATGACTTCAAGATATTGTTTTGGCTTTCTTTTTTACAAAAAAATTAATGCCAATTTTGTAATAAATATTATAAGTTTTGTATAATTTATTTGTTTCAAGTACATTTAACTAGTGCAGTGGAAAAGTGGATGTCCACTGAGAGCGTTCACGCCAAACTTTTGCAGGTGGCAGCACAACTGTTCACACAATTTATTTTATATTTAATTTTAATTTATCGTTACCTTCCATTCTTCTTGAGCTATAGCTTCAATCTAATCTAAGCACTTTATACTTTCGTTTTTGTAAATAAATGCCATATTTTATTTTCACACCAGTGCGGCATTTTGTTTGGTTATGTAATATACCGACAGAGCAGTTATATGTCAGATTGACTTGTGAAGGTCGATGGTAAATGTGTAACTACAGGGGTACGTTCTAAAACGCGGAGTAATGGGGTAAGAGTGCACTCTAGTCGTTCTAAAACACAGAGTGAAGTTAGACGGGTAACATTACATCGTATTTGTGAACGATGTAGTGTACACTCCGAGTGTCCTTTTCTTTCCTCACTCAGTCAGTGCGGTAATATTTACCCGTCATGCGCAGTAGCAATGTTTATTGAAATCCACATGTTTTCAAGTGTTTGACATTTGAGTTTTATTTCTTATTAAGTTCCTATTTAATTTATATTTTTAAATTAATTTAATACGATCTATTTTATGTTGTGTAGGCCATTTTATAATATTTTCTGCTATTGAATTGAATTTTAAACCTTCACTATTCTAAAAAAAGTAGACGATAATGATTATTTCCCATGTCAAATATTTCGCCAGTACATCTAAAAATAATTAAACCATAATTTTTTGCTTAATATATAAAAAATTCTGCTAATAATTGTATTTTTCAAATCCATTTTGAACTGATAAAAGGAGTACACTATTTTCACACTCTGCATCGTTCTAAATGAACAAGAGAAGAGAAATCACGTGATACTACATTCACTCTACCTTTCCTCTACCTTTTCACTACGTTTTAGAACGTACCCCAGTGTCATTAGTTCCTGACTAAACGTTTCTATTAAGGGGGGGTTTCGAAAAAGCGACATGAAGTAATATCGGCCAGACTATGTACTAATGTATTTTTTCTAATAAAATGAACCAACAGAGGGCACTTGGATGGTTTGGGTCTGTACTAAGGTTCGTGCCTGAGATGAAGGAATGAACGTAAACAAAAAGATAAGAGACTCTTCAGGTCAACTTTTACCCAGAGCGTGGGGTTTTATAACTGGCAAATAAAAGCTTTTATAACCAGCGACGCAGCAACAGCAAATTATTCATTTCTGTAGCATTTCACTTTTAATGTATGATTTCATAATATGGGTATAAAACTATATGTAATTTGATTTCATGCTTTTTTATTCATATACAAATAAGAGTATTTTTTACGTTACAGTTGGCTTTGACACTATCTGAAAAAAAAGGTTTAATATGCTTTTGAAGTAAATAAATTGAAAAAATGGTAAAACTGAAACAAATACTATTAGAAATATGCAAATGATGATCTGTAAGAGATTTTTTTCATTTTGTTCTTAATAATTTCCAATATTTTTACCCCAATAAATTAATATTACGTCTTTTATTAATGTTTAAAACAAAAGAATGTAGACATGTTATATATCATTGAAAAGCTTATAAATTAAGCAAAAAGACGGGACTATTTTCATATTAAATAATAATATAACATAACTTACTATACAAATGGTACAAAAACTGCCACTCAATATATAATTAGCTTGGTATAAAAGGGGAAAAACATTCCGCTTTGTTACCTTTACCAGTAATCTGCGGGAGATGTTGCCGCTAAACTTTTCTTATCTACCACAGCGCTAGCCACAATGAGCATGAGGATTAAAAATTACCAATGTAATGTTTATAAAACCGGGGTTTTTCAATATAGGGGTGCAGGTTCTGTGAATTGGTCATGCTGTTTATGTGCGGTCACTCCTACTTTTTGTTGGATAATATAGTAGGTATATAAAATTATACAGTTTGTCCCCGCATTGAGTTTACAAGAGGAAAAAACTTATTTTTATTTTATGAAAAAATGGCAAGGGAAATGTTTGATTGATTTAGTACATATGTTTCAGTTATTAAAGTTTTTATTAAATTTAAGGTTCCTTTATTATAACGTTTTTCCGTATTTTGTCCTAATATGTTATTACATTAAATTTAATCTTATTTTAGTTAGCTTTGAAATATTTACAAATGATTAAATGTCAAAAGTAATTCTTATTATCATAAAGAAGGTATTGTTAAAAATAGAGAGAGTTTATTAAAGAAATGTTAACTTTAGAATAAAAATCTTTTTAGTAAATTGTTATGGTATGGGGAGTAAAAGTTACCGCTACATAATTGCAAAATTTACCGAAAAGTTTCATGGTATTTATGTGTCACGTATGAAAATACAGATGCGTATACAAATTTTTTTAAGAAGTAAATTATGTAAAGAAAATAAAGCAAGCACAATAATGAAGAGGATGCCGATACATTACTAGTAGAAGTTTCAGAACAGTACGAACTTTTCAAAAATTGTCTTTATGAAGACGATCTCTCCAATTAGGTATCAGCAAATTATACCTTAAAGAATTTTGAAAAATAATTACTTTTGACATTAAATCATTTGTCAATATTTCAAAGCTAACTAAAATAATGTTAGATTCAATGTAATAACTGTATTGACGACAAAATACGAAAAAACGTTGTGTGTGTAATAGGGAAATACTTAGAGACAAAAAATTCATCATCGCATTTCTTATACAACAAAAAATATGTTGTGACCAGCAATGCATTTGAAATAATAATATATTACTTACTAGTATTTTCATTATTTTTAAAAGGTCTAAGTTTTCATATACTTGTATAGAATATCAGCGAAACATTATACAATCATTAGGTACCGTACACAAATCTCGTGAACCTCCAATCAGGTAATTACGAACTTTCTGACTTCGTTACAATTGGTTTATTTTAGTTAAGTTTACCAATAATTCAAAGTAAGAGGTTTATCTACTCTTTCATTGGTTCTAATGAAATCCCTATCCAAAATTAAAACTATAAAAGAAAAGTATAATATCCATATAAATTATTCGTTGTTTGACAACTGAATTGTGCAGTCTTAAATCTGAGTTCTGTGTGACAATTTATTTTCATCTGTTTTCTTTTCTTTCCATTTTTTAAATATATAATATGGGACGAAAAAGTAAAGCAGCACCGAGTCGTGTGTTGAAGCGAAATGCTGCTAGTAAAGCTTGCCGTAAACCTAGACCAACATCCAGGTATGTACATACTATTTTTTTTTTTTTTTGATAATGAAACATTTGAATAATTTCTTTGTTTATAGTGTTGAAATTCCACCCAACGTGGACATTTGTACTACACCTACTATTCCATCCACATCAAGTGTAGTAGATAATACCAATTTCTCATTTTCTTTTATAAATGAGGAGGAATATAACGAGTAAGTTGTTATAACTCACTAAATTTAAAAACACTTTCCAATTTTTTTTTTATTACAGGATAATGCAGCACGAGCTTGCAATAGAGAAGAGTCCAAACATTTTACCGGATTTCAAAATCCGAGGAAATAGAATTGTTGATTTGAACCATGTTATTAGCAAAGTCATTGACTTGCAATACAGTCATGCAAAAAAGTGTTCAGTTGGTAAACTTCAAATTTCCAACGAACTGAATCGAGGACTTGGTTTGGTTAGCGAAATATTTTTGAAATGTACATTTTGTAACACCACAGTCTCTTTTTATACGGAAGAGCCAGGAACTAATTCTATAAATACGGGTGCAGTATGGGGTGCTCTGGCAGCCGGAAGTACTTGCGGTCAACTGAACCAAATTATTACTTCGATGAATATACCGGAAATGAATTACAATTTATTTCAAAAGATTGAATTAAATGTGGAAGAGGTCTGAAAAAATGATGATTTTAATAATTTATATTATGCTCAACGATGTTTACTTTTTAGATTTGGAAACAGTCATTATGGGAGGAAATGGAAATGGCAGGGAAGGAAGAACGAAAATATGCCATAGAAAACAAAATTTTTGATAAAGATGGGGTGCCGTCCATAACAGTGTACGTTGATGGAGGATGGAGTAAGCGTTCGTACGGACATAATTATACGGCAGCTTCTGGAGTTGTAAGCAAATATAAAAAGATGAAATTAAATATTTGAAATTACCTTTTTCTTTTTTTAGGGTGTAATTATAGGCTGGAGAACAAAGAAAATTTTGTTTATTGGAATCCGCAATAAATTCTGCAGTATATGCGCCCGCAACACGTACAAGAATAACGCAGTTGTAGAGCACAGATGCTTCAAAAACTGGAGTGGCACATCACCAGCCATGGAGGCAGATATAATAGTCGAAGGATTTAATAAAAGTGAAGAGATGCATGGTGTGCGTTACACATGTTTTGTTGCCGATGGTGACTCAAGCGTACATGCCAAAATAAGGGAACGAGTCACTTATGGACAAAATGTTTTTAAAAAAGAATGCACTAATCATGCTATTAAAAATTATGGTAAAGCATTGTACGCTATTAAAAAGGATACGAAAATAAGTGCACGGGCTCGAAAATTGTTAACTTCTAACAAAATAACGGCGCTGCAAAAGGTTGCACAAAAAAGTATTTACGAAAATGCGAATAGAGATCCAGAAATTTTAAAACTTGATTTAAAAACCGGACCTAAACATATTTTTGGCAATCACGCAAGTTGCAAATCTTATTTTTGCGAATCAATTGGCGCAATTGACGAAGGAAACGATTTATTTCAATCGACTGGTTTAGAACATTATATTGATGGTAAGTCATATTCGTGAATTTAAAATATTACATTTACAACAAAATTGTTTTTAGGGGCACTTGATAAAATAATTATAAAATGTCACAAGTTGATAGGAAACGAAACTAATAGTATCGCTGAATGTTTCATGTCACTTGTGGCTCGTTTTAATTGTGGAAAGCGACTGAATTTAATTCAAAGAGGATCCTACGAAAGGCGCGCCTATTTAGCCGGTCTTCACTTTATGAAAGGACCGGAATGGCAAATTGGTCCATGGAAGAAAGCAGCACATAGAAGCCCAGGATCCAATTTTAAAAAATATATCTCCAAAATACAGAGAAGAAGAATAAACAAAAAGAAATGTCTTTTTCCATCAAAAACAATGTAGACAAGTGATATTTCTCAACTTTATATAGTTAGAAATTTGGACAGCGAGCGTTTTTCTACTTTGTCGCGCATGAGCGGCAAAGTGACATTTTGCGTTGACAAAAGAGCGCAAATGGCTACTTTGTATATAGACTGTTAAAAAAATTATTTTATTAAAATTGTAGGGTGGTAAAATCGTAAACTTATTAGGGGGGGGGGCAAGATTTCGATTGCCTAAGGGCCTCCAAATGGTTTAGTCCAGCACTGATTACATTAATAAATTATAAACTTTGCCGGTTTGTGTTAATACTCAAATTGTGCAATTAACGTCATCAGAAAGATTTATTTTTGGAAAAGAAACACAACTTAATTTTGAAAACTATATTTAAATAATAGTTTAATTACTAATTCACGTATATTATTTTTAAAAATCTGCTATATATAAAAGAACATTATACAGGGCGATAAAATTTTATTATCGACTCGCAAATAATAATTCTTTTTTGATTCCGACAAAATTAGTACATTAAGATACAAGTTTCATAAGGCATGATTTTAGCGCACGCGTCATTCTTAGAAACGAGCGGCTTGCCGCGAGTTTTCTAAGGGGACAAGTGCGCTGAAGTGTCTTATGAAACGTGTATTTTATACTATTTTGGTAATTTTTTCAAAAAATGTACGTTATTTCATGTCCAGGAATTTCAATTTTGGTTATATAAGATGTACTTTATGAAACTCATTTGGATGTCATAAAAAAATACTTTACGACATCCAAATGGGTTTCATAAAGTACATATTAAAGAACCAAAATAGAAAACAGAATTTTATCGTCTTAAAATTTCTCATCAAGTAAAAAATGACCAGTAAATTCAAAAACAATATAAGTTTAATTTTTATTAATTTAAATATACATATTTACATATTTAGTTAACCTGGAAACTGTATTAAGGTCCATTCCATATGAATATGATTTTATTTACTATTTTCTTTTTAAAACGTTACTATCATTAATTAGAAATTAGTTCTTTGACAGTGACATTTATCTGTCAGTTACATACATTTGAGATATGAACTGTGTAATCAAGGATTTGTGCTATTTATAGTGTAGGCTCCGGGATTTAAATTATAGATAATTTTATAAATTTATCTAAAATATATTTAAAAAATTGTAGAAAATTTAATAATTTTTATTTTTTATAATAACACAAATCTCGAAAATATAACATTTGAAGGTATTTTTTGAAGAAAAACTATTTTGAGCTTCAAGTAAAGTACCATTTCCGGTTATATTAGAATAAGGTTTCAAAATTTTCTGAATGATAGTATTTGAGTTAGAGTGGAGGATCCACACATACATACACACAGACATCATCGTGAAAATGTTAAAATTAGATTCTAGGGACCTTAAAACGTGGTCATTTACCAAAATCTCGATATGCGATTTTTAGCACGATCCCTATAACTCCCTTACCAAGGGTAGCGGGAGGTAAAAACTAAGTTTTGTTCGAAGACAGGAGTAACAAAAGCTGGTAATAAAACTGAAAAACTAGTTAACAATATGGCATAATTTGTCCTTTATAAATAAATGATTAATTATTGTCTATAAAAAGTAATAAATAAATATTTTTTGTCTTAAATGTTTTTAACACATAATTAATTGATAGGAAAAAGCAATAAATAATATTTTTATTTTGTCCTAACACGGAAATTATTATGTATGGTTGAGTAATTTTTAATGCAATTCAATAACTATATTATATTCTTTACTTATTGTTCGAAGTGTTAATATTATATAATGACACAAGTAAAACATAAAAAGTATTGTAAGTATATTATATTAAAAATATTTAAAATAATGTAATTAAACAATATTTCCAGTATGTGTAATACAAACATGATTGTAACAGGTAAATTAAAATATCAAAAAATTATATTTAAAATAAAATTGTGAATCAAAACATTAAAAATTAATATTTTTTGATAAAAAGTACATTAGTATTTAAAAAACTAGTATCATATTTTTATTAAAATAGAAAATACTTTTAAAACTTCATAAAGTAACGAATTACATCATAAGAATCGTAAATTTTGTGATAGTCTAAATATTTATCAGTCTTACAGTCACTTTCAGACATAAGTAGTCAGTCATCGTGTTATACTTAGCATTTCTTTATATTCATAATAGTAAGTAATAACTTCAATATTCAAATCATAATAATTTCCTTTATTTCACTCTAAGATGAGATGAGATACATAATTTTTACGTACATCAACTTTCCCCTTTCCTGATTTATATTTTTTATTTCAGTACAATAATTTTTACCAAAGAATCCGATAAACATCAATATCAGTATCATATAAACGACCAATAAATTGAGAATATTACAGATCCAAATATGGCAGTCAAATTTCTAGCTGTTCTGGTGTTGCTAATAGCCTGTTTTACCCAGGTAAGAAAAATTCATTTTATTATTAAACTTTTATGTTATTCGCCATTTGCTTATTTTATTTTAACGTTTTGTTACCAACTAGTTGTTGTAAGATGTGTGTGTATAAGAAATATAATTGACATTACCTATGTGAAACAGTCATCCAAAACTTGTATTTTAGAGTGTTGTATGGTATGACTAGGGAATGAAAGTTGACGTTTATAGATGTGGTTTCTTTTGAAACCGTAGAGAAGAGTAGAATTGTACGAAATATTCAGGTATGGAATTTTTGCATGAATCCATTTAAATACTAGACTAGGAAAGCACTGAAATACATTACTATGTCTGGCTGAAAATAGATGGCCGACTAGAGTAACTGAATATCAGGGGTGCGTTTAAAATATTTTAAACATTTTTTCGTTTATGTTGATTATAACAAAATATTTTGATCTTTAAACTATTTAGTTTGGTAGTTTTATGAAATATCATTATTTTTAATTTCCTCTAATAGTAATTCCGACTCGAGGGTTGCTTACACCTGAGACGAACGAACTAAAATTTTGGGTATTAATTTTTTTAAATCCTATTGCTAAAATCATTTTAAATGCCTCCTGGTACGGAGTACAATTCTAATCTTCTGTAATGGAATACATAAAGGTCAGTTTCCTTCAATATATAGGGAAATGTTTTTAAAGGAAACCACATCTTTTAATTAATCTAAAAGTCAACTTTCATTCGCTAGTCATACTATATATGTAAAGCATAATAATTCTACCTTTGGTAACAATGAAAACTTAATTTTAAGATTTCATTGTTAGCTAAAGGCGCAGTTACACGGCGCGTGGTTCTTCGAAGCAGAATACTGGAGGACACTTTCACTATAGCTCTGACGAACCAGAGCTGACAAAACGACGCGTGGTTCGTTCAGATTTATGACGTAATTGGTTCGCCGAACCAATGTGGATACTTTCGTGCTTTCGTCTTGTGACTTCAGAATCACAATAATGGATGCTAGGCAACAAATGATTGTGTCTACTTCCTTGTGTGCCTATGGAATATTTTGGATCGTTAATGCAAAACCGTTTGAAAAAACGTAAAAAGGTAGATTGCATCACATATGAAAAAATAGAGAAAAGTAAGCAATTCTGACTTTTTAATTTATCATTTATCTGCTGGTCACGCCATAGTTCACACCCTTTTCACCTCCCGTCATACCATAGGTAAGGGAGGTAATGTTATCGGTCCAAAAATTCGATAGTGACTTTCAGTAAATAACTACGAATTAGGGTTTTTACTATTTTTACGATGATGTGTGTGTGTGTGACGATTTTTCCTCCACGATAACTCTTACAAAAAACTTCTGAAAAATTATTTTTTCCGTATTTAAGCTTTCTATATTTATATAAAGAGTTGATTAGATTTTGGGTAAAATTGGACAACCGGAAGTGATACTTTACTTGAAGCCCATAACAGTTTTTAATAAAAAAATATATTAAAATATAATCCAATACTTTTCAATTTTAGTATTTAAGACTTTCATATCAAGGAGAATAAATATTAGGATTTCACTAAAATTATTAAACCGAAAGTGATACTTTACTTGAAGCTCTGAACAGATTTTCGTAAAAATATATTATGATATATTCAAAAACTTTTAAAATTAGTATTTGTCTTTTATTTGAAAGGGACATATTAGATTTTGGCTAAAATTGAGAAACCGGCAGTGATACTATATTTAAAGCTCTCCAAAACTTGTCAAATTTGGTATTTAAGACTTTTATATTAATGAAAACGACATATTAAATTCTTTCTAAAATTGATAAACCGGAAGCAGTTCTTTAAAGAAAGCTATGAACAGATTTTCTTGAAAAATATATTAAAATATGATCCAAAACATCAAATTTGGTATTTAAAACTCGTGTATAATTTGAAACAACATATTAGATTTTGACTATACCTATATAATAAACCGGAAGTGGTACTTAATTTGGAGCTATTAACAGATTTTCGAGGAAAAACATAATAAAATATAATCCAAAATTTCATATTACAGACTTTTCTATTTATTGTACCAACAAATTAGATTCTGTTTACAAATGATTAACCGGAAGTGATACTTTACTTAATTAAAGCTCATTGCTATTTTAAACATGAAATGAACGAGAGATTATGTGTTGGCCACATCAGATTTTTTGAATATGTCAAAATTTGACTACTGTGACTTGCACTGCAAGTGGTCCGCTATAAGGCGAGCCTACGCGAACTTGCACAAACCAACACACATCTTTCACGAACCAACGTATTCAGCGCGTTTGATCCGTGCCAATTTACCGACAGTCCTTGGAATCTCGCGAACCTCCACGAACGAGTGTTTGCTAACATTTGTAAGCAGATGTAGAATGTAAGTACGTTCGTACTAACATTTTACGATCATGTTCGCAAACCAAAATTGATGTTCTATAAATAGTCGGTAAACTTGAAGTATTGTTATTACGATATTCAAACTTGTATAAGTAGGTTTTGTAAGAATAAAATATATATTTTGTATTATTTGTATAAGTAAGTGTATACAATAACAGAAATATTTTTTCTGGAAATTAATGGTCTGCCGAGGAATTTTGGAACCATTTAAATTTATTAAAAATTTGATGGCAACATTCTCGTAAAAACTTTATAGTCACTACGGCAGTGACTAAATGATCGATTAGCAAATCTAACAAAAATAAAAACTTCTCTTCCTTTTCTTAAAACTGTATTTTATTATTGTATAATGTTCGTTTCAATGTGGAACTGGCTTCAGTTACCGATTGCCTATGATTCGGATCGACTTGAAACTTGATTCCGGTGGTGCTTTGTCCATGAAAGCTGAGAACCCGTTAGGTGCCACTTAGTAAACACTCTCAACGATACAAATATGTATGTCGTCATTACCGAAACTGCGAATTGTTTATTTACAAAAAAATCTAAAATGCCATTATTCAAAAATGATGTCATAAGGCGTTTTTATTCATCTAAGCCCGGTATCTTTATCTCTGGTTAAACTGTTTGAATTGTCAGCTATAAGAAAAATGTCGCATCGAAAAATTGATACATGTGACATTTAAGGCTAAAATGGGTTAATTGCAGAGTTTCCACACATCCCAGTTTGACCGAAACAGTCCCCCTTTTAAGCTTGTGTCCATGTGTTCCAGTCGGTTTACAATATGTCCCGATTTTTCATTTTTGCCTCCTGCTTCCCTTAGTAAGGGACGTATAGGAATTTTGATAAATGACCACGTTTTAAGGTCCCTAGAATCCAATTTTAATATTTTCACGATGATGTCTATGTGTATGTATGTGTGGATCCTCCGCTCTAACTCAAATACTATTATTCGGAAAATTTTGAAACCTTGTATTTCGACCTTGTTCTAATATGGAAAAAGCCCATTAGATTTTGATGTAAATCGGATAATCGGTAATGGCACTTTACTTGAAGCTCAAAATAGTTTATCTTCGAAAAATACCTTTAAATGTTATTTTTTCGAGATTAACATTATTATAAAAATTAAAGATTATTAAATTTTCTACAGGTTTGCATTAATACTTTTTCTATATATTTTATGGATAAATTTATAAAATTATCTATAATTTATATCCCGGAGCCTATGCATTAAACAAACATAACTCCTTGGTTACACAGTTCAAATCTCAAATGTATGTAACTGACAGATAAATGTCACTGTCAAGGAACTAATCATTTTAAATTAATAATAGTAAAGTTTTAAAAAGAAAATAGTAAATAGAACCATAGTTAAATGGAATGGAACTTAATGCAGTTTACAGTTTCCAACATAGTAAATATGTAAGTATGTAAATTTAAATTAATAAAAATCAAATGGCGGGAGGTATACTGTTAGCCACATTATTATTTTTTACTTCCTTGTACAAAGTAAAGGAAGTATTGTATTCGCGAAAAATTTCGGTTTCCAGATTTCAACGGAAATATCCATTTTGACCATCCCTGAATCCATTCTGACTAATTTCGTTGTGACGTACGTACGTATCTCGCATAACTCAAAAACGGTAAGCCGTAGAAAGTTGAAATTTTGTATTTAGGACATCTATAACATTTAGTTGTGCACCTCCCTTTTTGGTCATTACATAATATCCAGAAATGGCACTTTATTTGAAGCCTATAATAGATTTTAATGAAAAACTATATTAAAATATAATCCAAAACTTTTCAAATTTGGTATATAAGACTTTTATATCAATTGGAATAACACAGCAGATTTTGGTTAAAACAGGCTAACCGGAAGTGATATATTACCTGAAGTTGTTAACAGTTTTTCTTGAATAAAATGGTTTCATTTTGATTTTAGAAATAAATGCTTCAAATAAGAATTTTAGAGAATTAAATTCTGCGTCTAGCACATCAAGTATTATTAAATTAGCCCTTTGTATAAGCGAGATATGTAAATTTAAAACTTATATACTTTTTGGTTTTTGTAATGAAGCTTGCTATGGATTAGGACAAAAAATAACAAAAAAATAAAAAATAGATGTCAATGTCAAATTACGTCAAATACGTGCAATTTTATAATTGAGTCTATACTTCATATTAGTCTTGCGTACAAGGAAGTCGTGTGGTGTCCACATCAGATTTTTTTCTTATTATAAGAATCTTAATTTTTTACACACGCTAGTAGCGCTAAAATTACAGTTTGTATGCCCTACATTTCATATTGGAAAGTGAACTACGCAGATACTTGAAGAACTTTCATAGATATATTCAATCAAATTGAAAAAACGGCCGAAATGATCAATACAAATTATAAAGATCCAGTAAATAATAAGTCTTTTTGAGGAGATGGTTTTTCCCAAAAAATAATATAATCGACAGTCGACAGTGATAGAGCAAAACAATGGCTAGAAAAAATATCTTTAGCCAGCAAAAATGGATAGATCTCTTTAAATATTTTTTATAAAGGATATTTCAGAAGATAATTTTTAAAAATTGTATTTTTTTACTAATCAAACTATTCTTTAAAAAAATATGTCCAGTGAGAAATATTTGCAAACTATAAAATATTCTCCTAATATATATCTATATATATATATATATATATATATATATATATATATATATATATATATATATATATATATATATATATATATTCTGTCAAACAATTAAACCAGGGGTGGGATCCCACCACTACGCTATTATAGCGTAGCGACAAATAACACTTCGTTTCCCTAACAACCGTGGAAGTTAATAGGAAAAGGAAGATGAAAAGTATGGGGTATTTTTCGCTACGCTATCATATAGCAGTCTTGGGATCCAACCCCAGGTTTCCATTAGCTTTATTGTTTTCTTCCTCTTTTTAGGCTCATACCAATCCTAATTTGCAACTTCAACCTTTGGCAGGAACAGTCGATCAAGCCCAAAATATCATCAGCTCTATTCAAAAACTTGCCTCTAATCTACGACAAAGCGCTATAAACGCCTTTAATCAATTGAAGGATCAAGTACAAGAACTGGCCAGAGCCTCTAGAGATGCTATAAATGAAAAAATACAAGAAGTCATTGCAGAAGCTAGGAAAGAAATCCAAGCAATCATTAACAGGACCAAAGAAGTTGGTGCTGACATCTCTGAATGCGTAGCCCAAAATGAAGATAGCTTCACTGAGTTACGCGAGGACTTCATCGCAAATGAAATAGGATGTATAAACAATGAGGTAGAAGAGGCAATGGAAATCATCGCAGAGGCCCTTGCTATGATCCAAGACGTCTATGATTCTGTCCAACAACTTCCCGGAAGATTGCAGACTTGTGGAACAGGGTTGCAAAATATGCCCTGTGTCGGTAAAATAATAGCAGAAGCTGGGCAAATGCAATTGAATCTGCCTATTTCAATTGCTGGGAAAGTAGCAGAAGTGACACAGTTTATAGGAGGTCTTAAAGGTAGACTGGAAATCTGCGCAGCATCCCAATTGGTTACTGCTAGTTTAGAAGCATCTAAAATTGTTGCTGAAGTTAGCAAGTGTACTGCTGATAAAACGGAAGGTCGTCACTGATTTCAAATTAAATATAAGATATAACATACTTAATATTGTATGATATAGCATTAATTTATACATAATAAATATACATAATTATTTTTTCTACAGTCTATATACAAAGCAGCCATTTGCGCTCTCTTTTGTCAACGCAAGATGTCAGTTTGCCGCTTATGCGCGACAAAGTAGAAGAAACGCTTGCTGTCCAAATTTCTAACTATACAATGTTGAGAAATGTCACTTGTCTACATTCTTAATGGAAACGTTTACTCAGATGGCACTGTAGTTACACATTTACCACCTTCACAAGTCAATCTCACATATAACTGCTCTGTCGGTATAATACATAGCCAAAAAAAATGTCGCACTGCTGTGAAAATAAAATAGGGCATTCATTTACAAAAACGAAAGTATAAAATGCTTAGATTAGATTTAAGCAATAGCTCATAAAGAATGAAAAATAACGATAAATTAAAATTAAATATAAAATAAATTGTGTGAACAGTTGTGCTGCCACCTGCAAAAGTTTGGCGTGAACGGTCCCGTTGGACATCTACTTTTTCACTGCACTAGTTTAATGTACTTGAAACAAATAAATTTTTGTTATGGTGGATGATTCCATTGTGGCAATTGTAAAAAAAATCGTGTGTGTTTCGAGCGCAAATAGACATTGTCGATTTCGAAAGAATGCCATTTTGCGCTCTTAATACACAAATAGCTATTTTAATTTATCCTATTTTGTATATAAGATTACCATCTTTTGAAACTTGGAATGGAGGACATACAGAATCACAGGAAATTATAAACCCAAAGTTACAGTAAACAATTATTATACTATACCTACCTGTACCTATCGATTAAGAACATGCTTCTTCTACACAATTTATAAATAAAATAAATATAAAATTATGCATCCAATCCAGCGTGTACTGCAGCGCCTACTAAAATTAGGGTTTAACCAATATATCGAAATCGGCGTTATTTATTTGACGATACTAGAGACCTGCATCGGGTCGGTTTGCGGTGCAGTTCCATGATCTCTTTTGCGGGCTGCGGGTCGGGCGGGGTCGGGTCACGTTTACTTTTTATTTTCTTTTTATTATAATCATTGTTCATATTTTCTATTGGCATTATATTTTAATAGTTGTTTTTATTATTTTCGACAACAATAATGGGCCCTTATCTGAGACGTTTGAAAATTGAACCTTGCCCTTTGACGCACTGAACAACTGCGCAGGCATAAACACGCGGTCTAGCCTAGCTCATTTAAAGTGACTAGACCCCAGACTATACACGTTGTTGTATTGCATTATATTTAGTAATTGTTAAAATATTTTTTTGTATTTAAAATTATTTTACCTACATAATCTAAAGAATAAATATTTTGTTTTATATACTTTGTGCTGTTTAGGAATAAAATGTTTTACATACATTTTTCTGATTTTTTATTTATTGAATTTTTTTTTTTTTTTTTTGATTAAAATTTTCCATCTTCCATTTCAGATTGATGTTAATTATTTAGCGGGTAGCGGGTTCGGGTGCGGGTATAACATTGGCGGGTACGGGTCGGGTTGCGGTTTAATTTAAAACTAACTGACTCGGGTACGGGTCGGGTGCGCATCTTAATGTTGCGGGTACGGGTCGGGTGCGGGTCTGAAAAAGTATACCCGCGCAGGACTCTACCATGTACAGTCACTATAATTTGCTAGAATTCCCAGCATTTTGTTTCATTTGACCAGCGCTCCATCCTCTGATCCTGTTTCCTACGAAGAAGTCGAGAGGTATCTGAAAACCCCTATTATTGCAAGAGAAGAAGACTTTCTGGCGTTATTAATTTCTTTACCCAAATTTGAAAAAAATATCGTGAAAGTATTTTAGCATGTCTCATTCAAAAAAACTCGCAAATAAACTTGTCTTCATCAATTTTTCAACTAATCTTAACCATGACAACAATATCTTAATATTTTGACGCTTCGATCCGAAGATGGCCATCCATAGCCGAAATCGTTCATCGAAAAAGGGTTTTTATAAATAAATAATTATAAAATGCAGCGTGCTGTTATAAATTTTTAACCTATTAAACACTAAATATGCAATCTGAAATGGAGCCTTTCATCCAAATGATTTTTTTTCAATGTTAATTTTATTTACTAACTTTCCGAAAGGTATAGGTAAATAATTTATTTCGCGTTATCGACTTTATGGTATCGAAAGAAAAATAACGTAGAAATATGTGAAGAGAGTACTTATGACAAATAAATAATAGTACTCGTATATTATACCACAATGCTATAATGGATGCTCTTATTACCGAGGATGAAGTTTACAACACTAGCGAGCCAGGGTTGTAATCATTTGAGGTAATATAGCCATTACGACGAGTTTTAAACTATACTTTAATTTTAATTTCGTTTCATAACCTCATCCATTACATTACATTACATTATATAGCAAAAACCACATATTGAAAACACATATTATTTATTAGTCGTAGATAAAATTATTTATTCTGAGAATTTATTAAAAACTGTATTATTTTTGACAAAATACAATTACAATTATTATTTATGTACTGATAAAAGTTAATATAGATAAAATTTGTTTTATTTTCAGTATCAATCAATGTATGATATACCTACTCAAGTACCGTTATGAATCATAATGAACTTGTTTTGTTGTATATATTCTTCCCATAAAAGCATCGTCAATGCGGTAAATTTATTCGAACGAACTGTAAACTTAACTCATATAGAAAAAGATAAGAAATACTATCCATAATGGATTTAGACAATATCTTAAAAACCGCATATCAAGATTTTAATGAATAAGCAGGTTCAAGTTCCCTGTCCGATTTTATCATTTTTAAAATGATGTCTCTCTCTCTCTCTCTCTCTCTCTCTCTCTTTTACTATAAGTCTAAAAGCTATGAAATTGCGTATTTCTCGTTTTAGTAAGTGGAAAGCTAAAAAAAATTTGGTAACAATTAGATAACCGTAAATATTAGTTTACTTGAAGCAATAAACAGTTTTTCTTAAAAAATCTAAAAACAATTTTTTACCAATTTATATTATTATGAACATTAAATTATCTATCTGCTACATTTAAATTATTTATTACGTATATCTTATCTTCAATAGATTAAAAATAAAAATATATAAAACAATCTGTTATAATATATTTCACAACCCAAATTACTCGTAGGAAACCACTTGAGAAATTCAAATATTAGATAGAGATAAAAAATGTTAGTGTTAAAAATCAAGAGTACGCGCGAAGTCCATGTTAATAATTTTTCTGAACTGAAAAGTGTAATACGATCAGAAAATAATTTTTCATGAAATTTCTTTGGAACCTAGAAATGTTATGCCCAGTTAGACCACATAAAATTTAAACTTTATTTTATTCAGTTATGCCCAGTTCCCCAGTTACACCACTAACAATTAAAATTTAAACTTGGTTTTATTCAGCTAGTCAATTCAATTTTACACAATAAAAAAATATATTTTCCTTACAGTGCGTAAAAAGTCATTTTTGAAGCACTAGTGCTTGAAAAGTAAATAAAAGTTGCTAGGCAACAGTAAAATTCGGTTAATTTACCTGTCAAGTAGATAATTAGGTAGTAAATAATAATGAAAATAATAACATTTATTAATAAATATTAATATACACTGTAAATGAAACAAATGTAATAATTTTTTAACAGATTAAGTACCAATCTAATTTTTAAGAACATTTTTTTGACATATATTCTATCCTAACCTAATTTTTAATATTAATATTAAATGTACAATTTGTACAATAATAGAAGATTAATCCGCTTCTGTCTGAGATTCTTCCAAGTGTTTAAGTCCCATTTTGTACAGTATTATGAGAAAAAGCACTAACAGTATTTGAAGATGCTGGATGCCTGTACACTCAGTATTATGAGAAAAATCACTAACATTTCGGTTGTAGGAAAAATGTTGTATGCAACACGTGTGTAAAATAGTGTGTTCTGTCTCGTGCTACAAAATATCGCACTCGACCAATAAAGTACTACTTTACATACTTGTTGCATAAATAAGTATTAAATTGTAAGTGTCAATGAAATAGAATTGACTATGCTCACCACAACATATTCTTATCAATAAAAAAGTTAAAAAAAAGGCTATCAAATTTCAGCTAATGAATCAATTTTTCCGTTGACGCAATCTTCACCTAAAACATTTTATCTAAATGGAGTATGATATTTATACATTATCAGTAATTATTTGTATCAATTTTATAACAATCTTTAATAATATTACAACAACTGTAAACTGCTTAAATTAATTGCATTGCTAATTTTGAAGCCATACGTTGTATCAAATATCGTAAAAAAGATATCGTCATCTTGAAAAGAAACCCTAAGAAATTTATATAAAACACGCTTGAATAAAGTTAGTATCAAAAATGATCTATTACCAGAAAGACGGGACTATAAAATCATATGATAATGATACAAATTTCGGGTGGTATACTTCAGAATTAGAGTTTTTAAAGTGTGAAAACAACTATAATGTAAAAATACAAAAAGTGAACAGTGAAGAAAAACAAAATGTGTTTGAAGAAAAGTGTGAAAGTTGCCAAGGAAATGATGCAAGTGTTTATGAACCACCAATAGAAAATATAATAGATTTTCTAGATAACAATAGTCTACAAGATAAATTATTGTTATCTATTGTTTGTCCAGCTTTAGTAAAAAACAAAGGAATTACTCCAAATGGTAACTATTTAAATTGAAAAATACATAACAACAATATTATTGTTTATCACATGCATGTTTCAGATTCGGTTATTGTAAGACAAAGTAGACAACAATTAGATGATAATTTTCAAAATAGTGACTATGGAATTGTAAAAAAATTAAAAATATACTCTGATGAACCAATTAAATCTTTGGAAAATAAATTAAAAGAAGTTGATATTTTATTAAAAGAAATAAAAGAAGAAATAAATAAAATGCATCAAATTTTAAATAATGTTAATCAAGGCTATATTGTACGTAAGGGGATTCCACCATTTTTTTTATAATTTCATGTGAACGTATAAGTAAAACTAAGACTGTCGGTGAAAATCCGGTGAAAAATTCCTATTAATAAGCGAGTTATAGTCCTCCGAAGTTTGAAAATATAGATGTGACGTCACGTATATAAGTTTATATATCAAACTATTTTCTTCGTGGACGTAAATGTTCTTGAAATATATGCTATTTCTAAATTATATTTATAAAAAATAAATGAATATTATTTATACTGTACAAGTCATGTCGACTTTTATAATTGGAAATGTATTTAAATTATTAAATTTAATGTAAAATATTTATATTCAAATACAAACTGTTTGAGAATTTCACTACTCGACTGATAGCCACGCCTTCGCTATTTGAATTTCTCTATTTCCATTGGTAGTAGTCTTCGCCCCTAACTCGGTATTCGTTATATATTTATAGGTGGTCTTTGAGTCGCCAATCTAAATAATATATATGGATTTCATATGAATGACAGCTGCTAAAACAAAAACCCCCTTATTTCTGAAGTATTTCAATTTTATCATTTTATTTCTTTATTAATATTCATTATTAAGCATATACTTTCACTATTTTTTACCAATTTCTCTTAATTTGATTGAGCTGTAATCCCCTATTGTAAAAGCAAATATATCATCACGACTTATTAGTTATTACGACTATATTACCCATTGCTGGGTAGTGGGCAATAAATGGAAATATGCATTGATAATAAGCAATTTAAATAAATAAATAAATATATCATCACGGCATATTACCCATTGCTGGGTAAGCCAATCTGCTTTGTACACAGAATACGGTAATGATGGCGACATATTTGTACCGTGCGGGCGTTTACCAGGCGTCACCTCACGGGCAATTTAATAAAATAGTTAATATAAAAAACTACATATATTATAGTCCAAGTTGTGATGTACCACAGTGGTCATTTTTGTGAAATTGGATATAATTTTCAAATTTGACTTTGGCTGGATTCGATCCCCTACCGTGAGAATCAAAAGCTTACACAATGCATTTAACCGCGCGGTCCCAAATAACTAATTGTAATTATTTTTTAGGATGATGATAATATGGTAGACGATCTGATTCAAAAAACTATTTTGTATGCAGAAGATATATCTAATACCAAATTTTTAGATGACATGATATCGCTACTAAACGATAATAACAATGTAGAAAGTATTAAAAATTGGCCTTTCTATACTAATGCAACATTTTGCTATTCAAAATCAGAGCGAAATTTTGTCGTCTAACTATCAGATCAATATCATCAACACACTATTTTGGGACACAAATTCATTCCAAATCATGAACTCATATTTCCATGGCAACAGTAAATAAGCAAGAAAATGGCGAAAGGAAAAGGACAAACTCAACTACAAATTGAAGTAGAAACAGATGAAGAATGGAACAGTCTAGTTTTGAAAGAGGGGCTCATAGGTAAGTTATTTATTGCAAATATATTACTATTACTATACAAAATATTTATAAAATGATCAGTACCTACTTAATTAAAGTTTTGCTATTATACTATTATTTCGCTAATATTTTCAGTTCATTAACGTATATCATAAAAAAAGTAATAATTTTGCCAATAAATTTCGTCTTCTACTTTTGGGATAAAAAGTAATCACAAGATACTATGCAGATGTTGCAACTTGTGATGCCCAATGCCTACATTTATATTTATAGCTAATGAAATTGGGCGCATTTTGTTCAAAAGTAGATAAATCTTTGTTAAGTTTGTAAAAAAATCTTAAGTCATACGAAGTAACTCTAGAATAAAATTTTATACAGATACATATAAATGAAATACCAAAATGCGAGTAAGTTATTTATAATTGTTATTTTCATGGCTACGTAGATTAAATAATAATATTGTCTTATTAATCTGACAGAAAATTTTACTCTTTATAATTTTTTTTTTTTTGTTGTCTTCAAACTACTAAAGATACACAGATATAATTTCTATGAAAATGAGAAATAGCTATTGATATTCGAAAAATAATGTAGGTACCAGAGTAGTCAAAATGACATTTATTATAAGTATTTTCTGTTTCAAGTATAGTACCTTTAATTTTAAGAATATATAAAATGTTATTCGGAAAAGTTTGTTTAGAATTTGAATTACAAATTTAAAAAATGCGTATATTGTTAATTAATCATTGTTGATTAAATTTAAAGTTCTAAGAAAAATAATTAAAAATAAACAAAAATATTACTTAGAAAAATTGTAAAGAATTAGAATCTTAGTGTAAATTTTAAATATTACTAGACTACGATTGTCATTTTTTTTGTTTTACCTCCATATGTAAACAATTGCCAATTTGTGTTTTGAGACAACTCTCGAACTATGGTCTCGGGAGTGTTTCAATGGCAATACCCAATACCACGTCTCATCATTTGGAACTATTTTCCATTGTTTTCAAACAGTGACGTATCCAAAGGAGGGCAAAGGGAGCAATTGCCCGCTCCAAAATTTAAAAAAGCATAGCCGCCTCTTCGTATTTCCCGAAGAATATGAGTTGTTCTTGTTATTATTAAAACGTTCGTTTTTACGTATAAATTTAATATAATGTCAGTTTATAATAAATTGTTTTATTTGATACAATCCATATCTAGTACTTCCAGAAAATTTTACATTTACAATTTGCCCCCTCCAAAAAATAATTTGCCCTTCCAAAAGGAATTTGAGTATACGCCACTGTTTTCAAAGCCCCTGTAATATAAAATCTTTTTCCTTTTACCGATCTGGGTAAATTAAATATTTTAACTTATAGATTAAATTTGCTTATGTGCACGGTGTAGTATCTATAGGTGAGTGCACTACGTATTCCAATGCATTACGAAGAATGGCTAAATAACTGGGCTAGTTCATACAGTGTGCCACTAGATGTCAGGTTTTGTTGCGACCCAGTTTTTACACAAAATATTTAAAATATTAAATTATTCATATATAACGCATAATATTCTATATTTTCGATCATTACCTTTTATTTTTTGTCAGTTCTATGTATGTATTTTCTACAAATTCCATACAAAAATGTTTTTATACTTTCAGTAAAATTATAAAACAACATATGTCAAATGCACTTGACATTGACACTTTTCAATCAGAAATTTATTTTAGTACCTGTTTCTGTGATTATAGTGTAGCTGGCTGCCGCTAAATTGCACATTTTGGTCACCTTAAAAAGACTAAATTTCTCTTTATTTGATCCATACCCTGTTGTGCAGCTTGTAGCAAAACATTTTTTGTCAAATGGTAACGGGTCGCGTTAGCGCCATTTTATTTCCCAGTTACTTAGCCATGTCAACGCATCTCGTGCTCTCACCTATAGATACTACACCGTGCTTATGTGTCAAGTTGCGAATCTGGGGAACCGGGTTCGATCCCGACCGACGCCAAATATTTCCAATATTAAATGCACAACATTGACCCCTGTGGTACACTCTCCTCGCCAGCAATAAGTGCCCGTGAGGTGACGCCTGGTAAGCGCCCGCACGGTGCAAATATTTCATCCTTACCGATATCTATGTACAAAGCCGTGATGATATATTTATTTATAAATATGGAAAATACACGTCTGAAATTTTAAATACAGATACATAATTCATAAATACATGCAGCTGAATTTTAACTGAAAATAGCTAAATATAAAGCAGTAACGTAGTTTTTAATATGCAAGTTAGATTTTTTGTTTAAATAAGTTAGTTATTTGTACAATATTTAATTTTCAGTGGTGGACGTATATTCAGAATGGTGTGGACCATGCAGTGGTATGACGGGCAATTTACGAAAACTAAAACTTGAACAAGGAGGAGATACTTTAGTACTAGCTATAGTAAGCTAATTCCAAAATATGTCACAATTTACAATATATCAATTTAAATTTTAGGCAAAATCTGACAACATACAATGTCTAAGCCGGTTTCGAAATAAAAGCAGACCTACATGGATGTTTATATCGGTAAGAAATATGTAAATTTGTATTTATCTTTATACAACTTCCTAATTCTAGAATCAAAGAATGCTGCGGCTGCTATTTGGTGCAAATGCTCCAATGTTAACAAAAATAATTCTAGAGGAACTACAACATACAAAAATCTCTATGGAAACAAAAACTCCTCGGACTGGTATAAATTACGATCAGCTTACAGAAGATGAACAAAAAATAGCGGATAAAGAACAAGAAGAAAAAGAGGAGCAAGATCGCATAGAAAGAGAAGCAAGAGAAAAAGCCATCAATGAAAGAAGAGAAGCAGTTGTGGAAAACTTACTAGAACCTCTGAAGGAATACAATTTTGTTGTTGTGTGGCCACACATAAAAAGCGATGGCGTTCAACAAATCATGTCGACAATAAAAGATTTAGGTGTTTCTACTGTTGGCAAACCAGTCAAACATCATATTACAGAAGAAAATCTTCACGAAATATTTTACTACGCAACTTGGAATTATAATGATTTAGAAATAGCAGAACTATGTAATGAAGAAATAACAGGACTACTTTTCTCCCTTGCGGGAGCAGAGAGTGATGAAATAATTAATCTATTCTTAGAAAAATTGTATGGTCCTTCCAAATGTCCGCCAGGCCATGAAGATTCCCTAGCAATGAAGCTATCCAAACAGAAGAAAGTACCCAAACCTCCTGCCCCACAAGAAGAACCCCCTTCGGATGATAAGAAATCTATAAAATCAATTCTAGAAGATGGTAAATCCCTTATTATGTCAATAGATCCTGAGAAGCAAAACTCCGAAGAAGAACAAACATTCTTAGTTCCTGCTGTCTACGTTCCAGAAAATGAAAACTGTAAAGTTCTCGCTATGAGAATTCTCTTCCCAGGAGTTACCATGAAGTTTGATCTTCCCGAACCAGAACCTATTCCACCACATCTAATACTAGCGTTTGATGCTTTCAAAAAAGCAGAAATTATGCAACTAGCTGAAGAATACCCGAAGGAAACGATGTTTCTCGGTTTTTTTACGAACATAATACCAGAACAAGCAATGTTGATTTGTAAGACGGTGGACCAATATGAGAAATTAGTTCCACGACCAGTGTAAGTAAATTATTATAAAACATACGATGATATGAGCTGTAGAAATTGAGGATGTGTGATGTGACTGTGATCTTTGTTGACATCCAATGTGTAAGTGTAAGTAGATGGATAAGTGGTGCGCTAAGAAAAAGTTTACAAGTGAAAGTGTTTGGATGGGTATGTGTGGTGAAACATGAATGTTACATTCTCGTACATGAATGGAATGCCTGGTATAGGTACATGAGTCCAGGTTCGTACATACATTATGACAAATGGCGTGCCACGTTCTAATTGCAAATGTAAATATTTTGTATCTAAGAATTAAGAGGTTCGGAATTCATTATAAGTTATACGAGCCTCTCTAGTTATGAGTAACAATGTACTCTACATCATCAATGAATTAAAAATAAGACAAATCAATACGTCGAATAATCCCAAAAATATTAATGGTGATGGTTTTAATACAGTAAACGGATTTTTTTATATTTTCAGTGAACAACATAATAACAGACCGACGTATATTTTTACTTTATTGCGTGAATGAAAATATGACAATAATATACCAAAATAGTTATTTATGATATGTGTTAAAAGTGGCCTTTTTATTTTCTGAGAAGGAAGTTTGGAACACGACGCGAAGCGGACTGATCCATACCTTCCAACAAAATAAAATCACTTTTAACACGTATAACATACACTATTTTTTCTACAAACACTATTTTTACCTCTCGCCAAGAGAGGTATTGAATTCATGCTAAAAATCGCATATCCCGATTTTAGTGAATAAGCACGTTTAAGGTCCCTAGAATCCGATTGTAACATTTTTACGATGATGTCTGTTTGTGTGTGTGGGGGGGGGGGATGTGTATGTGTGTGTGTGTGTGTGTATGTTGGATCCACGATTTCTCAAATATTATAAGACTTAAGACATTTTTAACTACGGATTTCTCAATCTGACAATAATGGGAAGAGTTGATTAAGTTTTGGTAACAATTGGACAACCAGAAGTAGTAGTAACAAGAAAAAAATCAGCTAAATATTATTTATCGAAAATTTATGTAAATATTTATATTAAAGAACGTTAAATTCTTTATTCGATAAATATAAATTTATTATTATATCTTCTATAGATTTAGAGATAAAGAAATGTATGAAGATTATGAAAATAAAAAAAAGCCAACAACGCAAAAGAATATACGTAAAAATAGTATATTAAAGAACGTGTTTTATAAGACATGTTTTATTCGCACGCGTCAAAATTTAGAAAACGAGCGTTAGCGAGTTTTCTAATTGACAAGTGCGAAAGAAAGTCTTATAAAATGAGTTCTTTATACTATTTTTTATATTTTGCACCTTCTACAAACTAAAATATTTTTAAAAAACTGTTAATATTAAACCGAGTTGATTTAGGGAAATTTGTAAGTGAAATGTTGTAGTTGGTAACATTGAATTGACCACATTCAATTATTATTTGAAAGTTCATGTCATTTCAATATTTACGAACATATTTAAGTGAATTTAGTGTAATCATGGAAGATGAAATCAGTTGCACTCCGCCTGAGCTATAGCTCAGACTACAGTAAATAATCTACTTCTTAAAAAATCACGCGAGATTTATGAGAAAGAATTTGCAAATTTTGACACATGGTGTAAAGAAAATAATGTCAAAGGCGTAACAGAGAATGTTTTGATTGCTTATTTTGAAATGCAAAGTAAGACGAAAATATGTATTAATATTATTATTATTATTATATTCATTAAATAAAGTGATTAATTAAGTAAAAGAAATTTTGAGGTTATGTTGAAATTTCTTATCTTCCAGCTTTGACGTTTGACAATTTAACCCTTTCAGCCTCAGTGTACAGGAAATTTATATTTTTTCTTATATTTGAATGAAAACTTGCTTTAAAATTAATTAAAAATAATTTTCTATCGTTCAAAGGTTCAATCTATAAATTTTTAGTACTACTAGGTCCATCTATGTGGACTAATTCGAACATATTAACATTTACTTACTCAATTTCTGATTATATTTGTACATTTTCATGTAAATAATCTTCCCTAAATAAAAAAATAATAATAATATCGACATTAGGTATATTATTTAAATGAATTGTCAGTTAACTAAGAATAAATTAGGTAAAAATGGGTTAAAGAAACGTCATCTAGTACCAACCGTCTAAAACCAAAAATTGCGTATCGAAATGAAAGTCATTACGATACGCAATTGCGTATCGTAATGACTTCATTATGAACGCAAAATATAAAAAGAATATAAAAGGAATTTGCGAAAAATGACGAATATAAAGAAAAAGAAAAAAATATATCTGGCGAGAGGTTATGTGCTGGCCACATCAGATTTTTTAATTTAAATTTGTATTTCTAATAATTTTTTGACATTCACTTTTAACACTAGTGTCAAAAGTAACAATGATCTGTCACTTTTAGCACTTGTGTCATAAAATGACATTTTTAACGCTAAAAACAAACATTAAAAAAGCCCACTTTTAATAGATTTGTAGAAAAACTTCTGTATTTCATAATTTGTAAAAAATCGTAATTATGTAAAGTAATTCTGGCGATTGAGTTAACTTTTTTGAGATATCACAAAAAACATTCAAATATAAATGGTTTATTACTCTTACAAATGGGTGCGCCAATCTGCATTTATTCGCAGATGACAATGGCCCGTATAATGAGCGCACTATATTATAATAACAACACTACGTATTACGAAGCGCGCTTTTACATTATAAGTTTATGATACGGTTATACGTAACAATTAATAAAAGCATCCTATAAAAGTGCGTTAGTAAAGGCGGCTACACACGAGAGTTATTCGTTGAGGGCGACCTGAAACTAAGGGTGCACCCACTCTCCGGCAGATCTTACGGTACACCTTGAGGTAGTTAAATTTGCAGGTATTATTCTGAAATTGGTGCCAATAGACGATGCTATCGCTAGTCGGTTTGTTGCAAGCTCTGACGCACGCCATTAGAAAACTTAAACGAAAAGTTTGGCGTAAAGAATCATTGCACAAAAGACAAAAATGACATGTAAATTTGTTGAATAAACCAAAATTCGTGCCAAAAGATTGGTACACCGAAGCGTGTGTAGCCGCCTTAATATATACCAATCCACGAATATATCTTTACTCACTCTGGTTTCTGAGTATGCGTAGGAAGATTCACCATGAGGTCAAAGCTTAGTTTATTCAACAAATTTACACGTGAAAAATTTTTTTTTCTTTCTTTCTTTTGTGTCTTCATTCTTTACACCATACTTTTTGGTTAACTTTTCTAATGGCGTACCCCAATGCTATTAGCAAACCGACAGTAGCGAGAGCATCGTTTACCTACCTCAAGGCGTACCGTTAAGGCATGTGGGTGCACCCCTATTTCAGATCACCCTTAAGCGGCCCGCTTCAAGACAGACCTCTCCGGTAAACCGGAGCGTAATTTCTATACCAGATATGTCCAACCCTGGGCCTGTAGACCGCATATAACAACACAAACAGCTGTGATTTGAGAACTGAAATAAGGTGTTTTATCGACTCAAAATACAAACTTATACCTGAATTAGAAAGAAAATTATTTAAATGCTTTATTGGACTTTTATATGTACCTACCTGCTTAAAGAAAAATGTTTGAAGCAACTTTTTTCCATTATGAATCAACCAAAAAGCAAAATTAGATTAAAAGAACAATTCAGGCACTATCTATCAAACTAGATATAGATGCATTGGTATTTATATCGAAAGAACAAAAAACAGGCTTAGTGTTTACAATGAAAATGTTAAGTTCGTTTTTTTTATTTGCAAAGTAAGTGTTTAATATTAAATTTAATATGCGTCGCTTGACAAATTTTTATTAGGCGCATCGGCCCAGAAGATTCATAAGATTGGACACTCTTGTTTTATGTAATTTGAAAACTGGAAATATTTTTTAATTAACTCTAATCGAATTCGAAGCCGGGTCATCAGATTCGCAACCGGTCACATAATGCGGTCATGCCCGATAGCACCCCTGACGCTTAAATTTTAAATGTTCCTTAAATAATTAACGAGAATATAGAGCAATGAAAATATTTAGCGTGGATATACAGGTGACACTGAAAAACGGGTCACTCAAAAAACATTTTTTATTTATAATTATTCTTGAATGTTCTTTATATATTTGTAAATTAGAATTAGGGGCTCACTTCACAAATCATGGTATTTGGCATGATGGTTTAACCGGAAGTGACATTAACTTTCATATTTCACATGGTACAGCTATTTATTTTTATATATTTGGAATCTAAGTACAATTACGATTTTAACGATATGTTTAAAGTGAATTTTTATTGAAGAAATAAATTACAAAACCCTGAGAGAAAATTGAGAATAATTAATCTGGTAAGCCAACTTTTTCGTTATGACTGAACATATGTTTACTTCCTTGTACGAAGTAAAGGAAGTATTGTATTCGCGAAAAATTTCGGTTTTTAGATTTCAACGGAAATATCCATTTTGACCATCCCTGAATCCATTCTAATTTCGTCGTGACGTCTGTACGTACGTATCTCGCATAACTCAAAAACGGTAAGCCGTAGAAAGTGGAAATTTTGTATTTAGGACTTCTATAACATCTAGTTGTGCACCTCCCTTTTTGGTCATTACATAATTTCCAGAAATGGTACTTTATTTGAAGCCTATAATAGATTTTAATGAAACACTATATTAAAATATAATCCAAAACTTTTCAAATTTGGTATATAAGACTATTATATCAATTGGAATGACATAGCAGATTTTGGTTAAAACAGGCTAACCGGAAGTGATATATTACCTGAAGTTGTTAACAGTTTTTCTTGAATAAAATGGTTTAATTTTGATTTTAGAAATAAATGCTTCAAATAAGAGTTTTAGAGAATTAAATTCTGCGTCTAGCACATCAAGTATTATTAAATTAGCTCTTTGTATAAGCGAGATATGTAAATTTAAAACATATACTTTTTGGTTTTTGTAATGAAGCTTGCTATGGATTAGGACAAAAAATAACAAAAAAATAAAAAATAGATGTTAATGTCAAATACGTGCATTTTTATAATTGAGTCAATACTTCATATTAGTCTTGCGTACAAGGAAGTCGTGTGGTGTCCACATCAGATTTTTTAAATTTATAATATTAATAATAACAATAGCAAAAAATTAAATGACAAGGAATAACTTTGTTTCAGTAAACAATTATCTCAACCTATTTCCATAGCCTACCTGATACCATTGTTTACCAGGTTAATAATTTTCTCTTAAGTTTTAGCATTGAATTTATAATAGGGGTATTATAAATTCAATGGTTTTAGTAATTTATTTCTTCTTTAAAAATTCACTTCAAGCATTCTTTATTAAACAAGTTCGAATATCAACAACGGGGAATATTTGTAGGAATATAAATGCTCTATAAATGAAATTCTCTTGGGGGATTGTTAAAAAAATAAAAATTTTGTTGCATCTAAGAATTAAAAATAACATAAACGAATATGTATGATCGGTCACTTTAACTTTTAATATGTTAAGAGTGAGTAATATTTGTTGTATGATGTACGGTTGTTGTAAGAATGTTAAAAATAAAAGAATGGGTGAATCAGCCAAGCTCTTGTTCACTTGTTCTTCTTTTCGGGTTAGTTCTAACCTACTAAGGGCCAGTTTTTCAATCTCTGGTTAAAATTTTAACCAACAGTTAAGTAAACAATATTACATCGTTTTGTTGACAGCAATGATAAATCTGTCATTTGACAATACATTTCGTTTCAATTTTGTTTATTTAACTGTTGGTTAAAATTTTAACCTGGGATTGAAAAACTGGCCCTAAGTGGTACTTGCGTGATTTTATTTATATTTGTTTGTAGTGACGCTAAACTAATCGTCCAAGTGGCGAAGACGAAAAGTGAGCCTTTACTATCCTTTTCATCTCTTGGGCCACTCTACATTAGTCCAAACTCCGTTGTTGGCGAGCGAGAAGCCGTTATTTTCTTCCCAGAAGGCTATAACGAACCGGAACCAGAACCAGAACCTGAAATTCACCGGAAGTCCAAGAAAAAGAAAAAGTCAAGAATCGTCAAAGTTTCCCTCACTCAAGAAGAGGAAGGAACTTCCTCTCCCAAGGATTCTGAAGACGGGGTACCCAAGGTGGAAGAAGAAGATGAAGAGGGTGAAGATGATGATAATGAAGAAGGAGAGGACGATATGGGAGATGATGATGAAGATATAGAATTAATTGGAGAGTTTGAATCAGGAGCAGATGATAAGGCGACTGCCACTGAAGCAACTCCCGAACCTTCAACTGAATAAGATAATACATCTTTGGTACGGGGTATATTAATATGTACAATGTTATACATTATATCACAGTCACATTTATATCTTATCCAAAGTTGCATTCTACTTGAATAATAAAGTTAGCATATAGTAATAGTCAAGCTAATATATATTTTACAAATCAAAATAAAATATAGCACAATCTAGGCGATATTTACAACAGTCACAATAAATTACAGATAAATATATTCTATCGCCATTAATATTCATTTACCCAATGAACATACGCTATGGTCGTTCCACGATATCACAAGATTTACGTCATCAACTTGGGAAAAAATCAAATTATGTTTAGTACGTACGTTATAAAATAAAACAGTAAATAAAACTTTATTCGATGTAAATCTTTTATACATATTTTTCTTTTTTAAGCTCCTGTTGGCAAAACTTAGGACTGATAGTCTGATTATATATTTACCGATTTTTGATTGAATTCGATGTATTTGAAGAAAATTTTGTAATATTTTCGCGTTAATTTGGATAATTTGAGTACTGAAAGACTGAAACCATGCCGAAGGCTTTATCTCGGCAGTCCGAAATTATACTTAATTTCACGTAAAAAAAAATAGCAGATGGCACTTGAAAGCCGACCGTTTTTACATGCATTAAATAAATAATTTAATATTAAAGACTTTTTTCTTCAAGCGTATTATAATATGCATATTATGCTACTGTACACACGCTATAGAAGATATTCTAATAGTACAAAAATGTTGTTATTGTTGTACTAGTAAAAAAATGTTAGCTTCTTAGTTCACCGCTGGCGGCGGCAGTCGCCACAGCAACACAGAACATATTGAAAATTGTTATTTGACGTTGCATCGTTTATGTTTTGTAGTGTACACAGCCAACTTTGGCTAAAATTGCAAATTCTACAAATAAAAAAATTCCAAAAAAATGTCAAAAAATTATTTGAAACACTTGAAGAAAAAATAGTATATGTGATTCGGAGTAGAACGCCCTTATTGTGTTTGTGCTTTCTGCTCCTAATAACATAATATACTATTATCAGTAAAAATGTACCATAACTGAATATTAAAAACTAATAAGTCAAAATAGTTAAATCTCACATAAATCTGTCGATTTCGGTTTATAATAGGGTTTTCCACGGTTTTTTGATTTTTTCAAATGTTAATGTAGACATAAAAATATTCGACCCATATTTTTTTTTTTATTTAGCATAAAAATTTATAGTACGGGAGAAAAATGCAAAAGAATTTTGCAATTTGCCATGACGTCATCCCGTGACGTCACAACCCCAGCAAGACCTTGGCCAGCCCCAGCAAGAGAGAAAGTTTGATGAACTAAGATAGAAACAGTTGTATCAAGTGAATTTAGCTATAAAAATGTAACGCGGGAAAATTAAACTTAACTGACACAAAACCTACATTGACTTGTATCCACGTCAACTGGGCGGTTACTGATTCAGCACGTGTGTGCTGTTTATTTGTATGTATTTTTAATTAAACGAGTAAGTTTTGCCACAGTTTTCTTGTTACACACGTGTATTTAAGCTCTAGACGTGAATAAAAATAATTCGCGGTAAAAGCCAGACATGCGCACAAACACAATCAAATGTAATAACTTCGTTTTGTGACCTCGTTTAGGGTTGTGGCGTCATTTGGCGACCGTTTTGATCATATGTATTTTCCAGTTTAAAAATTCATTTATAAATACTATATAATTTATCATTATTTTCATTTTATATAAATATACTTTATACTAAAATTTATATGCAATACGTATTTCTTCAAAAGCCGTTGGCTTGGAAAACCCCATTCACAGCTGACAAGTGTTATTTTTTCGCTTTTGTGAACTTGGTATGCAGTCTGACCAATCAAAGGGCAGAATTTATTTCCGTATCTAAACCAACGCTATTTTCCTACGTGAAATGAAATATAGTAGCTAATTTGATAATAATATTGGTTCTTTTTTACCGCCACATTGTATAAATGAGCCAATCTTTATAGCACACAATCAATACTTATACAAGGGGTTCGAAAATAATCAATAGTTATACAACAATAATCGAATATACAGATAAGAGGACGAGATGTGTTGCCTAGGAAACATAACTACACCGTAGTTGTGTTTTCAGGTAACACATCAAGTCCGCAAAGTGTATATTCAGATGATTTTCGATGCTCGAGTTGTATATGTTAAGACTATACAACGAATCAACCAATTATATTTTTACGAAATGTTAAAATATTATTTGTTCATTTATATCCATGGATGATATGATTACATATGATTCATTTGTTTGCGACCGAAACACCACGAGTTGTTTCGCGAAACACAACTTAGCAACGCAAATAACCGATGTTATACAGCGTAACTAAGAAAAATTGAGCTGTCTGATTGGTCTATTTTCCGATGTGTTGTACAGTCTAGGGATTGTAAATTTACCGATTTTTTCAATTACCGGTAATTCGGTAAAATATTTAATCGAAACTGGTTTACCGGTAATTTACCGTTTTTTAAATATTGTTGTAGGACAGAAGAGCTAATATTAAAAAATCTGATGTGGACACCACACGACTTCCTTGTACGCAAGACCAATATGAAGATGAAGTATAGACACAATTATAATATTGTACGTGTTTGATGTAATTTGACATTAACATCTATTTTTTTTAATTTTTTGTTATTTTTTGTCCTAATCCATAGCAAGCTTCTTTACAAACACCAAAAAGTATATAAGTTTTAAATTTACATATCTCGCTTATACAAAGGGCTAATTTAATAAAACTTGATGTGATATACGCAGAATTTAATTCTATAAAACTCTTAATTGAAATGAAACCATTTTATTCAAGAAAAACTGTTAACAATTTTAGGTAATATATCACTTCCGGTTAGCCTGTTTTAACCAAAATCTACTATGTTATTCCAATTGACATAAAAGTCATATTTCAAATTTGAAAATTTTTGGATTATATTTTAAAATAGTTTTTCATTAAAATCTATTATAGGCTTCAAATAGAGTATCATTTCTGGAAATTATGTAATGACCAAAAAGGGAGGTGTGCAACTAGATGTTATAGCAGTCCTAAATACAAAATTTCAACTTTCTATGGCTTATCGTTTTTGAGTTATGTGAGATACGTACGCACGTACGTACAGACGTCACGACGAAATTAGTCAAAATGGATTCAGGAATGGTCAAAATGGATATTTCCGTTAAAATCTGAAAACCGAAATTTTTCGCGATTACAATATTTTCTTTACTTCGTACAAGGAAGTAAAAAGAAACATTTGTATTATAAACTAATCAGCGAGCAATCGACCAACATATGCAGCGCTGACAATAGCACTTAAACTACCTACGTCCTACGTTGTAAATAATAGCGCAACTATGAATCCCCGTCGCTGTGATGTATTTGGTTTTCCCCACCCCCACCACTCGCCGGTTGCTGCGTAACTAGCATTTTGTACTTGCGTTTCGCAACTTGAAAACGCATAAATGCGTTATTTTGCTATTATGTAATTTATCGAATTACCGGTAAAAAATAGCGAATTACCGGTAAAGAAAATAAGGGATTTTTTGGCTATTTACCGGTTTACCGGTAAACCGGTTTACCGGTATTACAATCCCTAGTACAGTCGTTATATATGTATATGCGGTACAGTGGCATAACTAGAACTCTTGGGCCCCTATGTGAAATATTTTCTGGACCTCTCGTAATTAACACTACGAAAAATGTTAAAAACAAAAAAATCCTAATTTTTACAATATACTGTGACAAAAATTATAATCTCTATTTTGTATAATTAGTCATTTTCATTATTATAATCAAATTTTCTTCGTTGTAATCAAATAAATAAATAAATAAATAAATATACCATCACGGCATATTACCCATTGCTGGGTGTGCCAATCAGCTTTGTTCGCAGATATCGGTAATGATAATGACATATTTGTACCGTGCGAGCGTTTACCAGGCGTCACCTCACGGGCACTCATTGCTGGCGTGGAGAGTGCACCACAGGGGTCAGTTTTGTCCATTTAAATTTCGAAATATTTGGCGTCGATTGGGATCGAACCCGGTTCCCCAGATTCGCGACCAGACACTCAGACTTATTAATTTTACCTTGATTCGCACTATAGACCAGAAAAGTGTAAGGCTGCATCCCCATGTATCCGTGTTCACGTATACGTGATCATTTGTAACCAATCGAAACCGTGAATTGATACAACGGTCCGTTTCAAGAACGAAACGGACTTAAGTTGGTTAATTTCAACTTTTCACGGATACGGATGACTTGACGCATGCGCATAGGAGTTAAGTTTGTGAGTTTATGTATTTTGATGTTTGTTGTGGTTTTAATTATTGCTAGCACCCTGAATAATCCACTTCTATTCAGTAAAAATACTTCGAACTCAAAATTTACGTCTATACTATTAAGGTTACTCAGGAACTCTGATTGTTGTTATTGTTGTTATGATAAAGCTGTTGTGCTCAATTGACGAGTCAAACTGAGTACAGTTAATATTAATGTTTCCGATTCCATAATACAAAACACTACTACCATCGATTTATAAATTCAGTATGGATACGGACACCGTATCTACTGCTCTCATGGGGACGGGCTAAATTTTTACGTACGTAAATCACGTAACACGGATACGTGAATACGGATGCATGGGGATGCAGCCTAACGGTCAAACTTAAGCGCGAAATTCAAACTCAGTTCATAACGCTGAGAACATAATTTCAATCCCCGTGTATTTGTTACCAAGGCAATTTTTGGTCAACTTTAAAAGCCGAAAAATCTCAAAAAAGTAAATTTCTTATGCAAAGCATTATATGTAGCATCTAGACCGATCCTTTATCTCCAGATTCGTATAATAATATTCACATGAACTCTGCACAGTTTATAATTATTTAAATAATAATACAACACTACAAAATTCATTGAACGTATGTCCTAGTTTGATCGTGCATGCTTCATCTTCTATTGTGCTGTCCTATTTATTGGTGGGTCAACGACATACGGTATCCTTGCTTGCACCATGCATTTTAATTTCTAATAATTTTCTTACTTTACCTTTTCTACAGTTTTAAACTGTTGTAATCTATTACTGATTAAACAAACTATCGAATTCTTAGCAAGAGCTGTTTAATTTCTTTTACAAAATATCTTTTTTTTGTCTGTAAAATTAAACTCCTATATGAAACCTATACTAGGGAATTCAAACTATGAACTCGCGCCAAAGGCAAATTCTAACCTAACTTTTCTGGTCTATTGGTAATAATTACAACATAAAACGATCCAGTCTCATATAAATTAGCTAAAAAGTTTAGTAACTTTTTATTGATGTAAATCGGATGATGTCGTGGAACGGCTATACTACTTTAATAAATTGTAAAATTATAAGTCTCATTAAAAAGCAAACAGTTTGATAAATACTTATTTACCACAGAATATCACATTTTACCGCAAATAAAACTTTCACGATATACTATTTTTAATAGTAACACTATTATAATAACTTTAAAATAAATAAAAACTTAACACAGTTTAAAATTTTTCTTCTTAAAAATATCCTCAAAAATTATATCCTTACTTTAAATTCGAATTAATAGTGTTACAATCCGCAACAATCATGTTACTACACGAGATATGCGTAAGAACTGACGTTTTATTTTCCAAATGAGCCGCTGAACTAGGCGCCACTCTTTCCACAGTTTGCATCGCCACTGGTTGTAGTTGGTGCAATTCCGGTTCCCGCGAATGCTGAATCGCTCTGTGCTCTGTCGGTACTGCAGCAGGCGCTGGAGGAGTTGCCAAGGCTTCCCCGGTGTCCCGATACTTGCAGCTGGTTAGTAAATGGCGCCGAAGATTTCTAGCTTGACGGAGCATGGAACCGCAGAGCGGGCAAGCACCAGGTTGATCTGAAGCGCTACGAACTTTAGTAGATGATGCGGAAGTGTTAGTAGATGCGGAAACCTGAGTGATGTTGTGAGTCGGTATATGAGCAGTGTTAACCATGAGTTGTTCGGGGGTTGTTATCGTACCGGCAGAAGAGACGTTAGTAAAGTTCAGGTCGGATTCATTCCAGACTTCAGTCGCTAAAACGAAAGCAAGATTCCACTCTCAATAAATTAAATATTTATTATAACTTTAATATTAACACTATACTATGACTATGTCCGTAAATAAACAAACAGAATGTTGTAGTGTCAAAAGTAACAACGATCTGTCACTTTTAACACTGGTGTCATAAAATGATATTTTTAACTTAAAAAGACCGTTTTTCGGCAGCTTTCATTATTATCCGATTTAAGGTAGCGCCATCTATTATTTCGAGTGTTAATAAAGAGAAAGTAAACGTTTCTGAAAGAGTCACAAATATGTACAATTGTTCAGTTGTTATAAATAATTATATCACTAAAAATTAAATAAAAATCTAACAAATTTGTAAATTTTATAAAGAAGGTCGACTAAAAAATTTTGTGTGCACCACTGCCAAATAGTGTTATTTCGTCCTCGTCTGCTTCCTGGCCTCGGCTTTCGGCCTTGGTACACAAATAACTATTTTTTTAATTCTGATAATTCTTTATGAGTCGATTCCCATATGAAGCATAGGGCCAGAATTTCGCCGGTTTCGTTGGCCAAACTTTACAAGTGGTGTGAATGTTCAACCCACAGCCTACAAGGACGGACGACTTGTAGTGACCTTTGAATCACTCAGTCTCAGATGAATTTTTGACTATAAATTAGATTCGTATGGGAAGAGAACCCACGACCGCATATAATTCCTGTATTAACAAGTAGATGTGCTAGCCACTAGACTACAGATGAATGAAAACCGTATAGTGATAAAAAAAAAACTAATATTTCTCACTAAACATCAAATATTTTAATTTGTTTTCAAACAACACCTAATGTAGGTTTAATTATATTAGTTAATAAGTGTTAGGGTTTGTGCAGTCGGTACTTGATGGAACATTTTAAAAATATAATTATTAAAACACAACACTTGATTATTCCACAGATTTATTTCTTAAGTTACGATCGTTTCGTCCTTTCGGACATCATCAGACGTCTGATGATGTCCGGAAGGACGAAACGATCGTAACATAAGAAATAAATCTGTAGAATAATCAAGTGTTGTGTTTCAATAATTATATATTAGTTAAGTTCCTATTAGAGAAGTATAGGAATCCAATAGGACAACTTCAAATAAACCGAAACTTATTTTTACGAATTCCGAAATAAATATTTTTGTAATGGAAACTGGCTCCTGGCTCGGTATTTTCATCTCTGATTAAACTGTCCGGAAACTTAATTTTCAGTTAAAACGAAAAATATAGCAACATTATTATAACAGTTTAATCAGAGATGAAAATACCACACCTCAGTATATTAAATTATATTACTCGTTAACGTTTGGTGCATAAGTTGTAGAACAGCCTGTATAATAAAGAAAGAGGAAGGCCCAGTGGCAAGCAAGACGTACAACAGTTAGTAGATGACCTTAGAGGACGCTGGAGTAACATAGAGAGTAACATTAAGAATCATACGATACAGAGAAGTATATTGAGAATTTTGGAAAAGAACGCCTAGAGAACACAACACAACCCTACTGGCACCAATGTAAAAAAGCAATGGATTAAGTAAGTAATATTTATGGACCTATATTGCAGTTATATCTTCCTTCAATTTATACGCATAAATATATAACAGAATACAGAACAATATATATTGGCCGTACTTTGTTCAAAACTATAAATCTATAAAAGAAAACCTCTATTTTTGTTGATTAATATAAAATTATACATGATAATGAGAGGTGGCAACTTTTATTGCGGTTTGGTCATTAATTACAGATTTACAGTTTTGAACAAAATACAGCCATAAATTAGTAAAAAGGATTTAAATGTCCCATACATAGTTTAGCACCCACGCTATTGGATTGATCATATTATCCCAAATATATTCCTTATACCGAATAATCTACAGATTTTAGTACATAAAATATAAGGCGAATTAATTATTATTACTTACATGAGTTACAAGTATCACTAGTTGCCGTATTTGCCTGTACAGTTTTGCGGTGTACCCCAGTCATACTTAAAACCTCGCCATGTTCATTTACAGTAACACTTTGTTGTTCAACCGGTCTGTTTTCCGTGTTTTCAGTTATATCTTGTCGTGGCCATTTGCTCCTACTACTAGTTGAGGACTTTCTTTTCATTCTTTTGCGTCGTCGTAATGGTAGAAATGAGTTTATAACATCTCGCGACAATGCCTCATGAGTTGCTGTATTTGTTTGGGTAATATCATCATTCTTCTAAAATATATCGTTGTTAGAAAGTGATTTTTATAAGGAATTAATTATAAACTTACTGCTATATCAATTACTGCCTTAATTGTGTGGTGTAAAGTGTTTTGATGATGTGTTTCAGTAGTGGTTGAGGCAGGAGCTAAACCTTGGATGTTTAAGCAATGAGCAGCTTGTAATAATGATGGTAGTTGATTAGGATCGATGCTGACTTCTCCTCTATATACAAATTCTAATAGGGCTTCCAAATCCGAAGCAGTAACTCCAGCCAACATGACAACCGGATGTTTACATGGTGTACTCTGTTAAATATTATTTTATAGAGCCTCATATACTTTATTTAACGGAAAAATACCTTTAAGAGATCCAACAAAAACGGACTAGCAGCACAAAGTACAATCTTATGAGCTGGAAAACATCTTCCTCCAGCAGCTAAAGTAACATCAACTAGATCACCATGACATCTTAGTAGTTGTACAGCAGACACTAAAGACGTTCCAAAATCGCCCCAAGTTAGACTGTATAGCTGATTTGTGGTCATCTTTGTATATTTAGGTTTTTAACCTATACTACAACAAATGTATTTATACTACGGTATTTAAATGTGTTGATACTTATAATAATTCGTATAATTGAGGCAACAATAATAATAATTATAATGTGATAGAGTTGTAGTATGAATATGATACTTTTAATTCAAATTGTTAGTTCTTCAAAATAAAGTGACAGTGACAGCTAGACGTAGACTTGACAGACTAATCCACGTTTTTTCCTACAGATGTCGCATGAGTACAGACTGGCGCCAGAGCCAACTTAATTTGTACTTATTTAAGATTTTCTTTAAATATTTGATAATTCATTGCAATAAAAAATCTGATGTGGACACCACACGACTTCCTTGTACGCAAGACGAATATGAAGATGAAGTATAGACCCAATTATAAAATTGCACGTGTTTGGCGTAATTTGACATTAACATCTATTTTTTTTTTTGTTATTTTTTGTTCTAATCCATAGCAAGCTTCATTACAAAAACCAAAAAGTATATAAGTTTTAAATTTATATATCTCGCTTATACAAAGGGCTAATTTAATAATACTTGTGCTAGACGCAGAATTTAGTTCTCTAAAACTCATTAGAAGCATTTATTTCTAAAATCAAAATTCAAGAAAAACTGTTAACAACTTCAGGTAATATATCACTTCCAGTTAGCCTGTTTTAACCAAAATCTGCTATGTTATTCCAATTGATATAAAAGTCTTATTTACCAAATTTGAAAAGTTTTGGATTATATTTTAATATAGTTCTTCATTAAAATCTATTATAGGCTTCAAATAAAGTACCATTTCTGGAAATTATGTAATGACCAAAATGGGAGGTGCACAACTAGATGTTATAGAAGTCCTAAATACAAAATTTCAACTTTCTACGGCTTACCGTTTTTGAGTTATGCGAGATACATACGCACGTACGTACAGACGTCACGACGAAATTAGTCAGAATGGATTCAGAGATGGTCAAAATGGATATTTCCGTTGAAATCTCAAAACCGAAATTTTTCGCGATTACAATACATCCTTTACTTCGTACAAGGAAGTAAAAAGGTGAAAACAATGTATTATTCATAAAATAATAATTATTTTTTCATAATACACTATAATCAATCATAAAACAGTGGAATAATGGAAAAATAAAAATATATACTGAATATTTTTTTCTTATATTAATTACATATTTACATATTATTCATTGGTAAGTGTTTTCAACATCATTATTTACATACATAACTTAAGATAAATATTAAAGTTATTTTTCATTATGTACCTAGCTAATTTTTAGTACTAAAATGTCAATACTTATCACGTCAACGGCACAAAAGTCATTTTTATTAGTCCAAGTTCACTAAATATACATAAATAAATTAACACATCTAAAAATAAATAACAAAAACACACGATCACAGCCTTGAGGAATATTAGTAATTCAGATTCAGTCTGTGAATACGGCCGCAAATTATCACTTTACGTTTTGCTATCCACTGATGGTGTTGCACTGCTGTTTTTATAAAGTTGAAACAATTCCACAACTGACAACCTCGTCATAGTAGGCGGTGGTGTGTGTGGTGTCCATGGCTCACTAGGAGTTGTCAGTTCTGGATCTGGAGTTTTTATGACTGAGATGTTTTCTTTGGATAGACTTTGGACTTTTCTTAGTTGTTCTATAGCTTCATCATAACTAGGCAGGCCTGAGACTATCGTATAGCTAGGGAGGGATTCGGTATCGTTTGCTTGACCAGATTCTGCGTTGTTTCTTCTTCGTGCCTCTAACACTGGAAAATAAAAAATAAACGTTAATAAATTGGACTTTCAAAAATTTTCTTCCAGAAAAATTCATAAACGGAAATAACGATTTAGTTTAATTTAACTCAATTTTGTAGTTTAAGAGTTCATTGTAATTTATTCAATTAACTTTTTTCCTAGTTTTTTCTTCGTGGTTTTATAAAGAATCTCTATGATTCAATAATTTTTGGTAAATGATATTGATAAATAAGCATGTCTTTAATATATAATTTAAATATAACTTTTCGAAATTTGTTATTAAAATTAAATATTAGTGAATTTTCTATAGATCTGCATTGGTACGTCCTCCTCTACAGGATTACGAAGCAAAAGAATACGAAGTTCGACTTGGGTTAAAATGGGACATCTGATGCAGTTTTGAGAGGCCATTTTAGATGTCTGTACTTTTGTTTTGTTAAAATTTCTTAGATTTTTACAATTAATTAAATTAATTTTTAAATAACTTAACAATAGGTCTAAATCAACAAAAAAAACTTAAACAATTGGTAAGATAAAATTCAAATAAAAAAATCTGATGTGGCCAGCATATGACCTCCCGCCAATTCCATGTTTAAAATAGCAATGAGCTAAGTAAAGTATCACTTCCGGTTGATCGTTTTTAAACAAAATCTAATTTGTTGTTCCAATAAAAAGAAAAGTTTGTAATACGAAATTTTGGATCATATTTTAATATATTTTTCCACAAAAAACTTGTTAAGAGTTCCATGTAAATTACTACTACCGGTTTATCAATTTTAGCAAATATCTAATATGTTCTTCTTATTAATATAAAGTCATAAATGCCAAATTTGAAAAGTTTTAGATTATATTTTAATATAGAATTAATAAAGTTTCGGACTAGCAGTCAATATTACAAATTTATTCACGCCGACGTTTCGACTATACAATAGTCTTCTTCAGGGCTGAAGAAGACTATTGTATAGTCGAAACGTCGGCGTGAATAAATTTGTAATATTGACTGCTAGTCCGAAACTTTATTAATTCCATCCCCGACACAGTCGAACATCATTTTTTGAATATTTTAATTTAGTTTTTCATTAGAAACTGTTATGGGCTTCAGGTAAAGTATCACTTCCGGTTATCCAATTATAAGCAAAATCTAATATAATTTTTGGAAGTTTGATTTAAGTTATCGTGGAAGAAAAATTCCTCTCATACACACACACACACACATACACACACGCTCACACACAAAAAGGCGCGCGAGCGCGCGCGCACGCACGCCCACACCGATCCATCCATCCATCCACATAAACATCATTATAGTGTTGTTGGGACACTAATTTGTGCTTATTCACTGAAAACTCATACAATTTTTGGACCGAAAACGTTACCTACAGTATGACGGGAGGTAAAAGTAAAAATATAGTGGAATACCATATATACTATATATACTATACTATATACTATGCTATATACTATACTAATACTATATATTTTATTTTAATGGAACCTATAATTAATTGATTTTTTTATTATAAAATTTTACTGTAACTACTAACAAAAACTGATAATTTTTTCACGCAAAAGTTATTGTTGTATTAAAATAAAATTCGAAGAAAACAAACAATAAATAATTATTTTTTTTCACTGTTTTGATAACAAAGGAGGTCCCACATTTAAACATTTTCTCGACTAGTATATATATAAGGATTATACTGTTTCAAATTTGTTTTACTCTCAAAATTATTATAATTTCCCTATTTATAATGGTAATATTTTGGGGATGAATAGATATATTGAGAATACATTGAAAATTGAAACAATAGTTTTATGTAAAGCATTGAAAAATACAGGTGATCGGCGTAAGTCCAGTACCAAGAATATTTCATTTATTTTGAAAGATACAAAATAAAATGTTAATAAGCAAAGTTTAATTAGACAAAGGGGCTCATAAGTTGATCGTAGTAAGAATTTTGTATCACTTCCGGTTTTATTGGAAGTGGTTACAACCTTAAATCTAGCATAGGGAATCGGTATTTTATATTTTTCGGAATATAACCATTTCAAAATAACGACCATACTACAGTTTACAGTTCGCACCGCTTGGTAATGGTTACTAAGTAACCGAAACCGGTCGCATTTAATAAAATAGAACAGTGTGAATAAGACTTTGTTGGTTTTTTTAAACCTTTTATATTATCCTGATTCAATTTTCACACTTGGTTGTATCCTAACATGATAAAAAAGTTGGTATCCATATGTTGAGAACCACTGGTTGAATTTTTTTTCAGTTTATCATTGAAATACCAATGTAAAATAGAGATTCTTTGCTGATTTATCCAACTTCGTACCTCTTACAGTACTTGAGATCGCAATGGTAGCTACTTAAAAATGAACACCTGTATATATAAAAAAACCGATTTCCGCTAAAACCGGCAGTGATACAAAATTTTTACTACGATCATCTTAAAATCCCATTGTCTAGTTAAATTTTGCTTATTAACATTTTTTTTTAATCTTTCAAAATAAACGAAATGTTCTTGGTGCTGGACTTTCATCGATCACCCTGTATATATTTTATTTAAATTAATAAAATTAATCGGCGGGAGATAATGTACTGGCTACATCAGTTTTTTATTCTTGAACGTGCATTTAGATTTAGAAATAACTTCTTCATACATTAAATTCTATAGCTAATTCATTTATGAAATTATTTAAAATTGGTTTTATAGTTCAGTTATAATTTTTTTCTATATAATATACAATATATAATGCATTTGAAAGTATTTTTTATTAAACATTATATTTTATTCTCGTCAAATTTACACAGTTGCAATTCCTTTGTTTAAGAAAATAGTTTTAATTGACATTTTTTGATAAATGCAACTTTATAGTTACTGAACTTAACAAATGAAAGTAGTACATAAATAAAATAAAATTAATATGTCTGATAACAACTATACAGTTTTTTTCCAACTGTGAACAGTAATAATATCGATTAATTTTTACCAATTTTGCGTAACCTTCCTGATTATTTGAAGGTTAAAGAAAATTTATGCAATATATTTCGTATTATCTTTGCGTATAGTTCAACTGTTTCTAATTACAAAACTAAAATTTAGATTAAAACTATTGGAAACACGTTTCGCCCCATGATTACAATAAAAGCAATAATTAAATTTTGATTGATTTTTTTTTATTCTTGTTTCAAATTTCTATTAATTTCAATGCCAAGGTGTCTTAGATCCATGGTTCAAAGATTAAATTATTACTATGATTAACTTCGTATTACGTCATATATTGACAAATTTTACTGTGAATACTAAGAAAATTATTAATAAATTTTTCATGCAAAAGTTATTGTTTTATTAGAATAAAGTTCGAAGAAAACAATCAATTAATAAGTATTTGTTTTGAAAACAAAGGGGATCCCACATTTTTAAACAAAACATTTTCTTTGTTGAGAAAATAGTTATATAAATAAGTCAAAAAATTTATCGCATTGTAAAATACACTGATAGGAGGTGCGTAAAATATTAACATACATGATAAACATTTCACACACAAAGATCCAAGGCTGGACTGACAAAATGCGTGATTCATTTTGCGATGCTAAACTGTACACAAAGAAATTGTCTTTTGTTAACGTTGACATTACTCGGCAACGAAAAGAAAGCAGGCATCTTGTTTGGTTATTCATAAATAATAACCGCAATTTAATACTCACACGGTAAATAAATTCATTCATTCTTTGTTATCTACAATAAAAAAAATATGTAATTAATTTCCCAAGATAAAAAATGTAAACAATTATCATTATATTGCAAATTTATTCTTCATGTAAATAATAAACAAAAAATTGTTTTGAAATTTTGTGAAGCATAAGATAGGAATTTCACCAATTTTACTTGTATTTAATAATGTGTTGCAGATAGCAATGTGGCTTGTTATTTGAACATACAGTAATAGTAAGAAGAGTTACAGTAGCCATAGCCATAGTCACCATTTTTTTTTTATTTATTGATTATATTTAAAAAATCTGATATGGACACCACACGACTTCCTTGTACACCTATTAAACTATACATATTTTTTAAATAAATAAATTACAAAATATTAATATTAACTTCAAAACGGTAGGATATATAGTGATCATAAAGTTAGGTGCACAACTAGACTTTATACAAGTCATATATAATAAATTTCAACCTTTTACGACTTACAGGTTTTGAGTTACCGCATGAATATCTCTAAAGCGGGACATCTAATAAAGACACAATCATAAAATTGCACGTTTTTGAAGTAATTTGATCTTAACATTAATTTTTTTGTCCTACTCCATAGCAAGCTTTATTACAAAAACCAAAAAAATATAATTTTTTAATTTACGTATCTCTCTTATACAAAGGGCTATTTAATAATACTTGATGTGCTAGACGCAGAATTTAATTCTCTAAAACTTTTCTTTCGAGCACTTATTTCTAAAATTAAAATAAAACCATTTTATTCAAGAAAAACTGTTAACTTCAGGTAATATATCACTTCCGGTTAGTCTATTTTAACCAAAATCTCTTATATTGTTCCCATTTATATAAAAGTCTTATATACTAAATTTAAACAGTTTTGAATTATATTTTAAAATAGTATTTCATTAAAATCTATTATAGGGTTCAAGTAAAGTACCACTTCTGGATATTATGTAATGACCAAACTCAACTTTTCAACTTTCTACGGCTTACCGTTTTTGAGTTATGCGAGATACGTACGTATGTACAGACGTCACGACGAAATTAGTCAAAATGGATTCAGGGATGGTCAAAGTAGATATTTCCACGGAAATCTGAAAACTGAAATTTTTCGCGATTTCAATACTTGCTTTACTATATATAAGGAAATAAAAAAGCAAAGAAAATTGAGTTGTCAACCAAGCACAAAATTCATTACTTTGTTGTACACCACCAAAATTATATTCATTTCATTTTAAAGTTATTTAACAAGTAGTGTTTTACACGAAACAATAATAATCAGAATCAGAATATATAATATAATCCAAAACTTTTCAATTATAGTATTTAAGACTTTTATATGAAAGGGACAACATTAGATTTTGTCTTTTGTCTAAAACTAATAAACCGAAAGTGATACACTTTACTAGAAACTCTAAACAGATTTCCTTAAAAAAATATATTAAAATATGATCCAAAACTTCTCAAATAAGGTACTTAAAACTCGTATATGATTAGAAACAATATATTAAATTTTGTCTAGGTAATTATATGATAAACCGGATGTAGTACTTATCTTGAAGCTCAACAGATTTTCTAGGATAAACATAAAATATAATCCAAATTTTCGAAATACAGACTTTTCTATTTATTGGAACAACAAATTAGATTTTGTTTATAAACTATTAACCAGAAGTGACACTTTACTTAAAGCTCATTGCTATTTTAAACATGGAATTGGCGGGAGGTCATGTGCTAGCCACATCAGATTTTGTATTTATTTATTCTGAAAGTATTCTTTTCCAAATGCAAATGCGAGGAGTTTTTCATTAAATTTAAGCAAAACATGAATTTTTCTATTCAAAATTTTTAATTTAACCGGAATGACGTAGATTTTATCAATGACAGGGCAATTTGATGATAGCGCTGTCTACAGCTGAAATATAGAAACATCATCGTTAAATTTTTTTGTTTGCTTTGGTAGGCGGTGTGAAGAGTGGTTTGTTTACAAACAGAAAATCTCTTGATTCATTTGTAATTTTATTGATGTTCGATGTTCAAATTAGTTATCTACATTGTATACCGTTTTATTTCACATGAATATAATACATAATAACATATAACCAACGTGACAAAATTTTCAAAATCAAATACAAGGATCAAATAACAGCTCAGCTCAGTGGCGTACATGCAGCTTTCGCTTTATGGTACAATACAACCGCGTTCAAAATTTTTGAGAAGTGTCATCAAGAAAATATATATCACACGCTTTACAAATTAAACTATATTTAGAAAAACAAATATATATATATATATATATATATATATATATATATATATATATATATATATATATATATATACAGGATGATTCATCGGTCTGTCCTCTCTTTATAACTCTTTTATTTTAAGTCAGATAGAAAAACTCTTCAAATATAATTTATATGATATAGTAGTATCTATCTACATACCATATCCATTTGTATACAGGATGCTCCATTTAAGCGCAACAATATGTAACTTTATATTTTTTAATGGAATACCCTATATTTATTTATTTATTTTGATAGTAAATTAGATTCCCTTTAAAAAAGCATTAGGTAATAAGGGATCTAAAATTATAAATTAAGAAGTTATTTATCCTTCTTCGTTGAATGATATGTTTCTATCATGTTATTATTAACAAAGTAAGCTATGGATAATTTGATCAATTGTTTCGAATTTAAATAAACAAGTTGTCCAAATACTCTTAACTTATCATTGTTGATGTTGATGTGAAAATGAATAATACAAATTTTAGTAAAGATGAGATGGTTAATATAATATTTATAATAGAAAAATCTATTGAAGTTGAAGGAAAACTTTTCGAGCATTTATTATAATTTTGCATTATTTAGTCTGTCACTAAATTTTAATAGCTTCTTTGGAATTAGTGAAATGTTTAAAATAAGTATTATTAAAATAGGATCAAATTTTTGTATTATATTATGGTTTTTTCCACTCTGAACTATTATTTTTTTGAACGTAAATGACTTCTTAATTTATAATTTTAGACCCCTTATTACATAATACTTTTTTAAAGGGAATCTAATTTACTATAAAAATAAATAAATAAATATAGGGTGTTCCATTAACAAATATAAAGTTACATATTGTTGCGCTTAAACGGAGCACCCTGTATACAAATTCATATGGTACCTAGATAGACAATAATATATCACATAAATTATATTTGAAGAGTTTTTCTATCTGACTTAAAATAAAAGAGTTATAAAGAGAGGACAGACCGATGAATCACCCTGTATATATATAATATATACTAATATAAAATTATAAAATAATATTTGTTGAAGAAATTAAACCTTGCGTGAGATATGAATCCACGAAATAATTATTTTAATGTAAATAAATAATTTAATAGCACTACAATGTCCCCATTTCTAATTAATTGTCAATTTAGCTGTAAACCGTGTAGTAAATACAGTTAAACAACCGTAGGAACAATAATTGCATGAGTTCACTTCCATGGCATGCTAAAATTAAACAGTTCACATACAGGTAAAGTGTGTTAGTAATTCCCGTTATTATTTTACCTTTCTTTCAAACAAACACGACAATATTTAACTATTTATATTACAAATAAAATATGAGATTATTCTATGAATAATATAATAGTAATTTAGCAGAAAGATTAATTTTATCTTAATTAATTTTTCTGTAAATATAAATATTTATCAAGAGGTCAAAGAGATTTATATTTTCTTAACTATATGACGGAAAAATGTCATTCATACCAAACAAAATTAATTTCGTTATCAATTTGTAAACAATATGGTATAAAATTAATCTCAAACTTATTTTGATATACTAATACTTTTTTGTCACAAATATTTTGTATGTATTATGTTCTATATTTAACCATATAGTTACTAACAATAAAACATTAAAAGAAAATGTAAATGGGTACATAAATTTAAAAATTGTATGACACTATTGAGAAATCTTTTATTATTATATATATATTAATATGTAATTAATAATACAATAATTTATGTAAGATAAAAAATAATTTATTTTTTAATACTGTTTAAGTTGTGTGAACAAAATTAAAACAATAACTAATCTTTAGATTTAATAAAGACATAAATTTTGAGTGTCATACAAAGCTACCGGAAAAAACAAATGAAATTTTATTGACTATAACTTATTTCGGGATATCTGAAGAATTTGAAAGGATACTGTGAACAACATTTAAAATTAATTTAACTCGGAATTTAATTTTAATACGAAACGCGTGACATTATTATGCTTGATTATTAAAGTATCGGGTGGCTAATGGCAATTAAATATATAATTATGTAAATATCACTCAAATACTCAAGAGTAGAAAAAATTAAATATGCAGAACAATATATATTACAAATGATGATGATATGCCAAGCACTAAATATTCAGTAGTAGTACAAAACGTTGAACAGGTTTATTTTCTGATTCACGCTTCTTCTACGATATTTACGATATTGATTCATTTCAAAAGAAAAGAGATTACACATTATTTGTTAAGGTGTTAAAATTAAAAGATAGTCATATTACATAAAAAACGAATGAGTAAGAGTTCGAGTAGGTGTGTCATGTAATGTAATAATACGCAGTTCTTTAATAATTTTTAGATTATTTTAATAGAGTGCATAACTGACTGCATTATATAACCGATTTTAATTCTGACGACCTATGTTCGAATCTACGAAAGCTTAGAGGGGCCACAGAAAAAAATAATTTATTCTAGAAATTTCAACGTTTTTCTTGAAATTTCACCTTTTCAAAAAGTTGAAATTTCAACTTCTTTCTTGAAATTACACCTTTTCAAAAAATTGAAATTTCAACTTTTTTCTTGAAATTTCACCTATTCAATACGTCGAAATTTCAACTTTTTTCTTGAAATTTCACCTTTTCAAAAAGTTTAAATTTCAACTTTTTTTAATATTTCATCTTTTTAAGTTATATTTTCTGGTAGAAATCTTAAATTAGGCGATTATTATTCTGTTTGAAATCTCATACATTGTCTTTGAATGAAACTGTGTGGTGTGTGCACGTTAGGTTAGGTTGGGTTGGGTTGATCTACACATAGAAGAGTATAATATTCTGCTATAAAAAAATGTTGAAATTTCAAGAAAAAAGTTGAAATTTCAACTTTTTGAAAAGGTGAAATTTCAAGAAAAACGTTGAAATTTCAAGAATAATTATTTTGTTCTGTGGCCCCTCTAAGCTTTCGTACGAATCAGACTAACATCAAAACTTAAAAATCAATTCCATTTTTCAAATCACACAAAACTGAGATCGAGACCTCCAATACTTCCGATACCGACAGAAGAGCACTTATTGACCGCAATGGTTTTTCAGTGTCTGCTTTTGGGGTCTATAGCCACCGGCGGTAGATATGTAAAGAGCGGTACACCGAGCAGAGCACGTTCTTAAATTTGAATTAAAATTGAAGAGCCAGGGGAAAAAGGATGAATATCGATTTTCTAGCAAAATGAGATGATTGTTGGTTCTACTTAGATTGACGGTGGGGCTTTCAAATGAAATATTTAAAGGAGGCAAAAATGGTAACAATCCTAAGATACAGGCCTCAGAAATTGTAATACAAGAGCTAAAAACGATGACGGTCCAAGCGTCAGGGTATAAAAAGATGAATCTCCATTCGACAGCTATGCGCAAACTTAGCTTGATCAGCTGATTTCTGTTCAGTACGAGATTTGTTAAGTTAAAAGCGGTATCAGTGGCTATCTGATGAGATGAAAATTGGACCTATTCTGTAACTTAGTTGTAGCAGCTGATTAAAAATTTAACCAAGTAATTATGTAAATGTAATATAACAAAAATTGGATACAAATTAACCATTGAATTACAGAATAGGGCCGAATATCTACTTAAGTGATATAAAGAAAAAGCTCAGACTGCTGTCATGAAACCGGTGAAGATTGTTCCTGTAAATATTTGAAATGTTCTTTTAGCCAACGTTTCAGAACCAATTCGAAAATAAATTATAAGCGAATTCCAAAACTTTCGAAACATTGCGATGAAGATGCTCAAGCTTGTCTTACGTCATTACTCCATCCATATCTATTTTTTTTTTAAATAATCACTTCTGTTTACTCTAATATATTTAAATTTGAAAAAAAAAAATAGGTTATTGTAGCTAAATTGTTTTTTTCTAAAACTAGCATAACATTTAATTTAAAAAATATGGGTGTTCGTGGTAGTCAACCCAGGTAAAATTATATTAGGTCCCACATAAGTTGAAACTCGATCCATTTGTGGGTATAATAATCATAAGAAATGACCAATTTGAATTTATAAACAAGGTTCAATACACTTTATCATGTCAAAAACATTACATGGGGTTTCAAACTTTAAAATTCGCGTACTGAAAAAAAAACATTAATCTTTTCTCCCCTGGTTCTTCAATAAATACATGGAAAAAAAATTTGAATTTAGTATTATTTCCTTGTTTCTAAAATGGGCACTAGTACGGTACGCCGCTATGTTGCGAGAGTACGAGTACTCTTCTGTCTATTGCTCTATTCATGTAATTCACGTTTGATTTTAATAAAATTTTAAAAAATATATGGTTTTTGATCCAATTTTTTGCTTACTTGACTTTATATACCATTTATAATTCAAAACAGTTTTATGTTGGAAAAACGATTTTTTTCTTTGTCGAAAATGGCGGTTCTTAAAGTTAGCCCCGGGCGGAAAAATGTCTTAAGTCGGCACTGTGCTTATTACGTTTTTTGAACGATCGACGCAATAATTTTTTTTTAAATAAGCTTCGATTGTTGATTTTTATTTACTTACCGATCAGTATTTAATTTTTAAAGATAACATATTGCCTTGGAAACCCAATCGGAAACATTACAAAAAACCGATAGTTTTTACTACGGTTTGTTTAAAAAAAATTAATAAATTTCGGTTTTTGTAAGTTTAGATAAATCTACAACGCGTTGTGGCTGTTTTTGTTTTTCGCCTACTGAGTGTTTTCGTTCTTGGAACATACGTCTTTACCATAAATTTTAAGTTGTATTTTAACTTTTATAGTATTTAGTTTCAAATTATCCTCGCATCATGTAGGAAGTCATTTATATAGTAATTTTACTAGGATAATTAATCATATAATGAACTATAATTATCTGATTATTTGCTTTGTCATTTACAAGTTTATCTGTTTTGATAAAGTATTCAAGTGTTTCAAAGTTTTCAAACTTTTTAAATATGTAGGCAGGTATAGTATAACTAGCGAATGCAAGTTGACGTTTAAATTATTTTCATTAGCATATTTTTTCCCAAAATAGATGGATAACTGTGAATGATGAAATATTTTAAATACATCCTTGTCTTGTTATTCTGATATTCTAATGTATTTCCAGGATTTCCTAGTCCATGGAATGGGTACTTGCAAATGTCTCGTACCTGAATGTGAAAAGAAACCGCATCTATAAAATAATTTAAACGTCAACTTTCATTCGCTACTATACTTCACAAAAAATGTAAAAATTAATTTATACTGAAGTAAGTACTTGATTTGTTTCCAGTGTTAGGAACCAATCATAAATTAACATTCATAATACTTATATGAACACTGTTGAAATTTAAAAATAAATCCTGTCTATTATTTCCTAAACAGAAGCACAACAAATGCATTGTAATTCTTTTAAATAGTATGAATGATTTTAATTTTAGTAATTTTATATTTATTCAATTGTTTATATATAGTAAAGTTATAATGGAACTAATGTTTAGTAATTTCCTTGTAGAAAAAAAGAGTCTGAATTTCCTACTGCACCGAGCACGTAGGCTCTTTGCCCTCTATCTTGACCCAAGAACTTATAAGTATAAATTACCATAAGAAAAACTATATGCGTAAAAGATATGATATATGAATTTTATGTGTTTCCTTTAATATTTCGAAATTATGCCACAATTTATCTAAGTTTAAAATCTTAACCGCACAATAATTTGAACCACAAAATAAAAAATATGCTTTCCTAATATATTTCTTTTCAAATAGAAAAAAAAATACAATAGAAAATAAATAATATAAATTTATTCTTGCGCTATTTTCTTACTTATCTATATCAAAACTCGTACTTAAATCATTAGTCCTTCATTTTATTTTTTTGTACAGTTAGTATTTATTTTTACTCAGTTTTTAACGAAACGTTGCATAATATATGACGAGAAGTCACTTTTTGGGTCACATCACATGTGAAAAATTCAATGGCGATTGTATACGAAAATCATAATCCTTTTTATTATCCCTAAAAAATTTATATAATTAAATATTAAAATAATTCCTTAATTAGTTAGCTGTTTTTATTTACTAAAATGTGATTATGTCATCTATAACTGCTTTAAAATTCAGGAATATTTTAGTTTTACTTGTTGCACTTCAGTGCAGAATTTTTTGTTGTTTCTTTGTTGAAAATGTTTTATACACAAATTTCACTAGAAAACAGTGTATTTCACTTTTCAGATTATTCGGAATAAGAAAAAAATTTGCATCGAAATCATCTATCATAATGCCGATTAATCAGAATAAAAAATAACATACTAGTACATATACAGGTATGTCAAGATCGTGTTAGTTGAGTTAGGTTAGTTAGTTATGCAAAACAATAAGTAATTTTTAAAGTAAAAATTAAATATGAGTATGCGTTATATCTCAAAAATTTACAATATTTTCACACGTCACTACTGTATAAATAACAAAATTGCAAAACATTTTTCTGGATTACCAATAGTTTAAAAGTTATTTGAAAAGTAAAATTTCGGACAAATTCTGTTTTTTCCGTCTTTATTTAGCAGCCTATAAAATTTTTGACAAAACAACAGCTCATCTGAGATGACCTCTCAAAGGCACATATAGTATGATTAGCGAATGAAAGTTGATGTGTAGATTTTTTAATAGATGTTGTTTCTTTTGAAAACATTTTCCATTTGATTTAAAAGGAAACTGACCCTTATGTATTCCGTTACAGAAGATTAGAATTATACTCAATACCAGGAGGCATTTAAAATGACCTTAGCAACAGGATTCAGGGATGTATTTAAAAAATTTAATACCGCAAATTGTAGTCCATTCGTCTCAGGTGTAAACAACCCTCGAGTCGGAATTACTGTTAGAGGAATTTAAAAATAATCCTATTTCATAGAATTTCCAAACTGAATGGTTTAAAGATCAAAATATTTTGTTATAATGAACATAAACGAAAAATATTTAAAATATTTTACACGCACCCCTGTTTTGAAATTTAATTACCTTAGTTGGCCATCTATTTTCAGCCAGACATAGTCATGTATTTCTGTGCTTTGCTAATCCAGTATTTAAATGGGTTCATGCAAAAATTTTATACCTGAATATTTTGTACAATTCTATTCTTCTTTAGGGTTTCAAAAGAAACCACATCTATAAAATAATTTAAACGTCAACTTTCATTCGCTAGTCATACCATACCAGTTTTTGACAAGATCTAGTCGTCAGAGTGCCGAGTTTTTAAGATTTTTTTAAAAAAGTCCTGACAAAAACAATTTGTAACGCATAAAACTCGAGTCCTTATACTTGTTTTTTAAACTTATTTTGGGTCCTATTCTGTATCTCAGTGGTTAATTTTAAATCACGTGTTAAATTTTTGAACCAATCAAGTATGTTGACATATAACAAAAAAGGGATTTTTAGTTGTCAAATCAATAACTATTGGATAAAAATTTTAACCAGTAGTTAAAAATTAACCACTGATTTACAGAATAGGGCCCTTTAAAAACGAATGTAACGACCCGGGTTTTGCGAGTGCTTGGAACATACGAGTACATTGTACTGCTTCGGGGTTCTCGGCTCTCTGATGACTAGACTCTTTTCAGTTTTTGTCCCATTTAACCGTGTTATATTTCTTATTATATACTCGTATTATATTTCCGATCCCAATGGTGGCAAACATAATCCAAACATCCTGTAGCTGTGACATGATTTACGTATATATTTTCTCGTAACTACGACTTCTAAAAAAATTACGTCAATGCGCTACCTTGTTAATTTTTATTTTCCGTCATTTATAGGGTGGTACAGAAGGTATTGTCTTAGTCAAAAAATTTGATGAAGAGTTTTGAATGAATAAGCACGTTTTAGGATCCCTAGAATACGATTTTACTATATTTTTACTATGATGTCTATAGATGAGAGAGTGCGCGCTTGTGTGGGGGTAGGAACGTGCATGTGTTTTCATTTTTTTAAATCCATATGAAAATCTGATTAAATTTTGATAATATATACATAATTGGTCATTCGGAAGTACCTATTCTTGAAATTCTTAATTATTGATATTTTAGATATTATAAATAATGTTAAGGATTATTTCATTATCTATGTTTTGATTGCATAATTTATAATTTATCCTGAAATACAGGGTGATTCAGGAAGAGTGTACCAAAATAAAATCATATATTGGAGGAGTCATTTTGAGTAAAAAATGTTTAATGAAGGTGTGTCCGGAAACTTTTCGTTACAGAGTTACAGCCCTTTGAATCAGATATTTATATTAATAACTCTGATACTAGTTTGAGGATACTACTAATTTAGGTGCATATTTATACTTCCTTTTGTTTCTGTATCTCAACCAGAGGCGTCACATATGGGGAAGTCATGAACGCAAAAACGTTAGTTTCTTACCTATTAACATTTTTTTTAATACTAAAATATTACATACAATCTAAAGATACATAAAAATCAATTATTTAAAATATTTAGTTAACAGTTAAAAAACAAGCAAGTAGCCATAGGAAATAGAAAAGAATATAAAAAATACATAAAATCTGTTTATAAGTATTGTTAACAACCATATTTTTATTATGGGTAATTTTTTTGTTAATTAACAAAATATGTAAAATGTTAGTGCTAGTGAATATGCAGATGTGGAAATTATTTAATGGATATTGTAACGGTAATGGTTATCGTACGTCCAGAGAATATGTTACCTAAATTATTTTGGATAATTGATTTTTTCTAAAAATTAAAATATCTCAAAAACTACTGCGTTCATCAAGTTTTAGCAAGACTACCTTTTTATATTCCGTCATACCTTTAGGTAAGGAAGGTATTGTTTTCGATCAAAAAATTCGATGGTGAGTTTTAAATGAATAAGCACGTTTTACAGTCCCTAGAATACGATTTTACTATTTTTGCGATGATGTCTGTATGTGTGTATGTGTGACGATTTTTTCTCCGTCGATAACTCCAACACTACAATTTTAAAAATTATAATTTTTTTCGTATTTCTCTTACATCCATATGAAGAGCTGATTAGATTTTGCTTATAATTGGTCGACCGGAAGTACCCTCATTTTAACAGTTTTTCTTGAAAACACGCTGTTAAATATCATTTTTTCACAAATAATGTTATAAATTTTAAAGAATATTTTATTCTCTATACGATTTAATTACATTTTATACTTCATATTCAATGGATATAGAATTGAATTAAAAAATTATAAAGAAATTAAATTTCATAATCAGCCAGCTATGTAATAACACTGGAAACAGCTAATAAAAATAAAAAAAATCTGATAGACACAAGCCAATCTCAAGTGCGATTGACATATACTGTATCTGGTTTAACATTGCTGTGGTGTGAAAATAGGAGCAGTTTGATCTTGTTGTTTGATTGGATAATATCGGGGTATTATCTAATCAGAAAACAAGATCAAACTGCTGCTATCTTCGTACCACTGCAATCTTAAACCAGATGCAGTGTAGTTTGTTTGTATTATAATTTTACTGCAAATATGTAATCAATTCTTAGAAACTTTCTTTATGGAATTTGTACAAAATACATAGAACCGAGCATAGAACTGAGGGAAGGTAATGTACTGGAAATGTAGAGTCTTTCGCAAGAAACTGTCTGTATGGAATTTTTATAAAATACAGAGAACTGACGGAAGGTAATGTGCTGGCATCAGATTTTTTGTGTATTTTGCATTGTATGTAATACGTATTTTATAAGTAAATATGAAAAAATGTTAATAAGTAAAAAAATTAACGTTTAAAAAAGTTCATGACATCCCCATATGAGACGCCTCTGGTTGAGATGCAGAAACAAAAGAAAGCATAAATATGCATCTAAATAATTAATATCCTGCAACTAGTACCAGAGTTATTAATAAAAATATGTCTGATGAGTTGCACTTTCAAAGGGCTGTAAACTGTAACTCTGTAATGAAAAGTTTCCAGACATACCTTCATATATTTTTTTACTCAATACACTCTTCCTGCATCCAACCAGTATATTATCATTTTCAAGACACTTTCTGCATGGAATTTATAAAAAATACACCAAATTTACGGAAGGCAATGTGTAATGTCAAACAATATGAAAATATGTAGTTGGCTAAATTGTTTTCATAGTATATCAACTTATTAGTTAAAACGACGCCATATTAATTTGGATGAAAATTAGTAAATGGGGTCTCGTGGCCGCATGTCCGAGTGTCTGGTCGCGAATCTGGGGAACCGGGTTCGATCCCAACCGATACCAAATATTTAGAATTTTAAATGGCACAAAAATGACTCCTATGGTGCACTCTCCACGCCAGCAATAAGTGCCCGTGAGGTGACGCCTGGTAAACGCCCGCACGGTACAAATATGTCATCATCATTACCGATATCTGCGTACAAAGTAGATTGGCACACCCAGCAATGGGTAATATGCCGTGATATATTTATTTTATTTATGAAAATTAGTATGATTTCTAGCCAAAAAGTTTCTAAAAATTAGTATAGACTTTAGCCAAAAAAGTATAATGTCAAACAGGTTTAACTACCCTTATCTAGTAACTACCTAACTACCTTCCTCTTACCGCTTCTTTTCCATTGCTGGAACTTATGGTACAACAAACACGAGCACATGCAGCACACACAGCTCAGTACCATGAGTGTAAGGACTATCCCCACCCAAACATCCGCTAGGAACTGCTCGTAATCCGGGTCCGCAACGCGGGAGACGTCGTCCACTTCCTCTTCCGTCAAGTAGAGCGTGAGGTTCCGGCGAGCGTGCTCCAGCTCCAACACCGGTTCCGGCAGCGTGAAACGAATCGTTGGGTCCATTTCCAGCATGGGTAAATGTCATTAACACGAGCACGAGACTAACGGGGAGAGGGGGGTTATAGATTGATGGCAGACTGCATGCTGACAGCTCAATGCGAGAAAGGAAGGAAATTTCCGCAAGGAATAAAGTTGATGTTATATTGTTGCTAAAAATTATTCACTTCTGTTTTAACCACTTCTGTTTAAATTAGTACGATTTTATTTATTGTAGAAACTGTTATTGTTTATATTTTCTTTTAATTGTTGTTATTATGTTTCGATGCAAATGGTATGAATATTATTCACAAAAACTTCCTTACGATACGATACGATACGATACAACTGGTTTTATATGATTATTATATTATTTCAGATATTATAATTGTTTATATTTTGTGATAGTTATCAGGCACTACTGTTTAAAGATTGCACTGAAGTTATTATTAAATTGTTTCGTTGTTATTGTAAATAAATTCTGTAGAAATGTTTTTGTTTACTATAACTATTCTGTTACCTTCTTGTTATTGAATGCACATATGTACATTAAATTCTATATCTTGTTTATACTGACGTATACACGCAAAATTGTTACGTATCTTCGTTCTTGACAAAATAATCTTCAAATTGTTGGAAAATATTTCAATACTCAACCACAATTTCCTTTTACGTTTACTGTTTCTTCAAATTTATTTCTTTTCTTCTTTCATCAATCAGTATTTTTTTAGGTCTTGAAATCGTTGACTCTTTGTAATGCACCTTTAATGACACCAAAAATACAATATTTTTCTCATGAAATAGAAAAGAATTCCATATAATTTTACAATTAATTCTTAGTATTGTGTTAAATAACGGATATTTTATTGAATTTTGTCTTTTCTTGTAGTCAATCTCATTCAAGTATTTAGGTTTTCCCTGGTCGTCCTTCTGCTTTATTCACAAAGGTAGCACAAAAATTTCTTCAATGATATTGTAGATTAATGTTATACTTTACTTTGTATGATAAAATATTTATCTTAACGAACACACAAATTTGTACAGCACTTGTAACTTTTAAAAATAGTTTATAAGTTTTAAAAATAAATAACTCAACTTTATTTTTGTTATATAAATTTATATTTTTAGCTTTTCAATTTATATATTTATAACATAAAAATCATTGCATACCACTATTTATTTGTTTGTATAACAAATTTTATTATTTAAAAAGTAAAAAATCACTTTTAAACTTCAATAAAAGCGAAACTGATGTTCTCGCAATCTCGCCCACTTTCGAACTTTTGGTTTCTGCACCGGTTAACCGCGAGTGACTATATGAGTTCTGCGTTCACCTTGCGTTGGTTCACTACATAAGTCTGGCGCTCTAGAGTGGGAGTCAAGTCAAGATAGCCTGAGTTACGTGTCTTACGTAGAGTTCAGCTCCCAGAACACCAGAGCTTCTCAGAACAGGAACAGACTCCAATGGATTCTCGGATCAAGTTTCCGTTGGATAAATAAAAGAGGTTGAAGGTTTTACCAGCAGTATAGGGAAGCTATATAAGGAGTGGGTTAATTTAATTTTAATTTCACATTTTCATGGACGAAAGGAATTTAAGGAACTACTGTTTGTACTTGTGTTTTGTAAACTCATTGTGTACTTGAAAATAATCATTGTAAATTTTGTATGTAAATGTATGAAAACCTTTATAAACATCGTTGTTAAGCACTGTTTCATTAAAATAATTGTTTTTAAGTACGTCACTTACTACATTCAATAGATAAGTTGCTGATATATTTAAGGTCAGTACTTTTAGTTGAGTGGAAATGCTGTTCGTATAGTTTTTTTTTTTTTTTTTTTTTTTTTTTTTTTGTAAATTTGAATATTGTTTTGTAATTCAACAGCAAGCAAGCAAATGAGTAATTCGTATTAAATTAAAGATGAGACCTACTAGTCGGTCTGCAATGCCTAAAAAAATATGATGTGGCCAGCACATTACCTTCCGTCAGTTCTATGTACAGTCGAACTTCGATAACTCAAACCATGACTTGCCACAAAAAAAGTTCGAGTTATCAAGACTTCGGGTTATTAAATAAAATGCATATGTATAAATATTATTTATGTATGTATGTATTTATTTATTTGATTTTTATGATTATGATATATACAGATTGATATATGTATACAGATCAAAGTTATAAACATTATTTTAGTGTAAAAAAGTCAGTTATTTGTGACTGACGAGAGAATCTTTTATTTAGATTTTCAATAAAAAAAGCTTCAATGTTATTTAAACCATTATACAGGTTGTATGTTCATTGGTTTTTAAATACGAACACAAAATGCTCAACGAATTTTCAACGAACTAGTTTGCAGGTGGTTGCTGCAAATCATCCTCCATCATATCACTTTCGCTGTTATCTGTAATGTCGAGCTCTACAGATTCGAATTTAGATTTGTAGAGCTCGACAATATATTCATCAGTGAGAAACTCCGAAGTAACACTATCATCATCCACATGTATAAAATCATATAAGATGGCACCTTCTGGGGTAATTTTGACATTTTTTCAAGCTTTATATTCCAATTGCAATTGAATTGCTTCCTCACGTTTTTCATTCATACGTTCACTTATGAAAATCAAAGGAATTTCATCCTCTTCGTCCCACTCAGAATAATGACCAAAGCCGGCTTTTTTAAAACAGTAGACACTGTACTTGCCGGAACATCATATTTCAGAGCTACATCTTTCTTTCGTGAACCACTTTCCACTTCTTTGATCAGACTAAATTTTTCATCAATAGATAGTTTTAATGAAATATCAGCACTGAAATTGCCTTAAACGTGATAAATCAAGTAGGCACAGTATTTTTTTTTTTTTCACTTAATAATAAGTAACAAAGCATATGTTTGAACTTCAGTAGTGCAGAAACCGAACTGTCTCCATCATGATGTTATAAAATCACCTATTACAAAATCACGTAAGAGGAGATTTCCCCCAGAATTCGACTTAATGAAGCTGGCGCCAAATATTCTGTTCGAATAATTATAAAGATATTCGAGTAATCGAAGTTCGAGTTATCAAGTAAAAATTACCCATAATTCTCACTCTTGGCGCTATTGGCAACCAGTTTGATTCGAGTTATCCAAAATACGAGTTATCGAAGTTCGATTTACTGAAGTTCGACTGTATTTTGTATAAATCTCATACAGAAAGTTCCTTGCAAAAGATTATATTTCTTGTACATTACCTTAAGGCAGTTGTATGTATTTTATACAAATTCCATACAGAAAGTTTTTAGCAAAAGATCCTATATTTCCAGTAAAATTAAAACGCAAACATACTGTCAATTGCACTTGACACTGACACCTTTCAATCAGAATTTTCTTAATATAGCAGCTGTATCCAGAGTTATAGTATAGCTGGCTAATATATGATATTTAATTGCTTTATAATTTTTTAACTCTATATCCATTTAATATGAAGTATAAAATGCATTCAAATCGTATAGAGAATAAAATATTCTTTAATATTTATAATAACATTAAATGTAAAAAAATGATATTTAACATCGTTTTCTCAAGAAAAACTATTAAAATTTTCAAATGAGGGTACTTTTGGTTGACCAATTATAACCAAAATCTAATCAGCTCTTCACATGGATGTAACGAAGAGGAATACGAAGGAATTACAATTTTTGAAATTGTAATATTAGAGTTATCACATTAGAAAATTTTGACACACGCACACACACACACACACGCACGCACACACACACACACATACACACACACACACTCACACACACACACACACACACACACACACACACACACACACGCACATACATACATACATACATACATACATACATACATACATACATACATACATACATACATACATACATACATACATACATACATACATACATACGTACATACATACATACATACATACATACATATATACATACATACAGCCATCATCGTAAAAATAGTAAAATCGTATTCTAGGGACCTTAAAACGTGCTTATTCATCAAAAACTCACCACCGAATTTTTTGACCAAAGACATTCCTTACCTAAAGGTGACGGAAGGTAAAAATATTCACCATTATTGTTCTTACAAAAATTAATTTCAAAATAATTTTCTTCAAATTCCAACTAAGGTGCTGTTCACAATTCTGATTCTAATATAATTGAAATTATATAAATAGGTATATTACATTACCGAAGAAAGATTTTTTGTAAAAAATTCATGGACTTCCCTGGTACGTGAACCCATGAATTTTTCACAAAAAAATCTTTGTTCGGTATTTATACTTGAATCGTTCACGGTTCTGAATGTTATAAAATAACTGTGTAAAACAAAGTATAGTACAGTTCACAATCATTCGTTTGATTGTTTAATCCGTAACAACATGATAATACAGGAAACCACAAATGGAAAACTTATAGCAAAAGAAAAATGTTATTGTAAACTGTTTAAGTTCATTACCGCTTACCTATGCTTTGGCTTTGTTTTGTAAGGTTCAAAGAATTGACCTGACACCTGACATATATTCATTAATTTTTTCTTTGTTTAAAAGCATTATAAGAATAACTGTTAAACCAACTAAGATCGATAGGATATATGATCATAATCGAATTTCAATATGTGTCATAAAATATAAAAACTGACCATTATAGCGGCTCATAATAATAAAAACTAAACATTATTTTGTAATGAAGGGTTGAATACGATGATCGACTGGTAGCGGAATGTATTGTTATTCTAATGTGTCAGATTAAAAACTCAAAGAAATGATCGTAAACACTATGAACAGTAACTATAAGCTTAGTGCTGTATTGGAGTCGAAACGATTCAAAACTTTTTTTGTGAACCGGAATGCGTACCCGTTTTACCTAAATATACTCTTATTTTGAATGAAAGTATAACTTAAGATTATATTGTTAAATAATTAAATTTAAAATGAAAATTTTATAGTTATATTTTCAAAATTGTTAAAGAATTTTTTTTAGAATTTTATATTATTATTATAAAGACTATTATTAAAATAATGTTTTATTTATTAATAGTGATTTGAAAGATTGAGCGGAAATTTTTCGTTGGAGATAACCGTTCCGGTACTTTATGATTCAACAATTTACAATTTCTTTAGGAAAACAGGAAGTCCAGTCGATGACATGACTACGCTTGGTTACGACTACTGGTCGTAGACGATTTGTACCTAAGTCGGATATTCTTTTTATCTTTATTTTTATTCCCGTTTCATTATTTCTACACAAACAAATACAATCATATGTCTGCCACTTGAACTGTCGTAAATTTGGACAGTCGTAGGTACATATGTCGTATAGATCGTATCGTAAGTCGAAGATTTATTCATGGATTGTAAAATTTACTAGGTAGCATGATAAGTTATCATACTAAGTAAGGCAATTATAATCTAAATACAGTTTTAATAGTATAATTTCTTTTAATTCCTTGACGAAGCATAATATGACTTAAATTTCACCTGTTTAAACAACATTTTGTATTTTATAATACAGGTTATCAGTCTACAGCATCTGCAAGGATATTTTATTCTAAAAATTCACAAAAAATATGTTAATATTTTCATAAATCTGCAATAAGGACTAAAGGTTTATTAGCACATACAGCATATAAAAAAAATCTGATGTGGCCAGCACATAACCTCTCGCCAGATATTTTACTTGGCTGTACGCATAATACAAAAAATATTTTTAAATACAAATACATATTCATGTCTCACTACAAAATAATTCTCACATTTGCAAAATCTATGGGATATTTTAATATAAATTATGTACAATACATACATTTTCTTTATATTCGTCATTTTTTCGCAAATTCCTTTTATATTCTTTTTTACGTATATTCTTTTGCGTTGTTGACTTTTTATTTTATTTTCATAATCTTCATAATGATGTACAAATATTTTTGACAGTGGCATACAAATATTTTTGACAGTGGCATACAAATATTTTTGACAGTGACATTTATGTATCAATTACAAACATTTGAATTTCTTGCCTTGAAGTACTTTGATCTGAGATATTTTACATCAAATTATTTTATATGAATTTCTTTATCTCTAAATCTATAGAAGATATAATAATGAATTTATATTTTTATCGAATAAAGAATTTAACGGTCTTTAATATAAGTATTTACATAAATTTTCGATAAATAATATTTAGATGATTTTTTTTCTTGTAACTACTACTTCCGGTTGTCCAATTGTTACCAAAACTTAATCAAATAAATAAATAAATAAATATATCATCACGGCATCTTACCCATTGCTGGGTGTGCCAATCTGCTTTGTACGCAGATATCGGTAATGATGATGACATATTTGTACCGTGCACCACAGGGGTCAATTTTGTGCCATTTAAAATTGGAAATATTTGGCGTCGGTCGGGATCGAACCTGGTTCCCCAGATTCGCGTCCAGACACTCAGGCACTCATTATTGTTAGATTGAGGAATCCGTAGTTAAAAATGTCTTAAGTCTTATAGTATTTGAGAAATCGTGGAACCAACATATTTTTTTCACATCCGCACACACACACACACAGGCGCGCGCGCGCGCGCGCGCACACACGCACACACGCACGCACGCACGCACTCACACAGGCGCGCGCGCGCGCGCACTCACGCACACACGCACGCACGCACGCACGCACGCACGCTCGCCCGACCGGCCGCCCGCCCGCCCGCCCCCCGACCGGCATTATTCTTAAGACAATTGTAGATCACTTCTTTGGGCTTTTGTGCGCTAGTTAGTTTAACCATCTATAATTATCTTAAGAATAATGATTGGGACTTCAAATTTTATTAACATATTCTCGGGTCAATCTAGTATATATTCCAATATTGAATGGATTTTTTAAATCTCCTATATTGGCTAGGAAAAAATAAAGTACCAAAATGTGTCAAAACCCAATGTTATTTAAATGGAAAAAATCAAGTGCATTTAGGCACGGTCAAATGTTAATATTAATCGGAATCATTGCCAGCACAATTTTTATTTATTTATTTGGAACCACTTTAAGAGGCGGCCCGGTTAAAATTCGACTTGACCCCTTTTAAGGTCCACCCTATTGCACATGCATAATGTACCGATCCGTCAGAATAACTATATTGGTAAATATGACCACAGGTTGTACTTATTTTACATTTGTGTTATTTCCTGAAATTTAAATTAATTATTTTAATTTTTAGGTTGAATAACTTTTTATTTCATTGTTTTATTTTATAATATATTTGAATTCGATATACTCGGTGAAAAATCGTATTGTTTAAAATTGGAATATAAAAGTAATTACAGAACTTTTTATTGCTATATAATCAAGAAATAAAATTAAGTTAAAAAGAAAATTAGTTTTTTTTTGCACGATCGGTTTTTTTAATGTTTACCGATAGGGTTTCCAAGACAGTAGGCGCATTAACTACACATTTGATCAACCAAATTTTGAACAAAGTTAACTAACCGGAGTATATCTGTGATAAAAAATATTTTTAGGTAGATACTATACAATTAGACAAATTTTAATAGAAATGTACACACCTGTTTCAATTATAACAAAGTAATAGTTATTTACGATATATGTGCGATATAGACATTATTAATGCACGTAGGTATTGTGAATTGCTCTACGAGCCTGCAGGGCGAGTTAGGGTAATCACATAGTATGCTATTGTAGTACCCACGAATATCGTACAAAATTTTATCTATCACCGTACCATTGAGTGCGATAATGAAATTATTACTACACTAGAATTTCATTATCGCAATCAACGAGATAACAAGAAACAAGACTTATTACATATCTAAAATGTGTGCGATGTGGTACATATAACTTATCTCACGGTGATATAGATAAATTATATTATTTATACAAAAATACGAATAGTCAATGTATTGTAATGTAATCTGTCCAATACACAATTAATCCATCTGTCAAATGTGTATCCGCATCAAAATCGAGGGGATTAATTTAACCTTGTCATTTATACCGTTGGTAAGGTAGGTACTTAACAAAATTGGTGGTAGTTATGTAGTAGTTATGTAGTATTTTAAATAAATAAAATAAATATAAATATATCATCACGGCTTATTACCCATTGCTGAGTGTGCCAATCTACTTTGTACACAGATATCAATAATGATGAAATATCTGCACCCTGAACTTATGAGTAAATAGGGGACTACAGCGCAATTGATTTAAGAGAAATTAGGAAAAAATGTTGAAAGTATTTGCTTAATAATAAATATTAATAAAGAAATAAAACGACATAATTCTAAACTTCGGAAATAAGGGGATTTTTGTTATAGCTCGTCACTCATATGAAATCCATATATATTATTTTGATTGGCGACCCAAAGATGGCGTATAAATATATAACGAATACCCAGTTAGGGGCGGAGCCTATTACCAATGCAAGTAGAGAAATTCAAATAGGGGAGGCGTGGCTATCAGTCCAGTAGTGCAATTCTCAAACAGTTTGTATTTTAAAATAAATATTTTGCATTAAACTTAATAATTTAAATACATTTCCAATTATAAATCAAGTAGACTTGTACGGTATAATAATATACATATATTTTTTATAAATATAATTTAGAAATAGCATATATTTCAAGAACATTTAGGTCCACGAAGAAAATAGTTTGATATAAAACCTTATATTCGTGACGTCACATCTATATTTTCAAATTCGGAGGACTATAACTCGCTTATTAATAAGAATGTTTTCACCGGATTTTCGCCGACAGTCTTAGTTTTACTTATACGTTCAGATGGAATTATATTTAAAAAATGGTGGAAAACTTATTTATTCCAATAGAGTAGTTTAGCAATTTTAAAATTTCAATAAATATCTTTGATAGGTAAGTTAAAGTTCTTAAAAGTTTTTAGATCGCAAGTATTTGGTCTTTAAAACTTTCCATTTTTAAAATAGGAGAGAGCTTCGAAAATATTGCCGATTTATTAGACATTTGATATAGATACACTTTCGGGCCCCTAGTCGGCATCGGCAATATGTCGATTCAGGAGGCAATAATATTTTTTATTATTTTTTATGCTCGAGTGGTATTAGCATTGACTATTTGAAGTTGAACTAGAAAATTCACCATAACAATTCAATTTATATATTTTCACAATTACAAAATACACAAATTAGGCATTTTCATGGTTTCTATTTCTATATATACAGGGTGTAAATAAACCTGTGTACCAAAATTTAAGGGTATATGGTACTGACCAAAATGATTAAAAAAAAAAACCTAATCAACATGGGTCCGATCTTCAATAGTTTCCGAAGTATAAGACAGTGAATTATGATTTTTTACCTGGTTTACCGCTGCTATCTCGAAAACTATACGAGTTATAATTTCGATTAAATGAGACTTTTTGTTTACCATTCAGAAATCATCTTAGATATGCTATTGTTTTTTAAAAAAATCAAATAATTGAACTAAGTTAAATGTTGTGGCGACCTTGGCCAATATACCAATATATAAAATTAAAACTATTAGAAATTGAGAAAAGTGTTTCATACAAAATTTTATTGTTTTATTATATTCTATCAGGGCCGATCCTAATTTATCAGCCGCCTTTGTTCTTATATAAAACGCCCCCCCCCCTTTATTTTTTCAGGTATTTAAGACATTCATATTGCAGAGAATAGGGAATAGTTTTGACCTCTCTGATTGGCTGAAATTGGAGACACGAGACAAGTTTACTTAAAACTGGCGATGATGCGAGCACAATCTGCTGAATGGCTTAAATGGAACAGAGCATAGTTTTGAACAATAGCACACAATGAATTAGAAATAAAATCATTTACCTAATATTGTGATAATAAACATGTTTAGTGAATTAGGCGTAGAATTTAATTAAAACATTTTTGTCTAAAATTAATTGGGAACTTTTACGCAAAGGAAAACTGATTTCCAATGTTAAACGCCTATGGCCCGCTTCTTGATTAATACCCTGTACCTATGTATATCTGTATCAAAAGTGTGGTAATTTAATGAAAATATGTTCCTCTCATTATATTCCTTAGAATTTTTTAAAGATTTTTTTATATTTTGCGTTCATAATGCAGTCATTTCGATACGCAATCTTTTGTTTTAGACGGTTGGTACAAGATGACGCTTCTTTAACCTATTTTTACTTAATTTATTTTTAGTTAATTGACAATTCATTTTAATAATACAATGTCGAAATTATTATTATTTTTTTTAGTTAAGGAAGATTATGTACATGAAAATGTACAAATGGTTACAAATATAATCACAAATTGAGTAAGTAAATGTTATTGTAGAAGGCGCAAAACATAAAAAATAGAACTTATTTTATAAGACTTTCATTCGCACTTCTCAATTAGAAAACTCGCTAACGCTCGTTTTCTAAATTCTGACGCGTGCGAAAAAAACATGTCTTATAAAACACGTTCTTTAATATACTATTGATTACAACAAAGAAAAGCTTGATTAAAACGAAGAAAATTTGATTGCAATAATAAAAATGTTTAATTAATAATCACGAAAAAAAAAATTATTATAATATTACTGTCACCGTCCGTATAATGTAAAAATTTATATTTGTTTGCTTTGAAATTTTTTCTTGAAGCGTTGTAAATCAAGGAGGCCCAGAAAATTTTCTCATAGGGGCGCAAGATTTCTAGCTACGCCACTGATTAACATCATAAATATACTTAATATACTTAATAAAATAAACTATATATCTATTAGAACAGATATGTTACCAGTCAGCCAAAACAAGTATTTAAAAGAATATTAATATGTTTATTTCATAAATTGTTAATATTTTTAAATATATATTTTTTTCTATAAAAAGTTAGGATGGCTTTGCCGCCCTCATTTTGGCCGCCTTTCTTCTGGGAACAAAATGAACACTCGCTAGGATCGGGCTTGTAGTCTATTTACCGGCAGACAAAGTTTTGTTCGATTACTATCTTTGTCTGTTTTTCTTCGATTTTTCGGTTTTCTCGGAGATCAGACCTATGGTGATTAAGCTTTTTTACTCCTTTTGGTCAGTACTTACTATATACCCTTAAATTTTGTTACACAAGTTTAGTTATACCCTGTTCCCTGTATAAAATAAAGTATTCTGATTCGTTAAAAACATAATGAAGGAAATAGTCAGTATTTTGAAATAACAAAAAAAATATGATGAAATAATGATATAATAAAAAAATAGTAAACGGCTCCATTAATGGAAAAGTACATTGTTTTTAAGACATCATTGCTTACATGATAAAATAAGTATTAGAATTTGTTATGGGTGACAAAAGATATTACGAGTATGTACACCCAAAATTATCATACATGGAATGTTCTCATATCTTTGTACGTATTGTTTACGTACAGACATCTATTAATAGATTTGTACTTAAAATAAGAGCTGATACTGAAATTTATGGTTAAAATATGTCATCTAAATATTTCACAAAAATGTGACATATTAGAACAAATACAAACTATCTATTTCATTTATAGTAAGTATGTATAAATAAATATGTACACAAACAATTGCTACAATTAAAGTTTTTGGTCAATGAATGACACAGTGACACATATATTTATTTACATAAACTGATATATTGGGAATTACGTTACAGTACAAAAAGAAAGTAAGTGACTACACAAAAAAGAAGTATTTTCCTTGTTTTTCCTACGTCATCAATTGAATCTTACAATGCTTATTTTCTAGCACAGCATAATAATTAATTTATTAAGTAATTACTTTCGTAAAGTCATAAACGTAAAATGGTAATTTATATCATGAAATCTTGTAGTACAACAGTAATTATTGACTCTAGAACTGGACTTTGCATTTAATTAACATTATTTTTTATTCATAGAGGTTGGACAAAAGTTCAAAGGATCGTTTTTTTGAAATTCTTAAAATTGATATAAATAAGAATAAAAGTTACATCAGTATAAACAAAAAACAAATTCTTAAATATCACATGATGTTCTAATTACAGTGTTGTTAAAATTTAAAATATCTGATAATAATTAAAACTTATGTTAATTATTATTTACGTTCTCTATTAATGTTTTTGTTATTATTTTTTGTTTAACTTGGACTATTAGTTTTACTGTTGGCAATGAACCTGCTTCACATTTTTCAAAAAGTATTACTGAGTTTACATATAGTTTTGAAACCGTTTTTAAAACATTTTTAGTTTTGAAAACGCCATGTATACAGTGTCAAAACGGTTTTGAATTATCTCAAACCAAAACTAAAATTCATGGGTTGGACTTGAAAACTAGTTTCAAAACTACTCATGTAAACACTTAAAACTCAGTTTCGATACTGCGCATGCGTACAGAGCATAACGTTTCCGTCGCTTTGTGTTACTAACCTTCAAACATACTGACAGTTGTGTAGTTTTAGTGCGTAGTGGTACGAAGTATAAAAAATAATTGGAATAATAGCAAAATGTAGTATTTGGAGTGAAGAGGATCTGTCACTTACATCAGCTAAATGCGCATGCGCCGAAACTGATTTCAAATCAATTTTTAAACTTGTTTTGAAAACTGCTTGTAAACAGTTTTGCATAATTTTGACTGAAAACTGAAACCATTTTCAAAACTGCATGTAAGCGCAGTATATATTAAATGAAAGTTAATGCAATATTTTACTCTATAATAATTATTTTTAAATAATATGTTGTTATTTTCGTAAATAATTAAATACAAAGATTGGCGCCAAAAATAGTCATGAAAAACAACCCCCCACACTTGCGACGTAGAAGCACATACATTACGTCATTCGCAGCCAATAGGACAACAGTTTTTCCATCACCTACCTTTATTTTTGTTATTTAGATAATTAAACGTAGGCGATAGCTTGTCACATGTTATTAAAAAACTTCTTTTTTGACATTTGACGCTGACATTTCCTATTATAAATGAGTAATATAGTAATAATGGCTGAATTTATATCAGAAAACGATTGTTTTACTGCTGCCGAAATAAGGGGTAATAAAGAGTTAAGGTAAAACAAAATGTAAAAACTCAACCATCAGCTCTTCAACCTAGGTTTTGCTTCAATCACAATTTTCTTTTCTTCGCATCTTTTGGCATATTTATAATTTCAATAGTAGGTTTGTTCCTAGCAGTATTTTTGCAAGAAGACACAATACAACCGTAAATTACTCATTTTATATTTATAATACGAACCAAACTCAAAAATTTTACACTTGCTTGACAACTTTGACAATATATGTACTTATAACACTGTAACACAAAAAATTGACACTATAAAGGGACCAATTGCAGCCGCTGAAGACGTACGTGCTGTGACGTCACATTCTGTTTCAGATCAGGTGACTTTTTCAAAAAATCCAAATTTCAAAAATTAATTGTAAAATATCTAATGGATATTTGGTGATATTTTCAAATTTGAGGCTATAATGACATTTTTTTTATTAATACGTAGAAGGCAAATAAAAATTCTTGCAACAGCCCTATTTATTAATTATATTTTTTTAATATCCCATATCATAATTATTTATTTCAGCTGTAAATTTTAAATATATGTAACTACTTCATCATTTCTAAACTGGTCACGTTGGTAATTTATCAAACAAAAAATTAATAAACTTTATCAGTAATTAATTGTTATTATCACCGATAAGAAAAAAATATGTGTTGACATCTAGTGAATTTTGATAATGTAATGAAAATTGCGAATTTTTTTCAATATTTCACAAGTAATTTAATACGGATTATATAATTTTAAGAACAATATATCATCGCAAAATTGACTTTTATTTTACTTATTTATTACAAATTTATCATTGTTTTTCACATTTTTGTAAACAGGTGTTTCCTGATAATTTTTGTTTGCTAGTACTAAGTGTAATAAAAATTAAGTATTTTCTAGAATTTATAGATTTTAATTACCTATTTATAGTATTTCACAATATGGCAAAGCCGATGAAAAATTGTTTTGCATCATTAAACAAACATAGCATTTCTTATTGATACTATTAATTAGCTGCAATTATGCGAATATCGATAAGTGGAAGGTACACACATATTACGCAAGTAATTTCAATATAAATGTATTCTAGTATCGAGCACAAATACTAGCAAATAGCATGAAATAGAATATATTATTTTTAAATGCATAATGTTTAGATACAGTCAATAGAAAAATACAGTGGGTACCTACCCAAACATCAAAATTAGCAACCTTAATTGAATCTGCTTTTATAAATAAATTTTACTTTTATATATTATTGAGGAATATATCATTCAATCAATGCAAAATAGCGAAACAAACAGACCTACTATTAGCGTCCCTGTATCCAAGCTATTAAGAATCAAAGTTTGAAAATTTGTATCGGCAAAGTAAAAGAATTTACCCAGGCGGCACATTAAAAAAAGAAATTGTTAATGTTAAAAGTTTTTGAAATAAAAATTAACAAAAAAAAATGTCTATATTTTTCAGACTTCTAAACTCTATCCGTTTTAACAATGGAGTGGTGCGATGATAAGAGCAGTTTGATCTTGCTATCTGGTTGGCTAAAACCCCGATATTATCCAATCAAACAACTACATCAAACTGCTCCTATTTTCACACCACTTTCTAGTTAAAACGAATAGAGTATGATTTAAAATGAAAGAAAGGATAAATGTTACACTACTGAGTTTTACAAGGAATATTATACCAGTATGAATCACTGTGTAAACACACGCTTGTGTGTGTGTGTGTGTGTGTGTGTGTGTGTGTGTGTGTGCGCGTACGTGCGTGCGTGGGTGGGTGTATATCAGATAATCGTAAATTGCACTTTACTTGAAGCTCAATATAGATTTTCTTCGAAGAACACCTCCAAATGTTATTTTTTCAAGATTTGTGTTAGTATAAAAATTAAAGATTATTAAATTTTTTACAGATTTGCATAAATACTTTTTCCATATATTTTATGGATAAATTTATAAAATTATCTATAATTTTAATCCCGGAGCCTACGCTTTAAACAAGCAAAACTCCTTGGTTACACAGTTCATACCTCAAATGTATGTAACTGACAGATAAATGTCACTGTCAAAGAACTAATCATTTCAAATTAATAATAGTAACGCTTTAAAAAGAAAATATTAAATAGAACCATAGTTATATGGAATGGATCTTAATACAGTTTCCGCAATAATTAAATATGTAAGTATGTAAATTTAAATTAATAAAAATTAAATAGCGGGAGGTTTGGTGTTGGCCACATCAAATTTTTTATATAGTGTTTTTTGTCAGTTGTCGGTAGCACTTCTCGCTAAACAATTGCAATTTCACATTTGGCAGTTTGTGTATTGTGTGTTTTGAATTTTATCTAATTGTATACATTAATACATTGTATCGTGAAATCTCAAAACCATCGTAAAGAGCGCGCCAAAGATATCACTTTTATGTTAGTTGAAATTTGAGATAATTTTCAAGTTTCAAGTTTGACGTCGATCGAAATCGAACCCGAACCATCCAATTTATAACCAGTCATCATCTAACACACAGCCATGCCACCTAAGTTATTAAAGTTATACTGTAAAAAAGTTTGTTTTGAACATATAACTTACTAGAATAAACGGTTTATCTATTTGTTGAGTACAAACAGTACAAAGTACCAGACCCCTATATATACTCAGAAAGAAGATGAAGCATTAATTCCTACAATTATATAATTTGCATATTTCTAACAAAATCTCGCTTTTTCAACATGACCATGACTAATAGTCCGACTCAAGTGCATTGCAAAATACGTAATAATTATCATATTGTAAAACTGCAGGATCTCTGTTCGAAATATATCGGCAATTTGCAAAAAGCTTTATTTATTTAGACAGCTCCATTTTTTAAGGTTTGCAAAAAATCAAAAAATAATTTTGGAGATATCTGAATTTTGGCGCAAAATATTAAATAAATAATGAAATGGACAAAATTATGTAATGTTTTATTTATTAGCTTATATTACACACATTTACATATACAGTACGTTTCCGGATTGAGTTTACAAGAAGGAAATAAATCCTTATTTTTGAATTTTCATAAATATGTTAAAGGAAGAACTATTTTTGCTTGACTGACATGAAAGACTTATTCTGTCATTTGCACCTTTAATATATTTTTTAAAATATTTTATACTTACCCAATGACGCAGAAGTATTAAAACATCGCAGAAGATATACCATATCCGCCTTAACAGATGAGGAATACCAGAATAGCTTTAAAGAGTTGCGTCGGAGGATTGAATTATGTAGCGACGAAGGTGAGGGTTAATAGAATAATTTAATATTTGTTTTTTGTTTAAATGATTTAATAAAAAAATAATATATTTTAGTTTTTTTTTATTCTTAATATTAACATACCCCAAGTTATTGTTGTAGTTTTAATAGGGTCATATATATTTTTAAAAAAAATCTGTAAGAACAGGATGAAATAAGAGTTTTAGTGCAAACGCGACTTAAAAATTTTACGTAATAAGCGAGATATGAATTTTTATAGTTAAGAATTTCTTGCGTGACATAGCTGGTACTTCCAGTGGTCAACAAACTGTTAGTTCTAGGGAGAACAGATTTTTAAATGTTTGCATAGCTGAAATATTTTTATATAAAAACTTATACGTTATATTCACGAAGAAATTATTATTAAGCATAAATAACATAAATAATAAGTATATTTTTCATAATAAATTATAGAACATTGAAACAGTTTGGTAGTATTATGACACAAAGAATGACGGCGGATGGCGCTAGTGTTTGTTTGTTTTGATTAGTTAATAAATAAATAAATATATCATCACGACATATTACCCATTGTTGGGTGTGCCAATATGCTTTGTACACAGATATCGGTAATGATGATGACATATTTGTACCGTGCGGGCGTTTACTAGGCGTTAGTTAATATTATTATTAATTTAATTAATACATATCACAAATTGATTTAATTAGAAATACATTATTATTGTTAATATTACTAGATATTATAATTAAACAAATTCATGAAACATAAAATTGTAATTTTTTTGTTAGGTTATACAACAACTTTACAGTTCATAATATATCAAAGGTGACCGACGAAGACGCGCGAATCTCATTTTTAAAATCAGGTGACCAATCAAATTCTTAGGACCTAACGCGTCATACCTAATTAGTAATCAACTTTAATCGCTTGTAGTTTGCGACCTAATCCAATATTGAAACAAATTTTTTTCACTAATACTCATTAATTCATATATATTTTTGTCTTCTTATTTAAGATTGTTAAAGTTTGACTATAATATAGTACCCTATTGCAGATTAGCTTCTTTAAAGTCAAACAAAAAAAGTTATTCCTATAACATTTTTTTGTAAAATCAAAAATAAAGATTTTTTTCCTCTTATAAACTGAATCCGGGGACAACTGTATGTATACATAGATTTAATTTGAAAAAAATGACATTGGAAAAACCTGAAAAAAAATTATATATCTCAAAAACATAAATCACAAAAAGGGTAAAAACGAGGCAGCGCCAGGAGTTACCTTGTTATTGCCACAAATAAGCAGCTCTAATATGATTCTTCCTCGGATTCTTCCACCAAACGACGGAGCATGTCGTGATATTAGAAACATAGGTCATACGGCTGACTGCCGTTCCTATATAGGTACTTTGTATGGACATGACAGTAAACCGTACGGCGTAGACGCAAGGTAGTGAAACAAACAGACCTATTGATACAAGAAACTCAATTTCACTAGCTGCCTGGTAATTAACGCCACATCTTCAATTCGAATTAAAATGTTATATCGTGCCTACGACATAAGTCCTTTTCCGAATTATAGACTTTATGTTTACACAATTTTAATAAATTTAAAAAAATAAAATAATCAAAAATATCAGATTTTATATCCGTGGTGAAATTTTCCATTACAGTATTTACCTACACAAAAGAGTGACCAGTATCTGCTATACTCTATTTTTTGTAAGAATCTAGTGGTGGGAAGATAGGAGCAGTTTGATATAGTTTTTGATTAGATAATACACCGATATTATCCAATCAAACTGCTTCTATCTTCCCACCACTATATTCTTACAAAAAATAGAGTATAGTAGGCAGGTACCTACGGCAAAAAATATTAACTTTCAAGACTCAAGATAGCCATGAAAATTCAATTTTCTTGACGGTTTCGAGAAAAAATATAAACCTAAAATATAATTGTACAAGAAAAATGAATCGACGACACCCACTATAAATCGCATATCCTCGTCACTGTTGTAGGTTAACGTGTACAATTAAAATGCAAATAAAATTGTCCATGAAATAGGTGGAATATCTTGCTTCATGCACCTTGTAGAAAATAAAGTATGTAACGCATAAGTTATTTAAATAATAATTAGTTTAATTATAATATACATGTACGCATATGATCAAAAAAACTTTGTAGTCATTCACAAATGTGAACAACCGTATTACAATAATGAACAAGACTTGAACATATTATTAAATCCCAATTAAACATTCAAGAATTAACAGTGCAGTAAACGCATTATACGATGTTAATTGTTTTATTTTAATTGCAAGTTCAAGGGACGGTTAATTAAAAAAATTAAGGAAGTATACAAATTAAAACCAGTTTATTTCTTTAAAACATGGATTTAACAAAATTTATAGGAATGTTTTAGCAATCAGAGCGTATTTAGTGGTGCATTATGAATACGGACAACGATGGTAAATTAGCAATTATGTAGCATTTGTTCACCAGTGTGACTAATTGAAGATCGCACGAGCCAACTCGGATGTGTTATTGTAATTATTGAGTTTAGCACCTTTGTCTGCAATGATCAGTTATTTTAAATAATTGTACATACACTACGCACAATTAGTTTGCATTTATGCATGAGATGCAATTTATTAATTAGACATTGACGAATTCATTTTTAATAATAAATAAATACTGTATTTTTTGTTAATAACACGCACTTATGTATAATACGTATCTACAATGTAAAAAAAAATTGTTTACCTAAGTATAATACCAGATAACTTTTGAAGAAGGTTATAATACATATTATATATTATACTCGCGTATTATGTACTCGTAGAAATTAAATTACCATTGATGTAACACTACTTATTTATTAAACGATAATATATACTTTATGTCAGACATGTTATTTTTTTATAATCTGTTCATAAACGAGTACATATCCAGTAATACAAAAAAAATGTCTGTCCGATAACCAGAACATTATAACCTATTATATATGTTTTATAAAGAAATATGATAGTTTTTGGGTTTCCTTTGGCTTTTATAACAGCAACTAAGCGACGGATGGTATTAGATTAGATTTATTCTTGCCAAATTAACTTGGAATCTATATTTTATATATATATATATATATATATATATATATATATATATATATATATATATATATATATATATATATATATATACCTCCCAACAGGATACAAAGTATCCCAATAACAGGGGGGTTGGATACATCAATACATCACAAAACAATATGAATAGACACACATTATATAGAAATATACATTCTATATAATAAGAAAACAACCAAGTAAAACGACAAAGTAGAAATTGATTTTAGAATATTACAATAAATTTTTACATAAAATATTTTTTGACAGTAGCTAAGACTGAAAATATCCATTTTATCGTTCATAATATTTTTGACTTCATTATATATTAGACATAATCGTCTAACTGGATCTCTAGTTTCATAATTTTTTCTACGTAGCCTAGTGCAAAACGTTAAAACCTAGATGCCAACCGAGGAATATTTATTTGTATATGGCTCATTGAATTAACGTTATCTATAATATTTCGCAGTAACCCATGTAGATATAAGCATGAGCGAATCTTACATCTAGAATCCAATGTTTGTATATTTAAATTTGATAAAATCACGGAGTAACTGTAAGTAAATGAATTAAAAAGGAGAAGATTTTATCGCGCAATATCGTACAAACTTTCTTTGTACCCATTCAATTTTGATGTTATGAGTAGGATACATGGGATTCAATTAGGCAATACTCAAGCTTGGATTTAACTAGAGAAAAGTATAAGTATATACATATATAGTTGGTATTAAATTAACCCTCGTTTCTTGATGACTTCTTTCATCCAATCTTGTCCTAACCCTAAGTCGTCAGAACCTTTACATCTCTTCCTTCTGTCCGAACTTGTGTGCACGATGTCCTTTGATGCCTAAATGTTTCTTTTTCTTTCCCGCATAGCCTGCACCTTCTCTCCTCACTTGATAACCATCTGAATTTGACAATCATCCTAATATTTTTCTTTTCGTCCAGTAAATACAGTGGTATTGACGTCGTTTGGATTGATTTATATCGTTTATTGTAGTTCGAATTGTTGATCTCACATTGTTGTTCTTGCTGTTGTATGTCCCAATCTCTCTGTTTATATTCTGTCCATCCGTATATTTCCACCCCGTAGAGTAACTTTTGACTACGGCTTCAAACATCATCCATCTTATTTTGATGGATGGTATTATATTCTGTTATACTTCTTGTAATTCATTTTTTATTTTATCTTTGGTTTTACAGGTACGTATATAATTATTGTTTCTTTTAAGAATTTATCACTATCGTGCTGGCGAGTAACCGTTGGTTGACATGATTTTAAATTTTCACGCGATACTGTTTTGGAACCAGTTTTGGTCGCGCAATTTTGCGGATTTGTACGAGATCAGAGGTGCCTAATGACTGTCCAGTCTTGTGTATTTTGGTGGATGTCTATGTGTTTTATCACGAGCATCCTTTTGGGTTCTTGAAATCATCGCTCTTTGGAGTCTGCCGTCATCGTCTTCATTGTTGGGTACATCTTCTACCTTTGGAGAGCCCAGCGGCCTGTTCCATCCGCCATTACCATCGCCTTTCATCACCGTCCTAAAACTTCCCCACGAACATGCCATAAGTACAGTTTCCAGTACCATTCTTTATTTGTTGTGTTAAATTGTTCCGAGGGAAGAACTTAGAATTTACCGAGTCAATCGTAATGTTCAATATGTAGTTTACAGTTATTTACCATTTTGGAGCAACCAGCTCATTGTAAAGTAGTATTTTTGATATTATCTGGTTACATTTTTGCCCATTGTTGTGGCTTGTAATTCGGGAACGTGCGTGCGCTCCAACTGGCATGCGTCCGAAACTGAGTTACGAGACTCCGGGTGCAACAATATATTTAAATTTAAAATTATTAAATTTTGTTTTATTATATCTTTCTTTTATATCTTGAACCTCGGTCGTTTTCAGTCAGCAACAGTTACGATAGGTAAAAGAAACATTATGTCTCGTTGGTACCGTACTTTTCGTAATTTTCCGTTTAAACATTACGTGGTGCCCATTATTCGTTATTATAACTATGGTGGTTTTGAATTACATTTAGAAGTTAAGTAAACATCACAAACACTCATCGCTGTTGTGCAAATAAAGAAGAATGACGCTATGCACACAGAGATGTTCGGATACTGTAGTGTACACGAAAAATACGCACTTTGTATACATATAGGTATAATTTAAAAAAGAACTTTTAAAAAGTGCATATTTTTATTATTTACAAATTTATCTATACTTAGGTACTAAACTTAATCGTTGAGCCCTTATACTATTTCTAGTGTCGAGTCCAAATCTTTATCTATGTAAAACAATACTAAATTGGTCCAGGGTTGGCTGATTTTAAATCTTTTGATTATATTGTAACGTTTTATTTATTTGGCTGAAGTGTAAAAATCAAAGAATTATTATTAATTAAAATAAAAGTTTGTTAAACGATAAACAAAGAGAATAAAAATTTAAAACTAATTTAAGATAAGAATATTTTTAATTACTTTCACTAAGATTATTTATTTATTTAAACAATTAACACTATTTATTTTCACGCTATTTATATCACTTTGTATTTACTCCCTGACTCTCACAGCCTCTGTATACACAACTGAGCTCCACAGCCTTTGTATACACAACTGAGCTCCACAGCGTCTGTATACGCAACTGCCCAAGATCACCTTCCTTCACTGGTCTTCACTCGTCAGCTCACTTCCACTCAACTCTACTTTCTACTTATACACATAACTCGTCCACGGCGTCTGTATACTCAACTGACTTTTACAGCGTCTGTATACCCAATCCTCCGATCACATACCTACTGTTATGTGATCAGGGACTCAACTAAAGAAACTCATTATCTATGTATCTGCTCTCGGGAATAGCTGCATCCCTTTTATATAGTTGCCATTACAGTAACACGAGGGGGGTGGAACTGAAGCTGACTGCTAATCCTACCGACTGCTTCACTGTAACACGAGGGGGGGTCTCTGAAGCTAATGACTGGTGGACGCTTTGATGGCTGGCGTCCACGGCTTGTGAGAAGGAAGAACACACATACACTTCACTTTTTACTTTACACTTTACACTAATGAACACTACGGACATAAACACAACTTGTTGATTTAAAAACTAATACTTTTATTTACAATTAAACTAAATGATTACATTATTATTAATTAACACTAAGCCTAACATAACTAACAAAACTGTTACATTCTGTAACACAGCGGACGAGCGTCGCCCCAAACTAAAGGACACTACATGTCCAAACCAAAACACGTCTTTCCGACGCCACGTACGAATTTCGACTCTCCCATGTTTATCCCATGGCTAACTAATACCGACTGACTTAAAACAAAAGCGCTATCTCCAGGATAGGATTATCTTAGGGGTATGGGGTGCATAGGCGAGGTCATTCTAAAGTCACGCTCGTATATATAATAATTTCCAGACTTAAGATCAACAAATAAATGTCGTGACTATCATAATATGATAAGAATTTCTAAACTGAATTTTGACTTAAATAGATAAACAGAGTTAAAATATGAATATTGAAACTATAATTTAGAAGAGTTTATAAAAAGTTATTTATCTGTTATTGTGCTTACCCTCGCCTTGTCACATTACCTTCTAGAGAGCTCTCGAACATTCCACCCGATAATAATATCGAATACAAAAGCTTCAGGCAAGCGCGCGGCGGTACTCGCACGTCGCACGTTAAAATATAAAATATACATTTTTTTTAAATCAGAATATTTGCCTGAGTTACCTTGAATACAAGTTTAGGGATACAATTATACATTACCGTTTTACGGGGCTGAAACTTCTTGTGGACTCTTGAAAAGCTATATAAAAAGACCAAAAACTGGGAGGACTCAGCCATAAGCTCATATTAGAGGGACATTTCGAGCCTTAGTCAGCGAAGACATACATTTCATCATCGTCGATAAACGCCAAAGAGTTACAAACAAAATAGATCTTAGAACACAACATGTATCTTTACTGGTCATTGTCCTCTGAAATACCATATTTGTAAGTAATATTGGTATAGCTGAAAACAGAAAATTAGTGATGCACGCGAGGCGAGACGAGACGAGAAATATAAAATATCGATCTCGTCTCGTTTTCGGATCTGTAATCTCGCTCTCGTTCTCGCACATTTTTTTGGGTCTCATCTCGTTCTCGCACGAAAGTCTCGCTATAAAAATAAGCGCTTGCGCACTTCGTATTTACGTAACTGTTTAACTACAAGAGACAAGTTCGCACCAATAGCACCGTCTTCCATGTATTTGCAATCGTATAACTATAACAGAGTCGAAACACTAAATTCTGGTCACCAAATTATTTCAATACAAACATAATGTTTATTCATTTATGGTCACCAGAAAATGTGATGTTAGAAAATAATTTAATTTACCTCTAAAATATCCAATTTATCATTAAATTGTGATCTCTAAACTATTTTAATACGAACATCTGTTAACACATTCTGTCATCAGTAAAACGAATTAAACATTAAAAAAATATTTTTTGTAACTAAAAGTACCTACACTTTTTCATTAAATATATGCCACTATTTAAGTAAGATTAAATAATAATAAAAAAACCGCTACACTGGTAACTCGCGGCAACCAATCACTCCGCTTCTCTCCCTGTTAGCTTCCATCGACGCTTAATATAACATCCTATACTTTTCAGGGGCGACAATAGTTTTATTAACCGTGGTTTTAACTGAGGTGAATTAGGGGATGAAATATTGGAGAAAATTAGTTCTATTGGATGCAATACCGATTTTGTCTTATTTTTTGCATTTCCTCGCTCTGGGAACAATACTAATCGAATCGACTTTAGATAGACCAAAAAATGTAGTGAGTTCATATAATTTTCACATTTACGTGTTCTATGCATGAATTAGAGTTGACTCCACTCCTTGTACGATGGATTTTTCATTGAATTTATGAATCAAAGCTATAAAGTTACAAATACTTTTTATTGCGAGACTCTCGCGAGAATCTCGCGAGATTTCGCGCTTCTCGCAGTTGTTATATCGATCTCGCCTCGAATTTTAAACTGTAATCTCGCTCTCGTTCTTGTCTCGCATAATGCAACGAGACGAGACATGCAGTTTTGAAAATGGTTTCAGTTTTCAGTGAAAATTGCGCAAAACTGTTTACATGCAGTTTTCAAAACAAGATTAAAAATTGATTTGAAATCAGTTTCGGCGCATGCGCATTTAGCTGATGTAAGTGACAGATCCTCTTCACTCCAAATACTTCGTTTTGCCATTATTCCAATTATTTTTTACACTTCGTCCAACTACACAACTGTCAGTTTATTTGTAGGCGAGTAACACAAAGCGACAGAAACGTTATGCTCTGTACGCATGCGCAGTATCGAAACTTAATTTTTAGTGTTTACATGAGTAGTTTTGAAACTAGTTTTCAAGTCAAACCCATGAATTTTAGTTTTGGTTTGAGGTAATTAAAACCGTTTTGACACTGTATACATAATAAATAAATAAATATATCATCACGGCATATTACCCATTGCTGGATGTGCCAATCTGCTTTGTTCGCAGATATCGGTAATGATGATGACATATTTGTACCGTGCGGGCGTTTACCAGGCGTCACCTCACGGACACTCATTGCTGGCGTATACATGGTGTTTTAAAAACTAAAAGCGTTTTGAAAAGGGTTTCAAAACTGCATGTAAACTTAGTATATGTTTGTGAATGTTCAGCTGTGCTCATAAAGTACAATTAACCACTTAGTCCAGTCAATAAAGGGATTGTAGAATGCATGGAGGGTGTCACAATTTTTGAACGTTCGTTGACTGGACTAACTTAACCATTTAGGTAAAAGGTACCTCATAGCAAATAAGATCGGGAAACTGACTCCTCCAGTAGTAACTGGCTTCATGAGAACTCTGGGACTGCTTTCATAAAACTAAGATAGGACCATGTTACGTTACAATAGAATAGATCATACAGGTCGCAGGGACAAAAGTGTCTAGCGCTTAGAGCCCTCAGCTAAATAATAATAATAATAATAATTTGGAATTAACATTAATTTATTTCGTTAACTGAATAAAACCAAGTTTAAATTTTAAGTGCCGGTGGTGCAACTGGGCCCTGATAAAGGTGGGTGTTTAGCAAAACATTGATTTTGTAAGAATAATTGCTGTATAACAAAGTTCAAATAATTGTTAACACATGTAAATTGATTGTTAACTTAATAGGAACTAAACTTATTAATAAAACAAACTGATTATTCTCTGTAATTCACATAATTAACCGAATTATATTTCCAACAAGCAACATTTAAATATTATTTAACAAAAATAAATATGAATTTACTGATAAAATATCAACTAATATTTCAGTCACTGAATGTATATTTTAAATGATAAGTATATAATAAAAACAGTAAACAATTTATACGAGTAGATAGGTACATTAACATATTACGTAATTACCTTATTTTCATATTTTCTAATTTTTCCATATTATTTTATTTTCTTTCTGTTTTCTTTTTTAAATAATAAAAAAGATAAAAAAACAAATAATCATGCGTCTCAATTATATTTTGCAATAGACTAAAAGACTGGTGCACTTTATCATTTATATTTGTAAATATGGAAAATACCATAACAGTTCCAGTACTTGTTTTGAAATTTCTTTGAAAATAAATTTCATAAACAAATAAATTCATATTAAAACGGTAACGTCATTTTATAGCTACGCGAGTACATGCATTAATAAAACTGATACCACGCATGTTTGTCTATTTTTCTTCACATCTTTTCATCTACAGCGTTCAAAAGAGTTTTATAAATTTTCACGAAAAGAGCTGGCAATAATATATCTAGTGTAACGTTTTTATTTATTTGGGTGAAGTGTAAAAATCAATTATTTATTATTAATTAAAATAGATGTTTATTAAAACGATAAATAAATATTTAAAAATAAAATAATAAATAAATATCAAAGACTACGAATATAATTAACTAGTTCAACACTTACACTATTTATTTAAACAATTAACACGACTATTTATTTACACGATATTATAGATTTTTATTTGGACTATTTATGTCACTATTTATTTATATCCCATTCAACTGGCTATCTATCCAAGTAACTCTCCGCTGACAGAGCGGCGTTGTTTATATAGCAACCCCAACACCTTTTGGAACTCTCCAGCATTGTCCCGAAGGACATTACAATGCGTGGCTAATTACGCTTATCTTCCCTCTTCTTTACTCAGTAGTCGCCTGCCTTCGCGCACTGCATCTAAGATCGCCTACTTAGGCTCTTCCTCCCTACTAGAACGCTTCTATCATAGGCGTCGGCTCGCACACGCTGGCAGGGCTCGCGGACCAAATGTCGTAGGTACTCTTACGTTACAATAGCACATGTATGCTTTCAAAATGGACATAACATGTTTATACAGGCTGGTAACTGTGACTGGCACTTTCGAGCACGTAAAATAATACTTTTGTAAGTTCCTTCTTCCTTGATTACATTAGATAAAAAAAAATTCAAATAAAAGTTATAGTGCTTAAAATTCTGCATCTGTAACAATAAAAAAATATTTAAAAAAATATATCATCACGGCATATTACCCATTGCTGGGTAACAATAAGCAATAGTATATTGTGTTATCAGGAGTAAAAGTGATACTTTGTGTGGCGAGCATGGAAGTTTGCACGACGAGCGAAGCGAGTCGGACAATTGCATGCGAGGCACACAAAGACGCACTACTTTTCTTTTTATTCGTTAATTCTATGTAGTTTCTATGGATATTTATTTATTTTATTTCTACTCCGCCGGCGTAGAAATTTCCAGCGGCGTAGAAATGAAACTTCTACCTTGTGAATCAAGTCACAAAAAATGCCATTTCTACGACGTTTAAAAAAAATAATTTTGCATTCTTTGTAGCGGCAGCAATTAGGTATAAAAAATCACTCCAAAAATAGCGATAGCCATGGAACTAAAACAAATTAGCAAATTTTCAGTTAGGTTAATTTATTTTTATTAGGTACCTATGTACTTATTACGTATTTGTAATTTCTGTTTAAATGAATAATTACCTACCTAATAATTTAAACAGTTAAATTGTTCACTTAAATTGAATAATACATATATATATATATATATATATATATATATATATATATATATATATATATATATATATATATATATATATATATATATATATATATATAATAATAAAAATAAACTTACCTAATTTTCCAGATAAACTGTTAAACATTTGTTCATATAAGCTGTAATCTTTTTGGACAAAATCTCAGCTCACTTTAGATAAACTCAGGAAATTGTTGTTCTTTTTGCCACAACTGATCTGAGTGGTTCTGATTAAACTCACTTCCCCCCTTTCCGATGCTACACTACCACTTTACCAAACTCAAAATGATTTGAAACATTCAGTTTGCATAATACAACTAATTTTATATTGACATATACAGATATACTTACAAGGTACAGGTAATATAATTTCAACATTATCCATTTTTCGTTTATAAACAGTATCACAGATCAGAAAATAAGTCAATAAATTTGACAGCTGATACAGCAAATACTATCTGTAAAGAAGGAAATGATAAAATTGAATTAAACTTGTTCATTTGCATACATCACAACTTACTTCAGCTCAACTCACTTATGTACTGAACTGAGTTTCAATAGGCCTTTTCAATTTAAAGAGATAGAAGATATGCGCAATGGGGATCTGCGCATAGTAAGAACAACTGAGATCTATGGCGTTTGTTTCTAAAAAAAAATTAGACGTAAAATGTGAGAGTATCTCAGATAACTTTAAAAAATCTTATCGAAATAAGCTACAAAAGCTTTTATTGAAGTTAAAATGTCTAACGGTGCAAATTTTCACTGACAATACAGGTAGTTTAATGACTGCAATATTTTTGACGTTTCGTTTGACAGCCCAACTGGCAGTTTTTCGCGCCATTTTTTTACTATTTGTAGTGATAGAAAGAGATACCCGTTAAATTGAAAAGGTCCCTTGGGTCAAAAAGAATACAGCTATTACGTTTCAGTTCTATGGCTATCATTATTTTTAAGGAGATATTCAACATTTTAATATATAATTTTCGCCGTTACGATGCATTCAGTCAGTCAGAAGTAATTTTGTTTATTGATTCAGATGCAGATACTAGATACAACTTTTACTCGCAGCCTGTTTTACCTGCACTACTAAAATAATTAGTGCAACAGAAAATTACAAAGTTATAGTTCTAAATTCGGAACTGCCGATCTGGTCACAACCATGTATGTTGTAATATTTACAAAAAACTAAAACTACAGAATATCATGATCGAAGAAAACGAGGCAACGAAAATCCAGGGCCAGGGGCACCTGTCTAACAACTTTTTTTAGAAAATAATAAATACGTTCATTACTCGTACAACAAATAGCACACAATATTAAATTAAGTTTGTATGTAAATGTATTTTGAAATTGGGGTGTTGATGATACAGGTATCTATATTTAATTATGAGCTAGAATTAAATTTCAGTTAGTTTCTACAATTGACAGATAATATGTATAGTAGAATTCATCTGAGAAGAAGATTCCATTCATTACTATGTGAACGTAAATATATTTTTTAAATATTGCACATAAATTGCTTGAATTCTTATGTTTCACATGGTTGAAAAGCTAAAAAAAATCTCTTTTCAATGGTGCAACTTTCCAATATGGATCTATATAAAAATTCAAACTTTAACATCATAACCCGAAAAATAATAATGTTGAAAAAAATGAGCTTCGCCATTCGAAAGAACATAAGAAAGTGCATTAAAGATGTGCAAATTAAAATCCAGTATTATTTCACATTTGGAAGATATTTGTAAAAATGAAAAACTGCGCTACATTTTCTTAAATAACAAAACACCATCAAAATGGTCTCCTAATAGGGCAACTTTTGTCTAATTTAACCGACTTCGTATCTCTTATAGTTCTTGAGATCCCCATGCTGGAAAAGTTATACTCGATATCCTATATAACTTGTGTCAGGATAATGAGAACACTGTTTATTGTTTTTCCATGTTATACTTCAAACTGTCAAGTTTATTATTTAATTATTAAATTATTGTTATACCTTGATTCATTGTTATTAAAATGGACAAACCAGCAACAAATGGAAAAGTTCAGTGCATAAAATGGTATTTCGCTGAAAATTCGATAGCGCAAGCTCTGTAAACAGGCTAGAAATGTCAATTTTAATTTACGTTTATTTCGTGAACATAACGTTTAATATCAATAAATAAGGTCTCTTTGGGTTCAGTTTTTAATTCTGAACATATTTAGTATTTACACTTTCACTGTAAAATCAATAGGTCAAAATTAACATTGTATTCCCTATAGGTCAAAAAAGTAGACACCCGGTATAGTATGACTAGCGAATGAAAGTTGACGTTTAAATGATTTAATAGATGTGGTTCCTTTTCAAAACCTAGAGAAGAATATACGAAATATTCAGATATGAGGATTTTTGATTTTTGCATGCATCCATGAAATCACAGGAATACATTAATGTCTTGCTTAAAATAAATGGGAGTTTACGGTACATGAATAACAAAACAGGGGTGCATTTAAAACATTTTTCGTTTATTTTGATTATAACGAAATATTTTGACCTTTACACTATTTAGTTTGGCAATTCTATGAAATAGGATTATTTTTAATTTCCTCTAACAGAAATTCCGACTAGAGGGTAGCTTACACCTTAGACAAACAAACCAGAATTTGCGGTATTAAAATTTTTAAATACATCCCTGAATTCTATTGCTAAAGTTAAGGTCAATGTCTTTTAGTCTTCCAGTGGTATTGAGTACAATTCTAATCTTAACTAACGGAATACACAAGGATCAGTTTCCTTTCAAATCAAATATAAGGAAAAGTTTTCAAAAGAAACCACATCTATTATAGTATATTAAAACATAAGTTAAACAAGGCAACGTATTCCAGCACGAGTTACAAATTCTCTTGCGAGCGTGCAGAGGTGAGTGGGCGAAGGAACGAATGCTTGAATTGCCTTCTGTAACGTGTGTTTCATACTATTTTCTCTGTTGAGGCTTTCATTTACATTATTTTTTTTATAAAAATATTTGACAATTTCCATTAAGGGAATTATATGGTAGAATTATTAGGTGGTAACAGTGATTTGTGCTTTTTATTCTGTCCTTTGTGTAGATATAGTAATAATAATAATGAGTTTATTTGCCCAACAGTTTTACACCAATTACAGGACAAAAACAAAAAACAATGACATAAAGTAACAGTATAATAGTACCTACAAACATATGAATTAATAATAATAATAATAATAATAATAATAATAATAATAAAAATCATGCAATATACATATTTAAAAAGGTACATTATAATTTATTGACATAATTATAATGTTTTCAAAACTGAATATATTTTATTTGGCGGTGTCGTAAAAATATCAAATTCATTTATATAAATATTTGCATTTTTACACATCACGTACACTAGAAATTTGGTCAAGATATTTGTTCGTGTTTTAGGACAATAAAAAGTGGTAACTTGACGAGATGCCTGACGTGGTACTTGAAAATTTATATTTTGCAATATGCAAGAGCTATCTATATTGTGTTGGATTAATTTCGCTAGAAATATAATCGAATGAATATCTCTGCGATGACTAACTCATTGAAAGTTGAATCTTTATAGCAAATCATTATAATCAATATTCAGTGTATTTATTGCACTCATGCCGATCTCAAATAATATTAATCACCAAAAATCGTTTAAGCATGAAGCTCCTTCTAACATCAATATGCGTGCTAGAATATGACATTCTAATTCCGAAACAGAGAAAATAATTTAAACGTCAACTTTCATTCGCTAGTCATACTATACCTACTTCGTAAATTTCATATGTATTTTTAAATATTAGTAAATATATCTTTGAAATGCAATGTAAATGTTGTTAGTGACGTCATTACATTTGAATCTTCTTAGAGGAATTCAACTATAATCGTGTGTAAATTTGAAGTAATTATTTTTACTAATGAAATTTTCTTTTAATTATCTTTATTTTCAGTGAGCGAAATTGATATTATTTATTTACGATTAAACATAAATAAGAAATAAGATAAAACATTTTATTTGGTATGTAACAAATGCTTTCAGATTTCATGTATGTACATATGTAAAGTTCATGAACACGGTTTACTTTCCAAAATTTTTGATAATTATTATGGTTTGCAAGCAAACTCATATGAATAATAAAACATTTAATATTAAATCAATGAACTTGAGTTAAGAAGCGGAAAAAAGAGGTCATTTACTTTTAAAGATTCTTCAAGTGGGGAAGAAGTATAAAAGGATTGTTTCCTCTCGGATGAAGCACAGTTCGCCTTTCTTTCAGGTATTAACAATTTCTTTAACAATAACTGTGTTCAACAGTCCAGCATTGTTGATTGTGGTTAATACATTGTGTATACTAAGTGATTAATAATACGGAAACTGATATAGCGGGTTTTACGTGTGGTATCACCAGTAATTTTTATCGCACATCAACTCATAAAATTTAACATAATAATAAATTTTATTGATTGCAAAATACTTGCAATCGACGAACATTGTTTGTTCATTAGTTATAATCTTTTAATTATTATTGAACTTAGTGTTAACCTACTTTTTGGTGATATTAAAATTATTCCTGACGAAATATACCTTTATTGCAAGATAGATTAAGATTGACCTCATTAAGGAAATGCATCTGCAATTTATTTGAAACTACAATTAATATTAAATACTTTAAAATTTAATTGAATTTTTTTTATAAAAATTATCTTCTTAAGTTCTTATTATTTTTATCATAAAAGAGCTTATCTGTGTCCTTATTAACACATTTTTCATAAAGTAACAATAACTTTAATAGAAACTTATACTAAATATTTCATTGAGCTTTTTTATAACAGTGAATTTATTATATTTATTATTTCAACGATTAATTGTGTTTTTAGACTGGTTTTTTACTTCCTTGTACATAGTAAAGGAAGTATTATAATCGCATAAAATTTCGGTTTTCAGATTTCAAAGGAAATATCCATTTTGACCATCCCTGAATCCATTTTGACTAATTTCGTCATAACGTCTGTACATTCGTGTGTACGTACGTACGTATCTCACATAACTCAAAAACGTTAAGCCGTAGAAACTTTTTATTTTCTTGGGGATAGGGAAACGCATAATTTGGCCAAAAAAATTAACGTTTGTGAAAAAAAACCTCAGTGCAAGGCTTCTGAAAACTATATTTCAGTGAAAATCGTGATAATATCCTGGGAGTCTAGGAGACTTACAAGCACTAAAGCCGTAGAAAGTTGAAATTTTGTATTTAGGATTATTATAACTAGTTGTGCACCTCCCTTTTTGGTCATTACATAATTTCCAGGAGTGGTACTTTACTTGAAGCCTATAATAGATTTCAATGAAAAACTATTTTAAAATATAATCCAAAACTTTTCAAATTCGGTATATAAGACTTTTATGTCAATAGGAATAACATAGTAGATTTTGATTAAAATATGCTAACCGGAAGTGACATATTACCTGAAGTTATTAACAGTTTTCCTTGAATAAAATGGTTTTATTATGGTTTTCGAAATAAATGCTTCAAATAATAGTTTTAGAGAATTAAATTCTGCGTCTAGCACAACCGATATTATTAAATTAGCCCTTTGTATAAGCGAGATATGTAAATTTAAAAATTATATACTTTTTGGTTTTTGTAATAAAGCTTGCTATGGATTAGTACAAAAAAGTACAAAAAAAATAGAAAAATTAATGTTAATGTCTAATTACGTCAAATACGTGCAATTTTATAATTGGGTCTATATTTCATGTTGGTCTTGTGTACAAGGAAGTCGTGTGGTGTCCACATCAGATTTTTTTAAATAACAAAAAAGCTTCTAAAGCCCGGTATTTTTTTCTCTGGTTTAATTCTCTATGAATTTAACTATCAGTTAAAGTATAAAAAATGAAGCATCGATTATCATAAGTTGCATAATCTACATACGCAAATTTTACGATGCGATATTTTTCGTTTTAACTAACAATTAGCTTAACAGATAGTTTAATCAAAGATTAAAATATCCGGCTTTAATATTTAAAAATTTTGGTAATTCTTTAAAAAAATTTTTTTTTTTTTTTGGTGCGTTTTCATAATAATCTTTATCCTCATTTTAACACATTAAATTAAAATTAAAGTTTTTTTTTCATAATATAATTTTATCACTTTGAGCCCGATTATATAAATGGCCCTTAATTTCTTAATATTTTTTATATGAACTGTGTCCCCATTCTTATGTTTTCTTAAAATAACAACAATGAACTTATTAGAAACTTACTTATATTTTAACAGACCATTGTTCTCAAAATTTCTTTGGTCTTACTAGAATTAACAATGGTAGATACTCATAATTAAAACTGATTATTCTTTTCACTTAGAAAAAATATTCTAACTGTATAGATACCACAATTCTTACAAACATGGAAATTCTAGAAATTCTTTAAATATTCTACTCTTTGGGAATTATTGATAAACCCTTGTTATGATACAGAAACCTACAAGTCACAAATATGTATTTTATTATCTCCTTTTAAAACATCTTCTTCGAACTTGGCAAAAAATTACCAATATCCTTATATATTATATTCTTATGTTTTGTAGCGTAACTTGTTCCATCTTCTTTACCATCACCATGTGCGACGACGATGTGGCAGCTCTGGTCGTGGACAACGGATCCGGCATGTGCAAGGCTGGGTTCGCTGGAGATGATGCACCACGTGCTGTCTTTCCGTCCATCGTCGGTCGACCACGCTACCAGGTCAGGAACAACCATATGTCTTCAATTTTATATTATTAAATAAATAAATATATCATCATGGCATATTACCCATTGCTGGGTGTGCCAATCTGCTTTGTACGCAGATTTCGGTAATTATGATATCATATTTGTACCTTGCGGACGTTTACTAGGCATCACCTCACGGGCACTCATTGCTGGCGTGGAGAGTGCACCACAGAGATCAATTTTGTAACATTTAAAATTCGAAATATTTGACGTCGGTCGGGATCGAACTCGGTTTCCCAGATTCGCCACCTGACACTCAGGCACGCAGCCACGAGACCCCATTGAAGAAAATATGAAAATAACAGGCTTTACATTTGTTTCTATTGGCAAATTTTTTTTAGTAATGTTATTAAAACTTAGCAACTTTCTTATAGAATAGAGGCATATGAGTAATTCGGGGGTGGCAAGGGGTGGCAGTTGCCACCCCAGAATTGTCGAGCCCAGTATTTTGCCACCCCAGAATTTTTAAGTAAAAGTCTCAATAATTTACGAATACTTATTTAAAAAATACAAGTCTACAACATGATGACATTGAGTAAAATTAAAAGTTTTTTTGTATCATGTTTACTTGATTTTTTCCTCTTATCATGAACAAATAGGCTGAGCATGCATAAATTAAAATTAGGCACACTTTTCAGTTGTGTATGAACGATAATTACTTTACATGTGGTTTAATTAATAACACAAGTCATTAAAATTATTGTTTTAGGGTAAATTGTCAGCAATTAAATTGTTGTAAAAATAGTCTGAAAATACTTCAGAAACTAACAAATGTAAAGCCAGTTTTTAAAAAAATTCCGGGGGAGGATCTCTGGACTCCCCTTTCACCTGGGGCCTGAGGGGTATCCCCCAGACCCCCCGGTACGTCTTGCCACCGCAGTTAGAAAGCTGAAATGACGCCCATGAATAGGGGTGAAAATCAGTAATTGTTATTCAAATATGTAAGTTTATTTAAGAATATTTGAATTTCGAGCTATTGTTGCACAAAAATGTAGAAGTAGAATCAGCAGAATGAAAAAAGCAAACATTTTTATTGTTTTATGACCACGACACAAATCTACTTTAAATTGTTTTAGATATTTGTCATTTTTATATTTAAATAAAATTTACATTAATATTGAATAAATATTGAAATAGTTGTAATCACTTTCGTAGAAAAAATAGTATGTAACACATTTGCGGAAAGTTTCATTATTATTTATCGTATTGCATAATATGATAATATACAAAATACGGTTAAGTAAACAATAAGGTATACAATAAAATAATTGGAGATTACTTATACCAGGTTCATCAACGCCTCGTTCAGTTAGCGGATCATCAAAATGAACAAATTGCAAATTCTAATCAATTTCCTTGTTTTTATGACATTTAAATCATTGCTATCAAAAAATCGCATTGCATTTGTTCGTTTTGATGAACCGCTAACTGATCAAGGCGTTATTGAACGTTTCGGTAACCAGGCATTAGAATAGTAGACCGGGGCTAGTGCTACAAGAAAAATGTATCATGGTATTCCAAATACTGACCCTTGGTGCTCATTTTAAATACCCTGGAAAACGATTTGTTGCAGTGGTCGAAGTGAGGCGGGATGAGACGGGATGGCATCCCGCTACTTTTTTTTTCAACGTGAAACCATCCCACTAATTCCTTTAGAAATGATTAGCATCCCGGAACTTTTTATTTTCTTGGGGACAGGAAAACGCATAATTTGGCCAAAAAATTAACGTTTGTGAAAAAAAACCTCAGTGCAAGGCTTCAGAAAACTTTATTTCAGTGAAAATCGTGATAATATCCTAGGAGGTGACTTACAACTACAAGCACTAAAATCTGCAATAAATACATTCAGCAATATGAATTTAATTATGTTTAAGAATCAATTTAGCTTTAAAAATGACTTCAAGTCTAATGTTAATGTTTATAATTTTTTAATGGTTCTAAATTGACCTGTTGACCAATTTTAGCCTGAAGAACACGTCAAACTTTGGTGGAAAAAAGGTCGAAGAAACATGATTTAAATTGTGAAAAACAAATAATACATAAGCATTCTGATTATGAAAATTGCTGGAAATTATTTTGGCTGCCAGGTAAAATTTCATATTCACAGAAATTATTATTGAGACATTTTATTTTTACTCTTGTCTTTTGTTGCTTTTAAAAAAATTCCGGAGGGTTAATGAGAAATGAAATGATTGAAATAATATATTTTTTTTACATTATTTTAAAATATAAAAATACAATCATTGTTAAACTGGCATACTTTATTTGTATTATTTCTAGTCATTTTATATAATGAACGGTTATGAAAGCTTATAAATGTGTACAATATAAAATATATCAATTCAGTTATTAACGTCATTAGGCCGATATGAAGCAAATAACGGACGCGACTGAAGTTTGTAAACCGAGGCGACAGCCGAAGTTTTTTAATTAGCCGAGTCCGTTATTTGCATATCGGCATATGTGGCGTTCAAAATTTTTCGTAATAACATAAAGCTTTTCACGATACTGTGATTTTCTTCCAAACACATTTTCACTTCTCGTTTTCGTACATGCGTGGCGTCCGATACGATAACGGCCGGCGGCCGTTATAGACCCAGTAACACTTAAGTCTTTAGTTCTGTTAAATCATTTTAACAGTATGATATTACGAAAAATTTAGTAACACTACGTTTAATAATTTATTTTCGGTAACCATCCCGCTACATTTTTTGTCCACTTCGACCACTGATTTGGTGTCTTCCGCGGAAAAAAAGACGATCTATCCAGCTGTGGGTCATCGTGGGTTATAGCCCAAATTTGTTTATAAAATGATATTTTAGAATCTAGGTATTCTATATCGGTCCTACATTTTTTGGTGTCTTTTAGAGTAAAAATTGTCCGTTGACTAAAGCCCAGATGGAATGGCATGGACAATTTCTAATAGGTAAAATTACAGTAATAAAAGGCTTTAGCTGCAACAATTGCATTTCACTGGAGTAATAAATAAAATTTACAAGAATAGTATTGGGTTTTTGTCAGCGGTTCGGAAAATAAAACCAACAGAAAAATTAGATATCTTTACTAGGGAGCTCATATCGAAACAAAACTTACTTCTCTAACAATAAAAAGACTCCAATAAACGGTTTGATAATCCCTTTTAAAGAGTTAGATAGGCGTAAATAGACGTTTCCAGAGGGATCTGTTTATGTATTTATATTAACTACACCATCACCACCGAATAGCTTGTTTAGATACGTCAGAAAAAATACTTTTTTATCGACTTTTGTAGAATCTGCATATATTTCGGAAAATGCAATTAAAACATTTATTAATTTGGAAATCAATGTTTTTCTTGAAAAGTATTGATTCAAAAAAATTATTTCATAAAAAAGTGATATTAGCAAGTGTAAGTAATTCTTAAGAAATGTTATGCGCTGTTATATATTCTATACATCAACAACAACAACAAATATTTGTCTTATTTGTTCTTCCACACGTGTAAAGATATTTCGAGGACGGCTCTTTGACGGCATAAATGAAACAGAATTGCAAAAATATCATTAAAAATTGATTTTCTCATTTACAATTAAAACAATAGTTTTATGAAATGCATTATATTACTTAGTAGAAATTTCAAAACCACTACATGCAAACATATCATTGAATTTTATAACTTGAGATGTTATAGAAAGTGATGATACAAATAAATAAAACACAAAGGAATTCAGATAATAAATAATAATAATTTAAACTTCGTGAAATTGTTTACCCAAATATTTTGACTTACATAATAATTAAAAACTTTGTTTTAAAAATATAAACAAAAAATTGTTTGGAAGTAAACCTTTGATCATCAGTTCTACGAATATTAAAAGAAAAATAATAATAATATTTAATTAAAGCAAATTTTATTAATAAATATATCGATGGCTTAGCACAAAGTTTGTATTTATGATAAGTTTTTCTAGTTTTAGGTTAACATAAATATTTCATTTGTCCTAGTGCCCTTTTTTAATTTAACTAAATAATTCAATTACTGTTTTAATAATTTTGAAATTGGAGCAATGTATTAAACACGGTAGGCATACAACAAAATTTCTGGCTTTATTTCTCATTGTAGGACATACCGCTACTGTCGGGACAAAAGGTTATACGTCGATTTTTTCAATTATTAAGTATGGATTAAATTTGGACTCCCAACGCACATAATTTTGCCTGAGAACAAGGCTATAAGTTAGGTTTATGGGCATGCGTAAATACGGTTGAAAGGGTGTATACCTTGTTCCATTTAAGCCATTCAGTATTGCAGAGCATAGGGAATAGTTTTGACATCTCTGATTGGCTGAAATTGGAGACAAGAGACAAGTTTACCCAATGTAGTTTCGGCTACTTCAAGTTTGCGCTGTTGCCAGCTCCATCTACTGAATGGCTCAAATGGAACAGAGTATAGTTGTACGTTTTAGGTATCAAATCCTACCCTCTGTCGAATGCTCTTTTCCATATATTTAATCACTAAAAACAAATACATTTCCTGATAAATGGAAAATTACACCCATTCATATATCAGGAGATACAGCTGACATTAAAAACTATCGTCCCATTGCTTATCTATCGAATTTCAGTAAAATATTTGAATAACTAATATACCTATGCCACTATTTTTTTTAAAGTTAAAAATCTTATTTCATGCTGTCAGAATGGGTTTATGGAAAAAAGATCGACAACTATCAATTTACTATATTTCACCAATACTGTTTCTTCTGTTCTCAATTCTAAAGGCCAACTTGATTGGATCTACACAGACTTTTCCAAAGCATTCAACAAGGTAGATCTTTCTATTCTAATTAAGAAACTTCATGACTTTTCTTTATCATCATCATTAAATGATCTTCTTTCATCGTTCTTGTCGCATCGCCAGTTATTTGTTCAGTTTCTTGGTCGCAAATCCTCACCCTTCATTTATAGCTCTGGTATTCCCCAAGGTTCCAATCTAGGCCCTTTGTTGTTTTTATTATTTATTAACGATATATTTTACACTCTAACAAACTGTTATTTGCTGATGACCTAAAAATATTTTATCCAGTTTCTTCCGCTATTGACTCCCAAATTCTTCAAAACTTAAATAAATGTTCAGTCATGTCTTATACTAGGAAATCTTCTCCTCTTTTATTTTCTTACAGCATTAATAACCTTCCTCTAGCACGTTGCTTTTCTTTCGATGATCTCGGCACTACGTTTGACTCTAAATTCACTTTTGTGAGTCACATTAATTGCATTTGCAATTCATCCCTCCGTATGCTACGTTTTATTTTTCGTATAACTCGTTCCTTCCGTGATGTTTCTGCTATTTACTCACTTTATTATGCCTTTGTCCGCTCCAAACTAGAGTACTGTTCCATTATTTGGAATCCTATTTATGAAAATTATCAGGACTACATTGAGTCTATCCAAAAAAAGGTTTTAAAATATATATACTTCAAAATTAATAGAAGTTATCCTGACAATTCATATAAGTACTTAGAGTTGTTACGAACCTTTAAAATCCGTAGTCTAAATGAGCGTCACGATTTCCAACTTGTGCATCATCTCACCAAACTAATCCACGCTGAAATAGATTATCCTTATTGTTTAAATCTACTTTCTTTCCACTCTCCTCACATACACACTCGCTATTTCCAAACCTTTTACCTTCCTACTCCTCGCACTAATGCCTTATTCCTTTCTCCTATATACCGAATGTGTCGCATTTATACAAACAAATTCTCAATTATCGATGTATTCCGTTACTCCCCCAAAAAATTTATAAACCTTCTTAATATATACTGACATCGTTGCATGTTGTTCTACTTTATTATTATAATTGTTATTCATTGATTGTTGTGCAGACATTTATTCATTTTTATTGAATGTATTTCATGTATTATTTTCCTGCCTACTTACCTGTTGGGCAATGTATTGATAAATAAATAAATAAATTTAACCCAAACGCAATAATTGGAAAAATCGAGCTTTTCTCCTGACAATAGCGATATAATGTCTGCACAATCGAAAGAGCTACTTCTAAATGATTTTTGTACTCATATTATTCGGAATTATGTTCACGTTATACTTGTGAATAATGTAAACTTTGATTTAGCGCACTCGTGCTTCAAAGTGGTCAAAAAAGCACCCAATTTTTTTTAGAATACTTCAGTTGAAAGTTTGTTTTTTTTTATTCTGGGGTAGTAAATTATTTAATGCGTTATTTGCAACTTCCTGCATTTCGGGAGGCGTGCATGACAATAAATGTTCAGATGAATCAGACATATTTCAACAAGTTTTACGAAAAAAATAAACAATTTGTTTTCATATAGCAAATGTCAATATGTATATGTTTATGTACACTTAATCATACTGTACTAAATTTAGTTAGCCATTCATTGAAAATCTTTAAAAATTGTCAGAAGGTTTGGCTGAGAACGATGATCGATTGGTTACAGAATACTTACATAAATTATTTATTTCTTAGCCGACGTTTCGACTGTACAACAGTCTTCGTCAAGGCTAGAAATTTTTATAATTGACCATTTCTAGCCCTGAATAAGACTGTTGTACAGGGGAAGTCGAAACGTTGGCCAAGAAATAAATAGTTTATGTAAGATTGTGTGTCCGATTATTTTCCATTCTTCCATCAGTAGGTATTTTGGTATATTTTCAAGATATTTTCCTTTTGTCTTTTTCTAACTTCAATTTTCTATCACACCAGGGCATCATGGTAGGCATGGGCCAGAAGGACTCTTACGTGGGCGATGAAGCCCAAAGCAAGCGAGGCATCCTAACTGTCAAATACCCCATCGAGCATGGCATTGTTACCAACTGGGACGACATGGAGAAGATCTGGCACCATACGTTCTACAACGAGCTCCGTGTAGCCCCTGAGGAGCACCCTGTACTGCTCACTGAAGCCCCACTGAACCCCAAAGCCAACAGAGAAAAAATGACGCAGATTATGTTTGAGACGTTCAACACCCCGGCTATGTATGTGGCTATCCAAGCGGTGTTGAGTCTATATGCTTCGGGAAGAACTACGGGAATTGTATTGGATTCTGGGGATGGAGTGTCGCACACTGTACCCATTTATGAAGGTAAGAAATAAAATTGATTCATTGATTTCTTCGCAAAATACAACTGCATGTTCTGATCGGATCTAAGTACAAAGTGAAAAAATCTGATGTGGCCAGCACATTACCTTCCGTCAGTTCTATGTATTTTGTACAAATTTCATACGGAAAGTTGCTTGCTAAATTAAATATTCTATTTCTTGTACATTACCTTCCGGCAGCAGCATGTATTTTATGAAAATTTCATACAGAAAATTTATGTCTTAAATTATTATTTTATGACATTTTCTATATACAGTGTAATGTATCTGCAGAAATAAAAGATTTATTATTATTATTTCTTGTACATTACCTTAAAGCAGTTGTATGTATTTTATACAAATTTCATACAGAAAGCAAGAGATCCTATATTTCCAATAAAATTATAAGACAAACACACTACGTCAATTTCACTTGACACTGACATCTTTCAATCAGAATTTTCTTAATATAGTAGCTGTTTTCATAGCTATAGCTACTTTATGAAATTTAATTTCTTTACAATTTTTACCTTCCGTCACCTTTAGGTAAGGAAGGTATTGTCTTTGGTCAAAAAATTCGGTGGTGAGTTTTTAATGAATAAGCACGTTTTAAGGTCCCTAGAATACGATTTTACTATTTTTACGATGATGTCTGTATGTGTGTGTGTGTGTGTGTGTGGATGTGTGTGTGTGTGTGTGTGTAACAAAATTTTCGTCTGCGATAACTCTAATACTACAACTCCAAAAATTATAATTCTTTCGTATTCCTCTTCGTTGCATCCATATGAAGAGCTGATTAGATTTTGGTTATAATTGGTCAAGCGGAAGTACCCTAATTTGAAGATTTTAACAGTTTTTTTTGAATAAACGATGTTAAATATCATTTTTTCACATTTAATGTTATTATATATATTAAAGAACATTGTATTCTCTATACGATTTGACTGCATTTTATACTTCACATTAAATGGATATAGAGTTATAAAATTATCAAGAAATTAAATTTCATAAATTAGCCAGCTATGCTAGAAACAGCTACTATATTAAGAAAATTCAGATTGAAAGATGTCAGTGTCAAGTGCAGTTGACATAATCGTAATATATTTGTGTTAGGATCTTTTTGCTCGAAATTTTCTGTATGGAATTTGTATAATATACATACAACTGTCGAAAGGTACATACAAAAAATTTAGAATCTTTTGCAAGGAACTTTCTGTATGGATTTTATAGAAAATACAAACGCATTTACGAAAATTCTACCGGTAGATACCGCATCTACCGACTGTGTTCGAAAACACGAGTGGTAAAAAGTCACCGCATTCGAAAATTGTTCAATATTTACCAAGATCCATCTACCGGATTCATGAAGAATCTAATCTCAAAAAAAGGTAGTGATGCAAAGCGAAGCATGCGCGGTAAAAGTGGAAATGTGTTCAAAGTAGAACTCTGCTCAGTTTGTTAACTACGTCAAATTTCTAACCTGTTTTAAATTTTCAAATTTTTTCATGGGTTATGGATCTACCCTGTTTACCACTTGCGTTCATAAAATATCGATTGCGTTAGCTGTAACCTGATAAAAAGCTGTTTACCGGTAACAGTTCACCGGTAGAATTTTCGTAAATACCTCATATAACTGACGGAAGGTAATGTGCTGGCCACATCAGATTTTTTAACTCTATATCCATTTAATATTAAGTATAAAATGCAGTCAAATCGTATAGAGAATAAAATATTCTTTAATATTTATAATAACATTAAATGTGAAAAAATGATATTTAACATAGTTTTTTCAAGAAAAACTGTTAAAATCTTCAAATGATGGTACTTCCGATTGACCAATTGTAACCAAAATCTAATCAGCTCTTCATATGGATGTAACGAAGAAGTATACGAAAAAATTATAATTTTTGAAACTGTAGTATTAGAGTTATCGCAGACGAAAATTTTGTTACACACACACACACACACACATCCACACACACACACATCCACACACACGCACACACATACAGACATCATCGTAAAAATAGTAAATTCGTATTCTAGGGACCCTAAAACGTGCTTATTGATTAAAAAGTCATCATCGAATTTTTTGACCAAAGACAATACCTTCCTTACCTAAAGGTGACGGAAGGTAAAAATCAAATGGGCAACTTTTTTATTCCAACTATAAAATTTCTTCATACGGTCGATGGTGTATTATTTTTTTAACAAGTGACTAGACATTCTAAAAATTTAAAACTTGTACAAGAGAACAGTAGGTACCTACTTTAATTTAAAAGAGGAATAACTTTAGTTAGAAAAATTGTTTAGAACAGCCTTTTTTAATTCATACACGGATAGTATTCTGGCTCCGGCCTCTTCTACGCATTTTTCTTCTCATGTTTTAAAGTTTGATTTGACATCATTTTTAAAATATAACATTCGAAATATTAGGTGTACTGCTGAATTTCAGCTTTTTCTTCATATGTGAGAAACATTCCAGAACTAGAAGTATTAGACTAAAAAAATAATTCTAACTTGATTTAAAACAAATGAAACTACACGAACGTATTTTGCAGTTAAAACCTGCCAATATATTACATAAAACAAAAGTGATCCTCTGTGGCGCTCTCCACTTGGAAAGGTAACGCACGCCTAAGATATATGGTCATTAACAAAATCGACGAATAAAAAAAGCGTACACATAGGCGTAACTAGGGTGGGACCAAGGGGGGGGGGGGCGGTCATCCCCAGAATGGCCATGGCCCCCTCTAGGAAAAAATACATATTATTGTAATTATTTTATATTTTAATTATTGATATAATTTTGTGAATGGTGTGGTGTAAATTGATTATTCGACAGGAATTTAAGTAAGTAATAAATAATTTAGTAATTTTTCGATGTGAAAAATTTTGATTAGGCAATAATTATTCGACGAATTATGTTCTTTTTTCAACAATAAAATAAGCGTTTTGTACTTTACATCCTAACCACATTATTTTTAAATTCACTGTATTTAATCACTTGCTCAAGTATCCGGGGATGCCCGTGAGTTTTCACTTAGAAAATTTCAAAACAATCCACATTTCTCGTATAGGTATACCTATATATTACGGAGCGTTCAAAAAGTTTCTACCATGTTCCGAAATAGTCTAAAATGTTCATAAAAGTTTAAGAAGGTTTTTCATAAAGTTCCAGAGATTTCTAGAATGTTCAAGAAAGTTCAGAATTTCGAGAGAGTTCTGGAATTTTCATTAAGTTCTAGAACGTTTTAGAATTTCCTTTTCCATAAAGCTCTTTAACGTTCTATAATATATCTGAAAGTTCCAAAAAGTTCTATCTGTTTGTGTCGCTATTTAAAACTAAACTGTGCTCAGTCACACTTTATATACTTATTTAAAATTGCCAAAAATTTGTAGAATATTCGAGAATTTTCCGGAGTATTCTAGAATATTGATTTTCAAGAAATGATTTTTAATGCTTACATACAACAAAATGGGATTTCCTATTTACTTTGCATTTCGAACTCAAAGGGACTGCCCCCCCTCTAAAAAAATTCTATAGTTACGCCCATGGTGGCACATCTAGTAATAAGTACCTAATAAGCCGTGATATATTTATAAAATTTTAGAGTACAAATAATTCCTCTTGTATTCTTTATAAACTACTCAAAAGTGAACAGGAATATCAGAAAAGGTTATATTGAACCTTAACATGTTTATTTGTATCAATATTTAGCTACACGGAAATAGTTATTTATGATATAAGTGGTAAAAGTGACAATTCATTTATTTTCGAACCAAATAAAATCACTTTTAACACGTACATCCTACACTATTTTTCGACAAACACTATTTTTTCATTTAAATTTGTATTTTTAATATTTTGTTGTTCCATTCATCTAATTCGCTTTTAACACTAGTGTTAAAAGTAACAATGGTCTGTCACTTTTTAACACTGGTGTCATAGGAGATTTGTAGAAAAAAATATTTTTAATATTCCTATTAAATGGGGTATCAGAAAAAAAAATTTATGATAACGAACCATTACTTTTGCTTATTTGTATCAATATTTACACTAATAAATATATTTAGTATCCCTTTCCACTTTTGAGTAGTATAAAAAGATTTTTAAAATCGAAATTGATGAAAGAATTCAAAAGAAAATCTATTCAATTTTCATTTATACCTAGACTAGAGGCATAATATTAGATTTTTGCTCTAAACTCCAAACAATATTGTTATTTATTTCACAATACTATCAGCCATGTTTATAATGAATTAGAAGCATGACTATACAGTAATTAAAGACAATCGTTTATAGCAACGTATTATGCTATTAACTGTTATGAATATAATTCTATACCTATCTTATTGATAAAGTACTAAAATATTAAAAAATAAAAAATAATTGCCACTTCAAATACTATCGATTCAGTTCCGAGTAGAATGTGGATAATAGTAAATAATTATCATTCCATTTCATCATCATCATCAACGAAAATTGAAAAAATAACTAAAGAAGTCCAAATATTACTCTTCTTCAAATTCTTTAATTTTTGGAAGACTTCTTTTCATAATACGCTACATGTTCTCAATAATTTTTTTACTTCTTTGTACATAGTAAAGGAAGTATTCTAACCGCGAAAAATTTCGGTTTTCAGATTTCAACAGAAATATCCATTTTGACTATCCCTAAATCCATTTAGACTAATTTCGTCGTGACGTCTGTATACGTACATACGTACGTATCTCGCATAACTCGAAAACGTTAAGCCGTAGAAAGTTGAAATTTTGTATTTAGGACTATTATGACATCTAGTTGTGCACCTCCTTTTTTGGTCATTACATAATTTCCAGAAGTGGTACTTTACTTGAAGCCTATAATAGATTTTAATGAAAAACTATTTTAAAATATAATCCAAAACTTTTCAAATTTGGTATATAAGACTTTTATGTCAATGGAAATAACACAGTTAGATTTTGATTAAAATAGGCTAACCGGAAGTAACATATTACCTGAAGTTCTTAACAGTTTTTATTGAATAAAATGATTTTATTTTGATTTTATAAATAAATGCTTCAAAAAATAGTTTTAGAGAATTAAATTTTGCGTCTAGCACAAGCAATATTATTAAATTAGCCCTTCGTATAAGCGAGATATGTAAATTTAAAAATTATATATTTTTTGGTTTTTGTAATAAAGCTTGCTACGGATTAGGACAAAAAAGTACAAAAAAAAATAAAAATTTTTTTGTTAATGTCAAATTACGTCAAATACGTGAAATTTTACAATTGGGTCAGTATTCCATGTTGGTTTTGCGTACAAGGAAGTCGTGTGGTGCCCACATTAGATTTTTTTATGATTTTCTGAAGAATAATTACAGTAGGCTCTTGCATATATGTACTAATAGAAACCAGAAATTTATTTCAAAATATTTAATTAAAGTTATTATATTAAAATATTGCATTATTTATTTTGCTGCACCAACGCTTTTTTCTTACATATAGGGTTCTATACATTTTTTTTTTTTTTTTGCTGTACAACATGAACTAAGAATTTATTGCAAACGCGACTTAAAATTTTTGTTATATGCGATATATGAATTTCAGAATATGACGTGTGACATATCATGTCCTCATCAGTGGTCAAGCGAGCGTTTCATTTTTTAAATCATATAACCAATCAAATTGCTTAGGACATGAAACGTCACACAAATTTCAATCGTTTGTAATTTGCCAATGATTTAATGATAAACTTTTTTTTACTAGTTTATGTATATTTTTACTTTGTTATTTAAACTAATAACATGGTAGCTGGTAGCTTTCGTCATCGAAAGATATTATTATTATCATCCTCTTCTAGGTTATGCATTGCCCCATGCAATTCTACGATTGGACCTGGCTGGCCGTGACCTTACGGACTACCTGATGAAGATCTTAACCGAAAGAGGTTATTCCTTTACCACAACTGCCGAAAGGGAAATTGTCCGGGATATCAAGGAGAAACTATGTTATGTGGCACTTGATTTCGAACAAGAAATGTCGACTGCAGCTAACTCTAGTTCGTTGGAGAAGAGCTACGAGTTGCCCGATGGACAGGTAAGAATAATAGTTAATTATATAAGAAGTTATTAATGAATTGTATATGATATAGTGCGATAAATATCAGGACTAATTAATTGATATCTTCAACGTGTAGATCGATTCGATAAGACGCCCGTAGTCTTAGCTTTTAAAAAATATTTATCTAAATGGAATACGATAATTTATTTGATGAATCAATATTCTTTTCCAATCTTAACTGTGTTGCTGGTGGAGGTACATATTCAATTTGTTTTGCGTAAAAGTAGCGTCAATGTAGTAGCTAATGTATCGCACTACTATTAATTAGGGTGAAATGGAGTAAATGCAAGTGCCATAGCTAAACTTCAAAGTTCAGCTTCATGCTATTTGTTAGACAATGACTTACAGCTTTAATTTTTTCTGGTTTAAAACAAGCGTGTATCATGCTTTCTTATTGTATATAAATTTCATAATTGACATATTATATAGACCAATTTAAAAAGAGTAGTAACACTATTGCATTTCTCCAGTCTAACGGGTAAAAGTATTTTTTTTTATACGAAACCACAAGGCTAGAAAAATCGTTTTAATATTAATTACGGAATAAAGAATTTTTTAAACTTATAATTGAACAAATAGTGCCACTTTTATTTATAACTGGATTTCGCAATATTTCTAGCACAGAATCGGCAATAATAAAGTCAACATCTTTAATTTCGGGCCACCCAAATAAGTCTTCTCCAGGTACACCATCTTTGTATGGTGTATTAAGTTTGTTTTTACTAACATATTGACCCACAAACTCCAAAATTTTCTTTCGACTGAATCCAAAGTCCTATTACCCCGTGTGCCATTATTGCAATTACCCCAATAGTGAAAATTCTTGGGGCAAATGCAATAGTGGCTTTGACTTTAAATGTATCAGTATTTTCGTTAAAAATTATTCATTTTCAGTCAGAAGCTAATGTTTTATCGCCAATAGGGTATTTCATATATTCATTGAAACTTAAATGCACTAGTATTTGTGATAAATTGTAAAGTACAATTAAAGTTTGCATCGTTTTGAAACAGCTAGCGCCTCGGCCGCAATAGCTGGGTTCAACACAAAAAGACCGCTTTCTACTCCTAATAACATAATATACTATTCTTCGTTGACTACTTAATCCCATTTAGTGAAGTTATCAGTACTAATGCATTTCTACGTCATTATAACCCCCTAGTCCTAGTTAATGTGTTATTATTAATGAAAAAAAAAAAAATCAAGGAAATAGGTTATTGTATGAACAAACAAAAAATACATGCTTATTATTTTTTTACAAAGAATAACAAATAAAAAAATCTGATGTGGCCAGCACATTACCTTCCGTCAGTTCTATATATTTTGTTCAAATTTCATACGGAAAGTTCCTTCCTAAATTAAATATTCTATTTCTTGTACATTACCTTCCGGCAGTTGCATGTATTTTATGCAAATTTCATACAGAAAATTATTATTTTACGACGTTTTCTATATACAGTCTATCTGCAGAAATAAAAGATTTATTATTATTATTATTTCTTGTACATTACCTTAAAGCAGTTGTATGTATTTTATACAAATTCCATACAGAAAGCAAAAGATCCTATACCTATTTCCAGTAAAATTATAAGACAAACACACTATGTCAATTTCACTTGACACTGACAACTTTCAATCAAAATTTTCTTAATATAGTAGCTGTTTCCACAGCTATTTAATTTCTTTATAATTTTTTAACTCTATATCCATTTAATATTAGGTATAAAATGCAATCAAATCGTATAGAAAATAAAATATTCTTTAATATTTATAATAACATTAAATGTGAAAAAATAATATTTAACATAGTTTTTTCAAGAAAACTGTTAAAATCTTCAAATGAGGGTACTTCCGGTTGTCCAATTCTAACCAAAATCTAATCAGCTCTTCGCATGGATGTAACGAAGAGAAATACGAAAGAATTATAATTTTTAGAATTGTAGTATAGAAGTTATCGTAGACGAAAATTTTGTTACACACACACACACACACACACACGGACACACATACATACATACATACATACATACATACCCACACACACACACACATACAGACATCATCGTAAAAATAGTAAAATCGTATTCTAGGGACCCTAAAACGTGCTTATTCATCAAAAACTCACCACCGAATTTTTTGACCAAAGACAATACCTTCCTTACCTAAAGGTGACGGAAGGTAAAAATAGTGAAATGTCATATAAATTTTAAATATAAACAAACTTATTTTATTATTTGTAAATGCTCTGTCAAATATTGTATTGTAGTCTACTGAAAAAACACTCTCTACTACAAAGAAATTGCAACAAAAGCTTTATAAACGGAATCCTGTTCAGAAAATTGCGCTGAACAACATATCAAAAGTTTTCGGAAATCGGCTATGGGAACCCCCCGCAAATTGGTAAAAATGGCGGCATTTTTAAGTATTTGGCCATTTTTTCGAAAACAATTGCGCGTATGAAATTTTACAAAAATACAAAATTGAAGCTCAACATTAATTAATAAATAACAATTTATGAAAGATATTTAAATTCAGGTTTTACTGTTTAATTCATCGTGGCATCGCAAGAAGTATATTATCGGTGATATAAAAAAAATTGTCGACGCTTTTCTACAAATTTTCATTTTTTATTCACTACTCTGATTCGTTAAAGATAGGATAACGCAGTTTGAAATTTTGAATTCAGCAATAACTTAAACTTCCCTGAAATTCCTCTGAAATTTTAACCATCTGAATTTCGGCTCATTTCTTAATTTTTCATCAACTACTTCCACACGTATTAAATACGTAATATTGGTCATCATTAATTGTATCAAAATTTTGAATGATAAAATACGAACTGAGCCGATATTTCTGGAAACTTTTGATATGTTACTCAGCGCATTTTTTGGGCAGGATTCAGTACAAAAGCTTTTGATGCAATTTCTTTGAGGTAAAATAGTAGATTTCCTGGACTGGTTTGTAACTAAAATTGAATAATTATGACTGCATTATATATAGTATTTTACACGTATAATTCTGTGTTTCGATAATAAAAGCAAATGTATAATTTTTTCAAATATTTTTTGAGATTTAATTTAAAAAATTTGTTGGTTTCGAGAAAAGATTTTGAAATATCTTACAGCAAATCTTGGGAGTCACTGAAAATGAAAATTAGTAAACCGATATATCTATGTTCGTTGGAGATATGATACGAGTAGGTATTGTATTTCGCATAGCTTTGTTTTTATGTTTGCCAAAAAAGATATGTCTATCTTCTTTTACATAGTACATGTGCTTATACATATACATATTCTTTATTTTTTCTGTTTCCACTGAGCTGGTACATCTTGTAAATTCTTCTTCGATTTTTTATTATTTTCTCTATTCTTTGAGATTTCTATGATTTTGTTTTGTATTATTGTTTTATACCATCTGTATACACTTACCGTTAAATCATTCTAAAACAGTATTGAAAGTTAAGAAGTTTGAAGAATAATTTATTAATTTCTCTTCTAGGTAATTACTATCGGCAACGAACGCTTCAGATGCCCAGAGTCCCTTTTCCAACCGTCATTCCTTGGCATGGAAGCAACTGGCATCCACGAAACAACTTACAACTCCATCATGAAATGCGACGTCGACATTCGTAAGGACCTCTACGCTAACACAGTGCTCTCTGGCGGTACCACAATGTACCCTGGAATCGCAGACAGAATGCAGAAGGAAATCACTGCCCTTGCGCCCAGCACAATGAAGATCAAGATCATCGCGCCACCTGAAAGGAAGTACTCCGTATGGATTGGAGGAAGCATCTTGGCAAGCCTAACTACCTTCCAACAAATGTGGATCTCAAAACTGGAATACGATGAGTCCGGACCTGGTATCGTGCATAGGAAATGTTTCTAGATGACTAGATTTTGTTTTTATTTATGTATATTCTGTTTTATTTATTTATAACAATGACAAGTGTTTGTTTTTTGTATTAAATAAACTTTTCTGTTATTTTTTCATAATAATTTTGTATTATTATTATTCGCAAAATAGCTACAAAAACAATAATAAATGGTGAAACTGTTCTAATATTTCACTCACATTTATGAGAGACTGGCCTACTCAACCAGAACCACAGACGCGTTTCACTCTTATCGGTGCTCATCAGTGTGGTGCTCTGACAGTGCCGTTCCTAGCGGGCGTGCAATGAGTACGATGCATGCAGGCGGCCAAAAGGTGGGGCGGCCGTTACGTTGAACGTATAGATAACATTACAAAATTTTAATAATAAATAACGTAAATATTTTATCAAATTACAATATGTACGAGAATGGAGCAATATTTTTAAAAAGCTTACAAAAATTTCGGATCGATTTCTAACTGTTCTTTCAAATCCTGACAACAGTATACACATCATATACAGTAGCGAAACTCTGTGTCGGCACCTTTGAACTTTTGATACCAAAATGAGTGACCTTGAATGAAGCCGCCATGTTCCTGTTGCGCGTATTGGCGCCAATTCAAATGGTACAGCAAAGTATAATATCGGATTATACTACAACCAGTAATACAATACAAATAAAAATACGAGTATTTTATACTCTATCCTTTTTAACTATAGAGCATTGGGTGAGATAGGGCCTAAGATTCTAGCTCTCTGATTAGTTCAAACGTGAACCGAGTTTACACAGTAAAATAATTGACGCGAAGTTTAAATTTGCTTGACAACTGTATCAATGGACCTTTCCAATTTAAAGAGATAGAAGATATGCGCAATGGGGATCTGCGCATAGTAACAACAACTGAGATCTATGACGTTTGATTCTAAAACATTTTGACGTAAAATGTAAGAATATCTCGGATAACTTTAAAAAATCTTATCGAAATAAGTTACAAAAGCTTTTATTGAAGGTAAAATGTCTAACGATGCAAATTTTCACTGAGAATACAGGTATTTTAATGACTGCAATATTTTTGACGTTTCATTTGACAGTCCAACTGGCAGTTGTTCGCGCCATTTTCTTACTATTTGCAGCGATAGCAAGAGATAGCCCTTAAATTGGAAAGGTACATTATTTTGATGTCTGTCATAAAATAAATAAAAGTCAACAATGTCAATAGTACACGATTTATTACATATTATTAATTCCTGTTCAGTTCTGTTTGTTAAGTATATTATTGTTCATTTCGTTTATATAATTTTCATAGTGTTTTGGCGTTATATTTCATATTATATAGTTTTCGTTGTGCGCGTTTTCATAGTTTTTAGTTAGTAGTTTGTTAATTTTGTTATCGTTCTCTTCGTTAATATTATGGATAAAAATAGACAGATATGAATGTACAAGACAAAATTACTGAAAAAATGGAAAGAATTTTTTAAATCCAGGAATGGCGCCAAAATTTCAATATTTTATTTAATACATGTAAAAACGGCCACGCTCGAAACGCCATCTAGTTTATAATTAAAACGGATAGAGTATACATGTATATATTATAATAACAGTATACTTAGCAACATGATGTCTTTTTATAAGTTATACACAAATTTTTATCTGCGATTTTAATATCCTTCAAGACTATTATATTCCCGCCTTCTGTCAAAATCATTGAAAACAATGCCATAGGCGGCGATATCAACAGGCAGACACGGATGCATATTTTCATTGTGTGATAAAAGTTAATCTCTACGCCCACGTTCCTATTTAAAGGGACGCCATGTTCTTGTTGTGCTGATTGACGCATGCGCGCTGTGACAGAAAATCCTAAATTTCGCTACTGTATAATACTTTTTATACTGTGTCGTGACACACACTGAAATGGTTAATTCTTCTTCCTTTCTTCTTCTCCCGTCTTACGCAGGGTCGGCATTCCCATCTCTCAGCTTCCTCCTCCATTCATTTCGGTCCAAAGCGTCCGCTGGGCTCCATCCTCCCTCCCGCAAGTCCTCCGCCACCTTGTCGCTCCATCTAAGCTTAGGCTCTTTCTCTTCCCCTCCACCGCTATGTGCTCCACTCGCTTTCCAACGTAATCCTCGCCCCTCCGCTCACCGCTTGACATGACCAAACCACCTTGGAGCATTGCTAATCGCACCACCGTCTTATATATCTTTCCTTTCATCTTACAGCTCACTTTTTTGTCGCACAGAACCCCGCTCTCATATTCCTCCAGTTCATCCACCCGTATGTTACTCCATGCTGTGTCTCTTTGTCTAATCCGCCACCCTTTCGACAACCAACCCAAGGTACTTGGATTTCTTCACCGAGTCATGTATTCTGTCTTCACCCTCTAGTGCCTTTCACCACTCCTGTATGGTTGGCTTCATAATATAGAGAAGTATATAAAAATAATATAAGAATGTCTCTAGACAAGTTTGATAATAATCTGCTTAGTATTTATAATACGGGATTCCACCATTTTTTTAATATAATTTCATCAAAAAGTATAAGTAAGACTAAGACTATTGGTGAAAATCCGGTGAAAAAATTCCTATTAATAAGCGAGTTATGGTCCCCCGAAGTTTGAAAATATAGATATGACGTCACGAATATGTTTTTATATAAAACTGTTTTCTTCGTGGATCTAAAATGTTCTTAAAATGTATGCTATTTTAAATTATATTTATAAAAAACAAATTAATATTGTAACACTGTACAAGTTGCTGTGTAATTGCAAATATATCAAAATTATTAAGTTTAATGCAAGAAATTTATATTCAAATAAAAACTGTTTGAGAATTGCAGTACTGGACTGCTAGCCACGTGTCCGCTATTTGAATTTGTCTACTTCCATTGGTAGTAGACTCCACCCCCTAACTCGGTATTCGTTATATATTTATAGGTGGTCTTTGAGTCGCCAATCAAAATAATATATATATGGATTTCATATGACTGACGAGCTGCTAAAACAAAAACCCCCTTATTTCCGAAGTATTTCAATTATATCATTTTATTTCTTTATTAATATTCATTATTAAGCATCTACTTTCATTATTTTTTACTAATTTCTCTTAATTCGATTGAGCTGTAATCCCCTATTGATCATAAAAAATAGTCAACATGGTTTAGACAGAATGGGCCCGTCCAACTTTTTTTCAATTTTTTATATGTTACGGAGAATTTAAAAATAAAAATTCCGTATTATTTGTTTTCTTGAAATTATACTTAATAACGCCTGAAATAATTATTAAAGTTTTGGCGCGAAAGTTGTGACGTTAGCGTCACTCCGTCATAAGTAGAGAGATCCGACATACGTTACCATTAATATGATAATACACACTAAATGTTGCAAGATAAAGTAAGCCAGATAGTTATTATATCATTTCAAAATATATATTTGTTTGATTTACTTATATGAATAGGTATAGGAGTAGTGTTAATTGTTAATTTATGTAAAACTTCGATAGTAGGTACATTATACTTAATTATAATATTGAAGGTTATCATACTCACCAAGTGCCATTATTACAATTAAAATAATATTTAAACTATTTTCTATTTATAATTAAATACAACAATGACAGTATTGATTACAATAATTAATGCATAGTTCATAATAAAAAGTAATCCATTTACATTCCTATTTACTAAATGATTACAACAATGACCAGTATTAAGATTACAATAATTAAAGCATAAATTATAATATAAATTTATTTAAAAGTAAATTTTCTTTTGATCTTAATAAAAAAATTAGTCGGATATATTAAATATGTGTATGTTTAGAGTATGTGTAAAGCCAGTCGCGAATTTATGAGCAAAATATGCATGGTCCACTCTATAGTGACATATTCACAGGGCAACTGGACGACTGTAATGACGCTGACGTCACAACATGGCGACCATTTTATGCTAAATACTTTAATTACATTATTATAGCTATAAAAATACAAAATATAAAGCGATTTTTATTTCGTTTTCATTTATTCAAAATTCATATGCGACATGTAATTTCTAAAAAGCTGTTGCGTCCCTCCGGTGCGAAGGACTAAGTAATAAGGACCTAATGGCTCGAAGGACCAAATGTTCAAACCCTAAACCAGCGAATCCGGTCTAGAAGAACCAAATGTTTTGATCCTGCTCGCAAGCCCAAAATGTGATGTCTCTAGATCAGCGAATCTGGTCTAGAAGCACCAACAATGTGTTTGATGTTAAATTCAATGAATAAAACAAAACTATATGTAAACCAAAATAATTACAACCTTCGATGGCTGGTTCACATCACTAGACTTGGCCAATATACGGGATAATATTCATTTGTGAAACGTACAACGAACGAAGGACCAGCTAGTTTTACGAACTAACAAACGTGCTAAGTATAATTGCAACACAACAAACAACTGAAAAACAATTCTGAGAGCTATGTGATAGCGTATTGAATACAAGTGACATAAACTATAATAAACCAAAGATAGAACAAATACGATATTTGTAGAAATTAACTAAATCATTTAATAAGTGTATGACCAAACAAATTAAGTTAAACAACATTAAGAACCCTAAATGAACTTAATAATAACCAACTAGAATGCAAAACTTGTTGCATTGACTGTACCTAAGCGACAATAACAGCAGATGTGCTGTGGATGACGTCACTCGAACGTGAACGTGTGCAAACAGGTTTACAAAGAAATAATAATAATTTCACCCTAGGAAATATGAATCAAATCCGTAATAACACGAATTCCCGTGAGAAATCAAATTGTACAGTTCGATTTTACAATTGATTCCTGAGATGTGTCTATTAGCTACATAAAATAGCGCCGTAAAGTATTCACGGACTATAAAGTGTAAAATTAAATGAAAACCGAACGATAACTCCTTGAATTAGTCGTGCTAGGCTAATCAAGCTACGCGAACGATAATTAAATAACAAACCACTTTGCTGACCATATGAAAATCAGAAAGTTTATGCAAAATGGTGGAAAAACCACTCTCGCGGACGACGACGCGATACGTGTTTACCGTTTGCAAGCCAGAGACACTCTGAGTTCAGCGCAGTCGATCAACGCTGTGCAGCTGTACGCTGGGCGTGTGGGTGCGCGCGCACTCGCGTGAAGCCAGATGCAATAATATTAATATTAATAAATAGTTTAAGATACTACAGCTATTTCAAACAATACTAAAATTAAACTTAAACACGTAAAACATATAACTAATTTTTCCAAGTAACAGAAACAGTTATTTCCATTTATTTATTGACTTATTTAAATAGTCAGGGCGGGTTAACCGTTCTATTCCCATGTGCAGCGGGTTGCTACCTCAAGGGGTTAATATTTTCCAAATTCCTCTCATTTAAGACATATTAGTCTTAAACATACCGGCCACCTTAGGGTCTCCCTAAAGACAAACTTAGGCGTTGGCAATCTCTGTCTGAGCAGAGTTGGTTTGATCTTCGTCAAGTTGAACCACTTCACTTTGTGGCCAACACGAGTAAGGTTGTTGTAACCACTCTGGTCCATTTATCCAGAGAGTACATGTCTTGAAACTTAGAGGACTGAGACCTCTAGAACCTACGTCGGCCGCATTGTGTTCCGACGTTACATGACGCCAGTGTTCACTCGGAAAATTTGTTTGTATTTGAGCGACTCGATTACCCACAAATGTTTTCAGAGTGTGTGGTTCCTTGCGCAACCAGGCAAGAACTATCATAGAGTCCGAGAAGCAATGTACAGCCTCCGGTTGTTTTGGAATATTTTCGAGAATGTTCTCGAGAAGTTTGGCGAGAAGATGCGCCGCACATAATTCCAAACGAGGTATAGTAATTTTTTTCAAAGGCGCTACACGCGTCTTTGCACAAAGCAATTGCACCACTGGTTTATCGTTTGAATAACTTCTAACATAGACAACGGCACAGTAGCCTCGGTCGGAGGCATCCGCAAATCCGATAAGATCGAATTTAGAACCCAAACAGGCTAACCTTGGTATCGAATAGTTGGATATACAATTGATCTCCTTCAGAAACAAGTTCCACTCCGAGACAATATGAGCGGGAGGTTCTTCATCCCATTCTACCTTTGATTTCCAAAGCTCTTGCATGATGAGTTTAAGAAACATCACCAATGGGGACATAATGCCTAATGGATCATAGATCCTTGCAATGCAGGACAAAATGTTTCTTTTGGTGCACAAATCGTCGGGTTTTGAGACCGTATACTCGTAGCAGTCGGACTTGCAAACCCATTTGACACCTAACAATTTCACTGACTCGTCGTCAGTAAAGTGGACATCTTTCACTGCGCGTGCATTGTCTGGTAGTTCATCCAGTATTGTTTGAGAATTACTGGCCCATTTTCGGAGTGTGAATCCTCCCTTTTCGAATATATCCGTGAGTTCATGGCGCAGTGTCAGTGCTGACTGAATGTCTTCAGCTCCAGTCACAACATCGTCCATATAGACATCATTTTGCAGGACTTTAGCTGCTAAGGGATATTGATTCCCTTCGTCTTGAGCCAACTGCTCAACTGTACGCAACGCCAAGAACGGCGAACAATTCAAACCAAAGCAGATAGTGTTGAATTGGTACACAATAGGATGTGTGGCATCCGCTGGTTTCCAAATGAACCTTAGAAATCGTTGATGCTCGCGTACAACTCTAATTTGTAGGAACATCTGTTTTAAATCCCCCGTAATTAAAATAGGATAAAATCTATTTCGCAAATGAAGAGTGAAGATACTCTTCTGTAGTACCGGACCAGGATACAAGTAGTCATTAATCGACTTTCCATTAGACGATGGCTTTGAAGCATTGAACACAATGCGTACCGGTGTCGTCGCACTATCAGGTTTAACCACTGCATGGTGTGGAATATAGTACGAATCCTGATCATTCAAATTGGGTTGCACATCAAGTCTCGTGACGTAACCCTTTTGCAAATATTCTTCGAATATTGCATCATAAGCCTTGAGTAACTCTGGGCTTTTACTCAAGCGAGTCAGCTGTGCGTGACAAATGGACAAAGCTTTCTTATATGAATTGCCTAGTACTGGTGGATACTGTTTAAAAGGTAAAGAAACCGTGTATTTTCCCTCGGAGTCTCTTTGGGTAGTATTGACAAAATGATCCTCTACCATTTTATCCTCGGGTTTAGTGACAACCGATGGAGTTGGAACATTTTCCAATTCCCAAAATTTTGACAATAGTTCGTGGGTATCTTCTTGTGTGTATGTATGATACGACACCACAGCATTGCTTGTTTGCTTGCTGGTATATTCTCCCATAACCACCCAACCAAAGATTGTTTTGATGGCGGTAAGTGTGCCATCGACTCCTTTCTTAACTCCGTTACGAATGACCTGACCCCAAATGTCAGCTCCTAACAGCATGTCTATTCGTTGAGATTTATAGCATTCGGGATCCTAAAGTTGGATATTCTCAAATTGTTTAAAGGTATCCCGAGATAATGGATAATCTGGGATTCTGCCTGTAATGTTGTCGATTACAATGCAACTCAAATCGAGAACTGGAGTTTCTCTACGACATGGTTTGATTTTGGTATGTATAATACCACTAGTGTCCTTGACGTGGGTGTCACTGATTGACATAATCTTTGTTTGACACGCTTCAATAGACAGATTCAAATTGTGGACACAACGACTTGTGATGTAGGATTTCTGCGATCCTGTATCCAATAAGGCAAGTACAACATGTACCTTTCCTGCACTGTCAAATATATGCAGCTTTGCAGTGGGTAGTAATACCGAAGTATGTTTTCTGTGTTGACTTAGTGAATAAGTCCTAGCAGACATTGACTTAGTAGTTTCAGAATTACTACTACTGGCTTGAGAGTTTGCATCACTCTTGGGTGATGACGGACGATTGGTTTGCTCAGATTGTTTATCACGCTTGGGTGATAACGACTTGTTCGACCTTTCACCAAAATGCAGCAGCGTATGGTGAGTTTTGTTACACGTTCTGCATGTGGCTGTACTAGGACAGTTCGGGCGTATGTGACCCATTCTAAGACAGTTGATGCACAACTTGTGTTTAATTGCAGCATCATGTCTTCCTTTAGGTTTAAGAGCTATAAACCCTTCACACTGACTGATGTAGTGAGATTTTCTGCAATACGGACAATTCGTATTAGTTGCCAATGTCATCGCTCGGGATGCTGGCTTGTGCCTTTTGATTGGCTCGTGAGTTTTGACAGGTTTGTCTGGTTCAACCTCTAAGCTTGAAACTTGCTTAGTCAAGAACGCAATTAACTCTACATGAGTGGGCTTGGAGTCAGAATCCAATGTTAGTTCCCACTGTCGTCTAGTAGCCGAATCTAGCTTACGACAAATCATGTTTTCCAAAATGACCCCACATGAGTCAACATCAACCTCTAAGTTTTCAGAGCAGCGATGTTTTCGCGTGCTGTGTTCAACAACGATTTTAGTGTAGGAGCGTCTGCCTGCTTGACCTTTTGCACATCTTGGAGTGCATTCAGATGTACCGACCTCAACAACCTAGGACGATAATATTCATTTGTGATGGCGTTCCATGCAATATCAAAACTATCAGCTTTGACGGGGATATTTGTAATAAGCCTAGCGGCTTCCCCTTTTAAAGATAACTTGAGATATTGAAGTCGTTCAATATCTGACAAACTGTCCCGATTTATCACCAACTGTGTGAATAAATCGTAAAAATTCATAAAAGTTGTTTTCTCCCCATCGAATGTTGGGAGATTCAATTTAGGCAAGCTGGGTTGCATATATCGCAAAGATTGTGCTGATTGAATCGAATGTGATTCTGATTTAGCTCTGTCGGACCCTGACTGTGATCCGGTGTCTTTACTGAACATAAGTTTGTAATTGACACGTATGTCGCAAATGAGTTCGTTTATTTCATTAAACAACTTCGTAACTCGGGAAATTTCTGCCAACATGTCCTCGTCGGGATTTTTGGTTTGTTCTAACTTAGAAGAATATTCGCAATAAATACGATTAAATTCCTGTTCCCAAGCATCAAGATACGGAAAAGTTACCTCAAATTTCAGTTTGTTATTTTCATCAGTCTCTGAAGAATAGACTGATAGACGACGAATATTTTCTGTCACAACCTCTAATTGTTTGTGCAGTAGTTTAGCCATTTTACAGTATGTTATTAAATGCAATTACTAATACCAAAGTAACTAGAAACAATAATTATCTCCGAATACCGCCAAATCCGGCTCGAAGCGATCAAATGTAACTAGAAACAATAATTATCTCCGAATACCGCCAAATCCGGCTCGAAGCGATCAAATGTAACTAGAAACAATAATTATTTCCGAATACCGCCAAATCCGGCTCGAAGGACCAAATGTTGCGTCCCTCCGGTGCGAAGGACTAAGTAATAAGGACCTAATGGCTCGAAGGACCAAATGTTCAAACCCTAAACCAGCGAATCCGGTCTAGAAGAACCAAATGTTTTGATCCTGCTCGCAAGCCCAAAATGTGATGTCTCTAGATCAGCGAATCTGGTCTAGAAGCACCAACAATGTGTTTGATGTTAAATTCAATGAATAAAACAAAACTATATGTAAACCAAAATAATTACAACCTTCGATAGCTGGTTCACATCACTAGACTTGGCCAATATACGGGATAATATTCATTTGTGAAACGTACAACGAACGAAGGACCAGCTAGTTTTACGAACTAACAAACGTGCTAAGTATAATTGCAACACAACAAACAACTGAAAAACAATTCTGAGAGCTATGTGATAGCGTATTGAATACAAGTGACATAAACTATAATAAACCAAAGATAGAACAAATACGATATTTGTAGAAATTAACTAAATCATTTAATAAGTGTATGACCAAACAAATTAAGTTAAACAACATTAAGAACCCTAAATGAACTTAATAATAACCAACTAGAATGCAAAACTTGTTGCATTGACTGTACCTAAGCGACAATAACAGCAGATGTGCTGTGGATCACGTCACTCGAACGTGGCCGTGTGCAAACAGGTTTACAAAGAAATAATAATAATTTCACCCTAGGAAATATGAATCAAATCCGTAATAACACGAATTCCCGTGAGAAATCAAATTGTACAGTTCGATTTTACAATTGATTCCTGAGATGTGTCTATTAGCTACATAAAATAGCGCCGTAAAGTATTCACGGACTATAAAGTGTAAAATTAAATGAAAACCGAACGATAACTCCTTGAATTAGTCGTGCTAGGCTAATCAAGCTACGCGAACGATAATTAAATAACAAACTACTTTGCTGACCATATGAAAATCAGAAAGTTTATGCAAAATGGTGGAAAAACCACTCTCGCGGACGACGACGCGATACGTGTTTACCGTTTGCAAGCCAGAGACACTCTGAGTTCAGCGCAGTCGATCAACGCTGTGCAGCTGTACGCTGGGCGTGTGGGTGCGCGCGCACTCGCGTGAAGCCAGATGCAATAATATTAATATTAATAAATAGTTTAAGATACTACAGCTATTTCAAACAATACTAAAATTAAACTTAAACACGTAAAACATATAACTAATTTTTCCAAGTAACAGAAACAGTTATTTCCATTTATTTATTGACTTATTTAAATAGAGTCAGGGCGGGTTAACCGTTCTATTCCCATGTGCAGCGGGTTGCTACCTCAAGGGGTTAATATTTTCCAAATTCCTCTCATTTAAGACATATTAGTCTTAAACAAAAGCCGAAGACTTGGACGGGCCTATTTTCAACAAAATTTATATTAAAATGGTATTTAGCATTGTACCTCTAAAGTGTTTTAAAAATTCTCCATTTTTATTACCTAATTATTGAATTTACATCTAGATTGAAATATTGTATGTAGATACACGAAGTTTAAGATACGCAGTATGGACGCAGCTTTATTTTTCAAATTTTTTGATTAGTGTTTCGTATTTTAACGATTTTTTCTCTAAAACACAAATTTATAACTATTTATAATTTTATTTAATGAATAATACAATTAAATAGCTCAATATTTTCGTGGTAGTGTATATTCTTTAAAACTCGTTTATAAATTTTCTGTGAGCGACAAGTCTGTTCAAATTCAAACCATTGAGAATAGTTGCAGTGTACACAAGTTTGTCGTTAGTTGTATTGTTGGGTTTAAGTGTTTTTCGTCGAAAAATGTTAATATAAAATGGATTATTTATATATTTAAGTGGTAAAAAATGTGTAAAAGTTATTGATTGAACAAAATATTAGTACTGTGTAATGTAATGAACATTTTCAAAGATATTCCAAGAATGTCGCAGATCTGGCGAGGGAATTTGCAATTCAGGTATATATATATATTTTAAAGAAAAATGAATGTAACAATTATTATTTGTGTGTACATAATTGGTGCGTTCGGCTTGTTAGCTCTAATGGAGTTGGAGTGGAATACGGAGTGTTGTCACGTGACCTTAAATCTTTCGGAGCATAGTAAGCGTTCGGCTTGCATAGGAGTGTGGTAAATTAACTGTCAGCTGTCATTTTAAATTTACAAAAAAAGAATTGTAGGTACTGCATTTAAATAATAAAATATTTAATAATTACCTATTTATTTATTTTATAATCCAGATAACATATGAATTATATATAAAAATGAAAAATAATAATAAATCACTCTTCCCTATTTTCTCAGTATGAATACAGACCACCTATTTTTTAAAAAAATACTTACAACCACAATACCGCTAAGAAAAATAGCTAAACAAACGAGGCTCTAAGACGCATCACGATTAGCACATTACCCTGTAAAAATTAAAACTCAAACTTTCTATTAGCCGTCAAAAAATAACCTAATACGCATGTGCACTCCTTGAGTCCCATGCTAAGAGGTAGAGTAAATGGAGTTAACTCTTTTAACTCCACTCCGTTTACCCGAACGATCAAGGAGTGAGATCTATTTACTCCATCGTACATACCCGAACGGTTATAGGAACACTTGGAGTCAAAAGAGTGAAAAGCGTTAGCAAGCCGAACGCACCATATATAAAAAAATGTAATAGTGAAAAATTTGTTAATGCGATTACTAAGTTATTGTTATACACTTATAACTTATGTTATGCTATTCGAATAAAATTTACTAATATATTTTTTTTTGTTTGTAGGTAGGTTCCAAAGACAACCAAGTCAACAATAAAGGTAGGAATCTTTATCTTAAATTATACAGGTATAAAAATACCAGGTGGCGGCGGTTAGGGGTGAACAGAATTTAACAAGGAATATTATTTTTATGCAATTTCCTACACTCATGTTCATTTTATGGAGGAAGAAGAATTAAAAGTTGCATACAAAACAACTGTTTTTATTGTTTGTATATACGTTTAGAAAACCAATATCAGCGGTGGGTGATAGTGACAGCCTAACATCTTTGTAGTGTCCCAAAAAATACAATGGACCGAATTCAGTAATCTTCTTTAGTCTAGTGATCGTCTCTTGTACCTAACTATGGAAATGGATGTAGCTTTCTCATTTTATTTACTTAAGGAAGTGACCTTGAAAGGGAACATTTCACATTATTCAAGTTATTTTTCAAGACAAGCGAAAACTTGAAAGAATGGATGGTATTAATAAAAATAAGTAAATACTTATAAGTATGTACTTATAAGTACTAGTATTTACTAATCAGTATCAGCAAAAAGTAAAATTAAATACTTTTCATATTAATAACCAGATGCTGATACTTACAGTAAATACTTACTTACTTATAAGTATGTACTTACATATGAAATTCAGAAGTAAGCCGTGTGTTGGTAAAAAAATTAAATTTTGACATTTGTTGACAGTTCATTTCTATATTTAGTTTTTGGACAAACTAATCTGGAATTTAGTTCTACATCAATCTTTGAAATTTTCTAAATGTTTAGTTTTGAAAGCAGCGACATGGACTAAAATATTAATGAAAAAAGTGTTATCTTCACGGTCTTCACCAACACCAATTTGAAAACCTTATGTAATATAACTTTTCAGCTTTTTTAAATAAGGATCCGCAGTTATAATTTTTTTAGATGTTTATTTACCAAGGCCGGAACAGTGGCGTATTATTACAGGGGGCGCAAAAATCGTACGTACTCAGGGTATCAGGGTGCAAAATTATAAATGGTCACGAGGAGCTAAAAAAAAAAAACAACGCAGCAAACGGCGCATGGGCTTGTGACGCAAACAAGATTTATTCGTCACTGATGGTCGGAAACATCTTAAAATAATTTCATTTAATAAATGAACACAGAGCACCATCTCTGGTTTCGTTGTTAACGCCAAGAAAGAGTTCTGATAGCCATTCCACAATTTCGGGTGTGAAGCGATACAATTTCACAAAATTTTGTTAACTGGTATTTTCCCAATGAATTTTATAATTTTTACGGACTCATACGGCGTAGAACATGTTTTTTAAATTAATATAATCTTTTAAAATTTTCGGTTCCCCATAAGCATGATAAATATCATACTTATAAATGCATAAGTATATACTTAATTCTATAAGAATCAACTCCATTTTATTAATACAGTTTTAAGTAATTACTTATTCTGATTATAAGTATAAGTACATACTTTTGTCAAATAAGTATTTTCTTATAGCATCAGCTTTTACTGGCACTTTATTAATACGGATATAAGTACTTACTTAAAAAAACTGTCAGTATAAGCATTTAATTATTTTTATTAATACCACCCATCATCTACTGTATAATTCAGTTCAAGATCATTTCTTTGACTTCTATAATTCCTGCAATTTCGAGTACAATAGCGAAAACAGCATATGGTGAACTTATAGCAATAGAAAATAGGTTTTACTTACAAGCTCTTTCGGTTAACAATCGCTTACACATTGACTATATAGAGAAGTGACCTGAGAAGTACTCATTGTGGAAATTTTCTTAGTAAAAATGCCTTACAAGAACGACCACTAACAAATTATTTCACTGGATGTTGTTACTCGAGCACCGTATTTCTCTATTTGCTGATAATTTTCCACGTGGTAAAAACAATTTTCAAATACAACCCGCTCTTCCCACCTGTAAAGAGAAGCGTTTAGAATGCACAATATTATATTAAAGAACGTGTTTTATAAGACATGTTTTTTTCGCACGTGTCAAAATTTAGAAAACGAGCGTTAGCGAGTTTTCTAATTAACAAGTACGAAAGAAAGTCTTATAAAATGAGTTCTTTATACTATTTTTTATATTTTGCGCCTTCTACAATAACATTTACTTACTCAATTTGTGATTATATTTGTAACCATTTGTACATTTTCATGTAAATAATCTTCCCTAAATAAAAATAATAATAATAATAATTTCGACATTATATTATTAAAATGAATTGTCAATTAACTAAAAAAAAAAAAAATAGGTAAAAATGGGTTAAAGAAACGTCATCTAGTACCAACCGTCTAAAACAAAAAAATGCGTATCGAAATGTATTGTGGTAACGAAATTGCAATATTAACAAGTATGGCTCTTGTAAGTATACCTAGCAAAATCGGTACGAACTGTAAATTTTCTAGGTCAATTCTCTATATAATCGTCGTGTAAGGGATTATGAACCGAAAAAGCTTGTAAGTAAAAGCTATTTTATATTGCTGTAAGTTCACCATACGCGGTTTTCGCTATTGTACTCGAAATTGCAGATATTATAGAAGTCAAAGGAAAGATCTTGAACTAAACACTAAACTATACTTGAAACTTAAAAAAAACTTGAAACTTGAAAGGATATTGCATTAAATAACAGGTACATATTGGATTCAAGTGACTTGGCTTCAAGTCAGTGTGGTACATCTGACAGACGTTGCTATTCGTTTGCGTTGTCGAAGGTTTATTAAGAGAAATGAGAAAAAATATTGAAAGTATATGCTTAATAATGAATAATAATAAAAAAAATAAAACGATATAATTGAAATACTTCAGAAGGGGTTTTTTTTTGTTATAGCAGCTCGACACTCATATGAATTCCATATATATTAATTTAATTAGCGGTTCAAAGACAGCATATAAATATGTAACGAATACCAAGTTAGGGTTCGGGGAGGAGCCTACTACCAATGGAAGTAGAGAAATTCAAATAGCGAAGGCATGGCTATCAGTCCAGTACTACAATTCTCAAACAGTTTTTATTTGAATATAATTGTTTTGCATTAAACTTAATAATTTAAATACACTTCCAATTATAAATCATGTAGACTTGTACAGTATAATAATATTCATTTAATTTTAATAAATATAATTTAGAAATAGCATATTTTTTCACCGGATTTTCACCGACAGTCTTAGTTTTACTTATATGTTCAGATGAAATTATATTTAAAAAATGATGGGATCCCCTATTATGGAGTGAATGGCTGCAGTGCGGACGAACGTTTTCCTTCGGCTGTCGGTAAAAATAAAAAGATCAAAAGAAAATATTAGCCACGAATGGCTGGAAAATTTGTATTTTCATAAAGATATAAATTTTTTCTGTATTGACTCTATAAGAATTATATTTTTATTGTATCGCATTATATAGCAAGATTAATGAAGTTTTATGTTCATAGCATTTGGCTACACGAAAAATATATCCAAGTGTTTTGTATGCCTTTTTGACTATTACAACAACATGTTCATTAAGTAGTAACTTGTAATCGTAAAGTACACCAAGATCTCGGATAGTTGCTTTACGTTCCAAATTAGAACCATCCAAATTGTACGTTGTATAGTTGAACATCGAGTAAAACTTATTACATGACGTTTTTCAATTTTTAAAGATAAATCTTTCAGTTCACAGTAGTTTTGTAACCGTTCTAAATCACTTTGGTATTCGTGACAGTCGGTAGGAGATAAAATAGGTTTAAAAACTTTAAATCATCAGCGTAGAGGAAGAAGTTACTGTTTTCGAAACATTCTCCTATAGAATTGATATAAATATTAACTAAGAGTGGGCCTAAATGTGATCCTTGAGGGACTCCTGAAGTTACTTCAATTTTCTGTGATTTAAAAACATTACATGAAACTATTTGTGAACGATTTTTAATATAAGACTCAGTCCATCCTTATAGAGAACCATGAATACCGTATGCCGATAATTTAGCCAACAATTAAAAATGATTTACTCTATCGAAGGCTTTACTGAAATCTATATACACTACGTCGACTTGTACTCTTTTATCCAGACACCCGCTAACGAATTCTGTGAATGGGATGAGATTGTTTAATATTGATTTTTTGCTGCAAAAACCTGTTTGTTGTGGAATGATTAATTTATACATTACGACATTACAAACACGATTGCAACAAACTAAAAATTTAAGAATGAATTTCTAACTCTGAATATAGCTTGTCCTGTAAATGACTTTTAAATCCTACGTACCAACACTAATCGTTGCTACTGTGAAAATTTTTGCGTTAAAAATTGCTTGAAACCATTCAAATAGGGAAAAGGGCCGTAATTGGACTGTAAAACTCTTATCCAAGTTGTATATATAAATGCGGCGCAGGACTATGCGAGACAGTCAGTCGAGTCAGTCAGTGGAAGTTATTTGACGAGTTCACTTTCTTTCGTGAAGTCGAACAGCACAGTTCAGTGAGAGAGTTTGAGGTCAGTTGAAAGTTAAATAGTTGAATTCAGTGAATGGAGAGAATTCAGTAATAAATACAAGTTAGTCTACACCTATAATGAAATATGTAATTAATTAGCGATATAAATAAATATAGTGAGATAAATATTATTTAAATACATCATCGTAGTATTTAAGTATTTAATAATATTCTTATTATTTTTATTATCTTATTTATCGTTTCATAAACATTTATTTTAATTAATATTTTTTTGATTTTTATACTTCACTCAAATAAATAAACGTTACAATATGAATCGATCCCGAGCTCTAGCACAATATTTCTCCCGATAGGTTCGCTAGTCGGCTAGTTACTTTAACCTTCAAAAGACTTTGAAACGTCAAAAGAGCTTCAAACATAACCATTAATAAAAATAATTAATTTAGACTACCCATTAATTAAAAACGTTTGTTTTATTGCACATATTGTATATTATTGTATATTTTGTGTTTATATAATGTGCCACAACCATGAGAAATCATGATTATACACAATCATATTTGTGTATTCTTACAAAAGTCTGTACATTGTAATAAGTACTTAGGAGAATATCCGCCTGCTGCCATCTACGCTAAGCTTTGCGCTAAGGGTCTCATTCACAATAATTGTGATTTGGAAGGCTCAGAATCGATTCCTATCGACTTGAAACTTAAAAAATTATTTCCATTTTTTAAATAGCATAAAAACATAAATGAGTTCTGTGGTTTTCTCTCCTCGACTTTGACAGCGATAAGGTGACGGCTATCAACGATTACAAAAACCATTACCAAAATCTGCGATAGAAACAGTTTGGCTCACCCAAAAATAGGTAATCACCCATGTGAGATTTATTTATAACATTATATTATTCGCGAAACAATTTTTAAAGTTTCATTTAATGTAGCTACCTTACTTTTCAATAAGAGCTAATAAAAACAGAATAGTTTTGTTTATATATAAACAAAACTTCTAAATTTAATTTTAAAAAATTGATTAAAAATCAAAAAATAAAAATGTTAAAACTAAGTAGTTATTTTTAAAGAACCCCAATCAGAAAAATTAAAATGTTAAAACTAAGTAGTTATTTTTAAAGAATGGGGTATTCTAATGTAGTTTAACATTGTGGATTATGCTAAACAATAACCGAATAATTTTTAACATAAATTATCTTGTTATTTATTTTGGCGCTAAAAAGATATCACGTTTGTAACGTGCGAGTGACCGATGACATTTATAACTAATTTTGTACACGAGTATAAAAAAGATACATGTTCTGTTAATAGGAACAGGAAGCTGTTTTTCTGCCACTGACATCACGTCAACACTCTTGTTAGTCTTACTTTTATTATATTTTGTTTATTTACAAGTTTTCTACTTCTTAAATGTCATTAGCTCTTCCTATATACGACATATGTCATATTCGGTAAAATGCTAATTTCCAATTAATATTTAAAAATCATTTTATATAAAAAAGAATAAATATTTTTAGATTTATAATAAAAATATGTGAAAGTTTCAGAAAAGAAAATTAAAATAATATATTGGAATACCCAATTCATATTATAATCACAAATGGTTAATAGTTAACAAGATGTTAAACAAAAGAATGTATATTGAAATTTTAACAGCCGTATATAACAACTCTTAACTTTCAGTTTCGGTAGGGTATTGTCAATTTAACAAATAATAAAAATTTAACTTCAAACATTACAACTGGACATTAGTTACAGTTTTTTTTTTTTTTAATATATATTTATATAAGGTTCCCTCTAAAAAAAATCTGATGTGGCCAGCACATTACCTTCCGTCAGTTCTATGTATTTTGTACAAATTTCATACAGAAAGTTCCTTGCTAAATTAAATATTCTATTTCTTGTACATTACCTTCCTGCAGTTGCATGTATTTTATGCAAATTTCATACAGAAAATTATTATTTTGTGACGTTTTCTATATACAGTGTAATGTATCTGCAGAAATAAAAGATTTATTATTATTATTTCTTGTACATTACCTTAAAGCAGTTGTATGTATTTTATACAAATTCCATACAGAAAGCAGAAGATCCTATATTTCCCGTAAAAATATAAGACAAACACACTATCTCAATTTCACTTGACACTGACATCTTTCAATCAGAATTTTCTTAATATAGTAGCTGTTTCCATAGCTATGGCTACTTTATGAAATTTAATTTCTTTATAATTTTTTAACTCTATATCCATTTAATATTAAGTATAAAATGCAGTCAAATCGTATAGAGAATAAAATATTCTTTAATATTTATAATAACATCAAATGTGAAAAAATTATATTTAACATAGTTTTTTCAAGAAAAACTGTTAAAATCTTCAAATAATGGTACTTCCGGTTGACCAATTGTAACCAAAATCTAATCAGCTCTTCATATGGATGTAACGAAGAAGTATACGAAAAAAATATAATTTTTGTAACTGTAGTATTAGAGTTATCGCAGACGAAAATTTTGTTACACACACACACACATCCACACATACACACACACATACAGACATCATCGTAAAAATAGTAAATTCGTATTCTAGGGACCCTAAAACGTGCTTATTGATTAAAAACTCATCATCGAATTTTTTGACCAAAGACAATACCTTCCTTACCTAAAGGTGACGGAAGGTAAAAACATGTACAAGTAGATTTAAATTCTCAACCTTTTGATCTTTTTTGTTCCATTCAAATCTTGAAAAAATTACAGAATCATAACCATAGAAACAAAATCAAAAAATTAAATTTCGGTAAATTTGTAAAAAATTCTAGTATTATATTTTTTCTTTTAATTAAAACCGCAACCAGATAAGATATAAAAACAAATTATTTCATATCTAAATTCTCATCACTTTAACATTTTATCTATAAGATAATTAGTAGATAATAAATTAATTTAATTATAACAGCAGTCATTGCAACTTTAATTGTTATTATAACGTTGGTCAAAATAAAAATAGTAATTAAAATGACGGACCAAGTGGCAATTGTTATAGATAATGGTTCCGGAATTACAAAAGCCGGCTATGCAAATGAAGAGGCTCCGAAATATGTATTCCCGACGTTTTTTGGAAAAACGAAGGTAAGTTAATAATCTTTTTTGACAACTGATAATATAAAAATGTTAAAATTTAGTAAACAGAAGACGAGATTTATTTAGAAATGTGATAAAGTAAACTTATATGGATTATATTATTTTTTCCGTGTACCGTTGATGATAATAGTATAACTTTATCAAAAAATATATCAGAACTTTTTCTTTTATTACACAATAACTTTTTTTTCTATATTATATAAATTACTATATATTTCTATGTATTAAAGTACATACAAAGAAATACATATATACGTAGTTAATTTTTTGCAATAACGATGCACAAATTTATTTATTTATAATTTTTGAATAAATATTGATGTATAATGTTCCATAATTAGTGTCGTAAAATTGTGAATTTATTTGAGTAATTTTTTTAACTACAAAATATATTTTACTTTAATAATTATTTTAATATACTAATACAACGTCTGTCCCATAATACTTTTGCATTAAATTTTATTCCAAAATAGTTGTTACAAGTTACAATAATTATTAAATACTGGTATTTCTTAACTGTTGGTATGATGTTAGGAAAAAATTATTGGAGATGCAGTCTTGATAAAATGATTTTATTAAATTGTCATTTTTTTAACAATCCGACGTTTCGGTTCCTAATAAACCATCATCAGGGCTATGTTAATATATAGTTGGAAAAACTAACAATTATAGTTAAAACTTTTGTAGCTTTGATGTATGCACGCATTTTATCACTCTTTAAATTGTATGACGATATTTTTAACCTTGTATTAATTCATTTTCAGTATATAATTGTTAGTATTTCCAACTATATATTAACATAGCCCTGATAAGGGTTAATGAGAAACCGAAACGTCGGATTGTTAAAAAAATGACAATTTAATAAAATCATTTTACAAAGACTGCATCTCCAATATTTTTTCCCCTAAAATAATTATTAAGTCTGGAATACATCTAACAAATGTTGTGTCATTCGTTCGCAATGATGAAGATTTAAATGTATGCGTTCGTGAAGTGTAGACGATTGTTGTAACGAACTACTTGCGGAGCGAATAACTGCAGCGCAAACGACTGTTTTCCAACGGCTGTCGGTAAAAATAAAAAGATCAAAAGAAAATGTTTGTTACTAATGTCTGGAAAGTTTGCTATGTGAGTACGTGGAAAAATCATTTGCAGCAGTTCGCTACCATTTGACGAGAAAGGTTGATACTGGGAAGGGAATTCTTACGAATGTAAATAGGGGACTACAGCGCAATTGAATTAAGAGAAATTAGGAAAAAAATATTGAAAGTATATGCTTTGCTTAATAATGAATATTAATAAAGAAATAAAACGATTTAATTCAAATACTTCGGAAATAAGGGGGTTTTTGTTACAGCAGCTCGTCGCTCGTCACTCATATATATATATATACATATATTTTTTTGATTGGCGACTTAAAGACGGCCTATAAATATATAACGAATACCCAGTTAGGGGGAGGAGCCTACTACCAATGGAAATAGAGAAATTCAAATAGCGGAGGCGTGGCTATCAGTCCAGTGCTACAATTTTCAAACAGTTTTTATTTGAATATAAATGTTTTGCATTAAACTTAATTTAAATACACTTCCAATTATAAATCATGTACACTTGTACAGTATTATATTAATTTATTTTTTCTTCAAGCGTATTATAATATGCATATATTGTGCTACTATACACACGCTGTAGAAGATACTCATTGTCTTACTAGTACAAAAATGCTGTTATTGTTGTACTAGTAAAAAAATGTTAGTTTCTTAGTTCACCGCTGGCGGCGGCAGTCGCCACAGCAACACAGATCATATTGAAAATTGTTATTTGACAGTTGAATCGTTTGTGTTTTGTAGTGGACACAGCCAGCTTTGACTAAAATTGCAAATTTTACAAATAAAAAAATTTTAAAAAAAGGTCAAAAAATTATTTGAAGCACTTGAAGAAAAAATAGTATATGTCATTCGGAGTAGAACGCCCTTTTTGTGTTTTACCCAGCTTGCCAGGCCTCGGCTAGCGCCTCGGCCGCAATAGCTGGGTTCAACACAAAAAGACCGCTTCCTACTCCTAATAACATAATATACTATTTTATAAATATAATTTAGAAACAGCATATATTTCAAGAACATTTTGGTTCACGAAGAAAACAGTTTGATATAAAAACATATTCGTGACGTCACATCTATATTTTCAAACTTCAGGAGACTATAACTCGGTTATTAATAGGATTTTTTCACTGATAGTCTTAGTTTTACTTATACGTTCAGATGAAATTATATTTAAAAAATGGTGGAATCCCCTATTGTGTCATTCGTTCGGTTGTGGCATGCCACCGCCACCCACAAAAGTTGCCGAGAATGTCTGCGTACGACCAGCACTGGGCACGGTCTAAGTATTCGGCTTTTTAAAAATTACAGGTCGCATATGAATTCTGAATATAAATAAATGAAAACGAAATAAAATTGCTATATATTTTGTATTTTATATACCTATAATAATGTAATTATAGTTTTTAGCGTGAAATGGTCGCCATGCTGTGACGTCAGCGTCATTACAGTAGTCCAGTTTCCCTGTGAAAATGTCACTATAAAGTGGACCATGCATATTTTGCTCATAAAGTCGCGATTGGCTTTACAGATACTCTAACAAATGCATATTTAATATATCCGAGTAATTTTTTTAAGATCAAATGAAAATTTACTTATTAAATAAATTTATATTATAATTTATTTTTAATTATTGTAATCTCAATACTGTCATTCTTGTAATCATTTAGTAAATAGTAATGTAAATGTTGGATTACTTTTTATTATGAACTATGCTTTGATTATTGTAATCAATACTGCCTTTGTTCTATTTAATTATAAATAGAAAATAGTTTAAACACTATTTTAAATATAATAATGGCACTAGGTGAGTATGAAAACTTCAATATTATATTAAAGAAAGTCTTAAAGTCACATTAATTAAAGCGAATAATTAACTTGATTATGAAAACAAGTAAAAAATATTAATTTTATTTACCTAATTTTTATTTATGAATAATATGTACTATCGAAGTTTTACATAAATTAATATTTAACACTACTCCTATACCTATTCATGTAAGTAAATCAAACAAATATATATTTTGAAATAATATAATAATTATCTGGCTTACTTTATTAGCACCATTAACTCTAATGATTTTTGATCACAGTTTGTAATGGATACGTATTTTTATTCATGCAATATTACCATATTAATGGTAACGTATGTCGGTTCTCCCTACTTATGGTGGAGTGACGCTAACATCAGAACTTTCGCGCCAAAACTCTAATAATTATTTTAGGCATTATTAAGCGTAATTTCAAGAAAACAAAAAATACGGTATTTTTAAATTCTTCGTAACATATAACAAATTCAAACAAACTTGGGCGGGCCCATTACAGCAATACGAACGAATGGCAACGTTTGTCAGATGTATTCCAGATTCCAGGCTTTATAAATTAATGAGAAATAAAAACATTTATTGATGAGGATTGTACATTTTAATAACAAATATAATATATTATAATAATTATAACTAATTTATTTTATTTTCACCCATTATAATTTTTTGTGAAAAGACCACAGCGGGTGCACTTTTATATAAATATGTAGTTTAATATATTGCGGTGGCTGACGGCAAAAAACGTAGGTATTTACTTGAAAACTGGTATAGTTATAATATTAAACAACATAGCATGAACTTTTTTTGCAGTTAGCAATTTGAATGAATGTTCATGGGAAAGAGGTAGTAAATTATTACATTTAATTATAAATATTTATATTGTATTCAAGATATTCATTCATGTTCATATTTCATAAAGTGAACTTTCATGAACTCATAAAATTGTGCATCTAACAATCATTTTTTCCCAATATTATATGTTCACTTTAATATGAGCCCAATATTTATAAATTATTTATATTTATAAATTAATGGTCTACTTTTTCGGAAAGACGGTCTCGGGAGCACACAGAACATTCGAATACATTTATATTGACTTGGTCAAATCACGTTTTATAAATCTACGAATCGTCAAATTTCGTATAGTTTTACATTGACTTATTCGTGTCACGACTTATGCTTTTTTCACCTCTGCAAACCTCGAAAAATATTTATCTCGTCTTATTCAAATATTGAAAATTTTTATCCTGTTCCATTCAAATCTCAACTTTTGCAAATCTCTCCACTCTGAAGCTGGCGCGCTTGTTAGAACAATGTTCGTTCACCATGCTCCATTCCAATGCTGTTAGTAACTTTTGTTTTATGTGGTATTTAAATTATTTATAATATATCTAAAAATCTTTTGGTACGGAATATTTGTTTATTAATGTTACAAGAAAGTGCTAAACGTATGAATATTAAGATAAATAAATATGTAGTTATTATAAAGATGTTTCATTTAAGAATTTATAAACAGGAATAAATTCATAACATAGGAAAAGTAAAACCAGAGTGATTCTAGCGGCCAATTCTAGCGGCCACTTCTCTAACGCAACCTGTTGTGAACAAGCCTCATACTGTGCATTACCATGGCCTAACAGCTATATCAATGATAATTATTAAAGGTATTAACGAATAAATGACAATAAAATATACTTTAAAGTAATGTATTATTAAAGATAATGCATATAAAAATTCCCGGACGCAAGTAAGTGATGTATTTATTCATTTTGATGATACTAACCCCAAAAAAATTTACAGGTTATGGTAGCAGATAATAAACAAATGTATTTATTCCCTATATATCTTAAGAGTGCCGCTTCGAAATTATTATAAATAAATAGTATGTATTATAACAAATATACTCATATATATTTTGTAATAGCACCACCCGTAGGGCATTTGTAAATAATTAATAAAGTTTGCGTTATATCCTATGTGAATATATTTTTTCAGATTTCTCCTCTATAACTCTGCGTGCCGCTTTGAAATTATTATAAATGCATAGCAGGTATTATGACAAATTATTAAATATATATTTCAATATAGCGCCCCCCGTAGAGAGGTATGAAAAAAATTCATGAACATTTTGTTACCTATTATATACATGTAATCTTACACATTCCCTATATAAAACCGCGTGCCGACTTGAAATTATTATAAACAAATAGTATACACTATAACAAATTATTAAATATATATTTCAATATAGCGCCCCCCGTAGGGGGGTATGAAAAAAATTCATGAACATTTTGTTACCTACTATATACTTGTAATCTTACAGAGTCCCTATATAAAACCGCGTGCCGACTTGAAATTATTATAAACAAATAGTATACACTATAACAAATTATTAAATATATATTTCAATATAGCGCCCCCCGTAGGGGGGTATGAAAAAAATTCATGAACATTTTGTTACCTACTATATACTTGTAATCTTACAGAGTCCCTATATAAAACCGCGTGCCGACTTGAAATTATTATAAACAAATAGCATACACTATAACAAATTATTAAATGTATATTTCAATATAGCGCCCCCCGTAGGGGGGTATGAAAAAAATTCATGAACATTTTGTTACCTACTATATACTTGTAATCTTACAGAGTCCCTATATAAAACCGCGTGCCGACTTGAAATTATTATAAACAAATAGCATACACTATAACAAATTATTAAATGTATATTTCAATATAGCGCCCCCCGTAGGGGGGTATGAAAAAAATTCATGAACATTTTGTTACCTACTATATACTTGTAATCTTACAGAGTCCCTATATAAAACCGCGTGCCGACTTGAAATTATTATAAACAAATAGTATACACTATAACGAATTATTAAATGTATATTTCAATATAGCGCCCCCCGTAGGGGGGTATGAAAAAAATTCATGAACATTTTGTTACCTACTATATACTTGTAATCTTACAGATTCCCTACATAAAACCGCGTGCCGACTTGAAATTATTATAAACAAATAGTATACACTATAACGAATTATTAAATATATATTTCAATATAGCGCCCCCCGTAGGGGGGTATGAAAAAAATTCATGAACATTTTGTTACCTACTATATACTTGTAATCTTACAGAGTCCCTATATAAAACCGCGTGCCGACTTGAAATTATTATAAACAAATAGTATACACTATAACAAATTATTAAATATATATTTCAATATAGCGCCCCCGTAGGGGGGTATGAAAAAAATTCATGAGCATTTTGTTACCTACTATATACTTGTAATCTTACAGATTGCCTATATAAAACCGCGTGTCGACTTGAAATTATTATAAACAAATAGTATACACTATAACAAATTATTAAATGTATATTTCAATATAGCGCCCCCCGTAGAGGGGTATGGAAAAAATTCATGAACTTTTGTTACCTATATCATATACTTGTAATCTTAGATATTCCCTGTATAAGCCCGCGTGCCGCCTTGAAATTATTATAAACAATTAGTATACATTATACAATTTTTTTTAATATAAAATATAGCGGCCCCCGCAGAAGGGTATGAGAAAAATTCATGAACAATTTTTTACATATCATATAACGCCTCCCTAAGATAGTATTTTAAAAAAATCATAAAGAGTGTGTGGTCCATCTTATATGTATAATTTCAGGTATATTCTATATAAGACCACCTGACTTCTTTAAATTATTATAAATAAATACAATGTATTATAGCAAATTAGTTACTATATATTTGAAAATAGCGCCCTCACCACAATACAAATATTTGTAGAGGTTAGAATTTAGTTTTGTGTTAGAACGCGTATCACAGATGGCACTGTAGCATAAAGTATGATTTACATATTACAAGAGTAAAACTTTATGCAATACATTATACAATGAAATTTAAAACATAAAATGATTTATTTTGTAACGGCTTTAAAACAGATAAAATGGGCATTCTGTATAATATATGCAATTGATAATGTAATGTTGTACAGATGGAAACCATGATGACCCTCTAATGTTCATCTTACGTATTTATTCAGCCACTATACTATTTCTTTACACTGATATGTTATATTTTTAAATATGTATTTATGAAGTATTATTAAATAAATAATTACAAACATACAAATAAGGTCACTTTTTCAGTTAACCTTTACAGATATATATTTTGATATTTATTTTAATTAAGAATTATATTGATCTCTCTATACAAATATTACATATGTTTAATTTTTGTAAAATTTATTATTTGTACCTATTGTGAAATTTGTATTTAAATTTAGAAAATATGTAAGGATAGGTACGTATTATAAATTAAAAGAAATTCAGATAAAAAAATTGTTTTAACAATTGTAAGTTTTATTTTGTCATATTACCTATTTAATTATCATATTATTCAATTTTTTTAAAATTTTAAATAACTATTTAAATCGCGCTTGTATTTGTGATCCAACGTTTAGCTTTTGGTAATAATTTGAATTTATAGGTAACACTATGTACATGAATCTTTTTCATACCCTTCTACGAGGGACGCTAGAATGAAATATATATTAAATAATATATTATAATGCATACTAATAATTGTTTATAGTAAATTCAAGGCGGCACGCGGTCGTTGTACGGAATATCTAAGATTAAATGTATATGATAGGTAACAAATTGATCATGAATTTTTTTCATACCCCTCTACGGGGGGCGCCATATTGAAATATACATTTAATAATTTGTTATAGTGTATGCTATTTGTTTATAATAATTTCAAGTCGGCACGCGGTTTTATATAGGGACTCTGTAAGATTACAAGTATATAGTAGGTAACAAAATGTTCATGAATTTTTTTCATACCCCCCTACGGGGGGCGCTATATTGAAATATACATTTAATAATTTGTTATAGTGTATGCTATTTGTTTATAATAATTTCAAGTCGGCACGCGGTTTTATATAGGGACTCTGTAAGATTACAAGTATATAGTAGGTAACAAAATGTTCATGAATTTTTTTCATACCCCCCTACGGGGGGCGCTATATTGAAATATATATTTAATAATTCGTTATAGTGTATACTATTTGTTTATAATAATTTCAAGTCGGCACGCGGTTTTATGTAGGGAATCTGTAAGATTACAAGTATATAGTAGGTAACAAAATGTTAATGAATTTTTTTCATACCCCCCTACGGGGGGCGCTATATTGAAATATACATTTAATAATTTGTTATAGTGTATACTATTTGTTTATAATAATTTCAAGTCGGCACGCGGTTTTATATAGGGACTCTGTAAGATTACAAGTATATAGTAGGTAACAAAATGTTAATGAATTTTTTTCATACCCCCCTACGGGGGGCGCTATATTGAAATATATATTTAATAATTCGTTATAGTGTATACTATTTGTTTATAATAATTTCAAGTCGGCACGCGGTTTTATATAGGGACTCTGTAAGATTACAAGTATATAGTAGGTAACAAAATGTTCATGAATTTTTTTCATACCCCCCTACGGGGGGCGCTATATTGAAATATACATTTAATAATTTGTTATAGTGTATACTATTTGTTTATAATAATTTCAAGTCGGCACGCGGTTTTATATAGGGACTCTGTAAGATTACAAGTATATAGTAGGTAACAAAATGTTAATGAATTTTTTTCATACCCCCCTACGGGGGGCGCTATATTGAAATATATATTTAATAATTCGTTATAGTGTATACTATTTGTTTATAATAATTTCAAGTCGGCACGCGGTTTTATATAGGGACTCTGTAAGATTACAAGTATATAGTAGGTAACAAAATGTTCATGAATTTTTTTCATACCCCCCTACGGGGGGCGCTATATTGAAATATATATTTAATAATTCGTTATAGTGTATACTATTTGTTTATAATAATTTCAAGTCGGCACGCGGTTTTATGTAGGGAATCTGTAAGATTACAAGTATATAGTAGGTAACAAAATGTTCATGAATTTTTTTCATACCCCCCTACGGGGGGCGCTATATTGAAATATACATTTAATAATTTGTTATAGTGTATGCTATTTGTTTATAATAATTTCAAGTCGGCACGCGGTTTTATATAGGGACTCTGTAAGATTACAAGTATATAGTAGGTAACAAAATGTTCATGAATTTTTTTCATACCCCCCTACGGGGGGCGCTATATTGAAATATATATTTAATAATTCGTTATAGTGTATACTATTTGTTTATAATAATTTCAAGTCGGCACGCGGTTTTATGTAGGGAATCTGTAAGATTACAAGTATATAGTAGGTAACAAAATGTTAATGAATTTTTTTCATACCCCCCTACGGGGGGCGCTATATTGAAATATACATTTAATAATTTGTTATAGTGTATGCTATTTGTTTATAATAATTTCAAGTCGGCACGCGGTTTTATATAGGGACTCTGTAAGATTACAAGTATATAGTAGGTAACAAAATGTTCATGAATTTTTTTCATACCCCCCTACGGGGGGCTCTATATTGAAATATATATTTAATAATTCGTTATAGTGTATACTATTTGTTTATAATAATTTCAAGTCGGCACGCGGTTTTATGTAGGGAATCTGTAAGATTACAAGTATATAGTAGGTAACAAAATGTTAATGAATTTTTTTCATACCCCCCTACGGGGGGCGCTATATTGAAATATACATTTAATAATTTGTTATAGTGTATACTATTTGTTTATAATAATTTCAAGTCGGCACGCGGTTTTATATAGGGACTCTGTAAGATTACAAGTATATAGTAGGTAACAAAATGTTCATGAATTTTTTTCATACCCCCCTACGGGGGGCGCTATATTGAAATATACATTTAATAATTTGTTATAGTGTATGCTATTTGTTTATAATAATTTCAAGTCGGCACGCGGTTTTATATAGGGACTCTGTAAGATTACATGTATATAGTAGGTAACAAAATGTTCATGAATTTTTTTCATACCCCCCTACGGGGGGCGCTATATTGAAATATACATTTAATAATTTGTTATAGTGTATGCTATTTGTTTATAATAATTTCAAGTCGGCACGCGGTTTTATATAGGGACTCTGTAAGATTACAAGTATATATTAGGTAACAAAATGTTCATGAATTTTTTTCATACCCCCCTACGGGGGGCGCTATATTGAAATATATATATTTAATAATTCGTTATAGTGTATACTATTTGTTTATAATAATTTCAAGTCGGCACGCGGTTTTATGTAGGGAATCTGTAAGATTACAAGTATATAGTAGGTAACAAAATGTTAATGAATTTTTTTCATACCCCCCTACGGGGGGCGCTATATTGAAATATACATTTAATAATTTGTTATAGTGTATACTATTTGTTTATAATAATTTCAAGTCGGCACGCGGTTTTATATAGGGACTCTGTAAGATAACAAGTATATAGTAGGTAACAAAATGTTCATGAATTTTTTTCATACCCCCCTACGGGGGGCGCTATATTGAAATATACATTTAATAATTTGTTATAGTGTATGCTATTTGTTTATAATAATTTCAAGTCGGCACGCGGTTTTATATGGGGACTCTGTAAGACTACAAGTATATAATAGGTAACAAAATGTTCATGAATTTTTATCATACCCCCCTACGGGGGGCGCTATATTGAAATATACATTTAATAATTTGTTATAGTGTATACTATTTGTTTATAATAATTTCAAGTCGGCACGCGGTTTTATATAGGGACTCTGTAAGACTACAAGTATGTAATAGGTAACAAAATGTTCATGAATTTTTTTCATACCCCCCTACGGGGGGCGCTATATTGAAATATATATTTAATAATTTGTTATAGTGTATACTATTTGTTTATAATAATTTCAAGTCGGCACGCGGTTTTATATAGGGAATGTGTAAGATTACATGTATATAATAGGTAACAAAATGTTCATGAATTTTTTTCATACCTCTCTACGGGGGGCGCTATATTGAAATATAAATTTAATAATTTGTCATAATACCTGCTATGCATTTATAATAATTTCAAAGCGGCACGCAGAGTTATAGAGGAGAAATCTGAAAAAATATATTCACATAGGATATAACGCAAACTTTATTAATTATTTACAAATGCCCTACGGGTGGTGCTATTACAAAATATATATGAGTATATTTGTTATAATACATACTATTTATTTATAATAATTTCGAAGCGGCACTCTTAAGATATATAGGGAATAAATACATTTGTTTATTATCTGCTACCATAACCTGTAAATTTTTTTGGGGTTAGTATCATCAAAATGAATAAATACATCACTTACTTGCGTCCGGGAATTTTTATATGCATTATCTTTAATAATACATTACTTTAAAGTATATTTTATTGTCATTTATTCGTTAATACCTTTAATAATTATCATTGATATAGCTGTTAGGCCATGGTAATGCACAGTATGAGGCTTGTTCACAACAGGTTGCGTTAGAGAAGTGGCCGCTAGAATTGGCCGCTAGAATCACTCTGGTAAAAGTAAAATTAATTATTATGGAGTAGAATGGGAGATATAGTTGAAAACAAATGGTATATTTATAACATTAACATTTTACATGATTTTACAGTAGTAGTACACACTAAAATAAAGCAGGTAAGATAAATTACATTTTATAACCTTATTTTATATTCAAATCAAAATATTCTATTTTCATTAAAAGATAAATATTACGAAAAGAATTATTGTTTATTTCAGGTCAGTCTTCTTTGTTGGGCAGAGCTGTTTAAACGCCATTTTACACAATAAAAAAAAAACGTTGGAAATTATAGGAGACATTGGGAAATGATGTTTACAGTGGAATCCTATTGGGTATCTTCATCTACTGCTAAAGTAACGAAGACCGTGAGTTCTGCAAGTTTCCTCTTCAAAAGCTTAGCATAGGAATTCTCTCCAAATTTTATTTTTAACCTGAAAAAAGTCTTTAAAAGAGAACATATAGAGCAATATATGAAGGAGGCTCAATGAAGAATACTTGGTGAAGGTAATAATTCCCTTTTATTGTGTGAATACAGATAAGGTAAATGTTTGAAAATGGGTTTAAATGACTATATATCGGTACATTAGCCTTCTATTCAATAAAATAAACCAAAATTAGGGCGCGGAAGTAAGGATTAGTGATGATTTGATGAGTTTTTTTTGTAAATTGTTCAGTCGGTTGTCGCGTATGTCACATTGAAATTAACGAATATTTCAAGGAGTTTCTGACATTTATTATCTGGAAATTAATAAATACAAAATGTATTCATAATTACAAGTGTTTTTTTTTTACTTTTTATTAGTTAAAATTCAGTATATATAACCTAACCACAAATTCCTTGAAAGATTCGTTAATTTGCTTGACAACCAACGACACATTTTACTACAAAAACTCTTCAAAACATCATAAATCCTTGCTTCCGCGCCTTAATTTTGGTTTATTTTATTGAATAGAAGGCAATTCTACCGATATATAGTCAACCCATTTTAAAACATTTACCTCATCTGTATATTATTTTGAGTCTTTGTAGGTTATACTAATAATAGGAGTGGCTCGCCGATGTAGGTAACAAGTTTTATTGGCAAATTAGGGCGATAATATGAAGACCATCAAATCGTCCACTGTTACGGAAGGCTATATTGATGAATCCGTATTAAATAAAATTAATATTGTAAAAAGTATCCAAAGGGAAGTTTTTTGCGTAAATCTTAACAAACAGAAGAATATTGCAAATAAGTGTAATAAAATTGGCAAAGTTGAATTTGATGAAGTGAGTAAGATTATGGGGTGTATTCTGTATCATATCATGATAAATTTAACATTTTTTTTACCAATAACACAAGGAGACAGAATATAAAATTAAAATTTCGTTCTTTTGCTTACGTATTTTAATAGGCTGTTAAAATTAGCATAGTAGGATACAGAATACACCTCAATGTATATTAATATCAATGTTAATGTAAATATTAACAAGTGATTTAATAAATTCATGCAAAGTTTTATTTATTTTAATTTCCCTAACAAAATAGAGTAGCTGTTATTTCACTGAGCGTTGTTTCACAAAATAGCAAGTGCTAGTTTCGCCAACCTTTTCGAACGCACTTATAATGTAGGCACTTATTTTTGAAGCAAGTAGTCACCAAATAGTATAAAGAGGGAAAATGTGAAACTAATAGCCGTCAATCGTCAACTACGGGTGAACACGCGAAACCGTGAAAACAGTTTTTTTTTTCAAATACTATCTGTCCCGTACAACTTTATACATAGGTACAGAGCAGGGGGTCACCATCCATTTTGAAAAGCTGACGTATACGAAATTTTAAAAAATATGGCGGACCGAATAATCATTCTTATTGGAAACCCCATTGGATTATTAATGTACAGAAACTAAAATTATACTTACATTTCTTTCGCATAATATGTATGTATATGTAGTACCTACAAATTTAAAATAATGGGTGAAATTTATTTATTTAAGTACACTACCCAACAGGCGTAGCCTAATAAGAGGGTAGGAAAAAATGTACATAGAAATATAAAAACAAATAATGGTTACAAACAAAAATAATTAATAAAACAGTTAAATTGCAGGTATGAAGTTTATTACATAATTCATTAAACGAAGAAGAGAATATATCAACTTCATCTGAATAAAGATTACTAAGTTTACACATACGAATTATTGGTGAACACATATGAACATTAGTTCTAGCAGCAGGAATGTAGAAAGTATAGGACGAGCGGGTATTAAACACTGGCGCAAAGAAATTCAAGGAAGTTAGGCACATAGGATCATCAACGGTATTATGAACTAATTTGGAGATATGTACTATAGTATTAACACGTCTCCTAAAATGTAATGATTTGAAGTTAAAAATATTAAGCAAAGCTTCATAAGGAAGTTGATGATCGGGGTATGACCCCATAATCTTAAAATAAATGTATCTCAAAGACTTCTTTTGTACGCCTTCAATTAGCTTACTATGAATTTCATATTGTGGATCCCAAATTAGTGAACAATATTCTAGTTTAGACCTTACTAGCGAGAAATAAAGTGAGAAAACTGCCTGAATATTATGAAATGTACGTGTATTACGGATAACAAATCCAAGCATTCTGTTAGCAGAGGATGTGATCGATTGTATGTGCGGTATGAAAGTCAATTTACAGTCAAATATTACACCAAGAAATCATTCAATAATGCATAATTTTAAATCAAAATTTCGTTTTTAAATAGTACGAGTAACTCAACACATCATTAGCTTGAAGATCAACTTCGAAAAGATTTTGAAAGAACTGAAATATTTCTGATCTTTTTTAAATCATTACATCGGCAGCCCGCAAAAGCTTTCTGTAATATAATATTTTTAACATGGTCTTCAACAGAAATCTTTTGAACACGTTGGTGGTAGCATGAAAACTGATTAAGGGAGATTTTATCTCTGTCAATCGTTTATGGATTATTTTGGAGAAAAATACTTCAGATAAAAGATGCGTAAAATTAATTTTTCTATAACTATTTTTTGAAATATTCTCTAAAATTATCCATCGTAACCGATAGACAGAAATAAAATACTGTTAGTCAACTGCTCGCTAATCATTGAGTTGATCATGCTACCAGAGGTTGATTTTTAAATAGTTGTAGTTTTTTTCAATTGTATTGTCATCATAAAATATATTAGCAATAGAATAAAAGTCATAAAACCATTAATAATTAATAATTAATTAAAACTTACAATATTGCACTAATCACAAATATCAACATCTAATGGAAAAAACCGAGGACGCGGGCTGTGGATTGGCAGCCCCTGATTTAGACAATAAAATTTCGAATTTTGAGTGTTTAAAATTATTGAATTTAGGCTTCCGGTGTCCAAGTCAAATATATTATTTTAAAAATAGATATCTAGTAATAAATTTACGCTCAATTCTTGAAATAACGCACAATTATAATAGTATTATGGACAAAACTGTAAGTCTCACAGGTTTGTAAATAAGTACCTATATAATGAAAAAAAATAAAGTAAATTTAAATCGATTTTTTAATTCATTGACAGTAAAATAATCAAAAACAAAAAAATGATATGTAAGGCAAACGTTAAAATACTAGGCCAACATAAAGAAGCTTTTTTTTGAAGAACAGCCCTAGCCCTTTGAAAAAAGCTTGTTTACATTTGATTGACCCGCGTATATCATCATACAAAGAACGCACAAATGTCATGGCAAACCGATGCTACATAAAATATAATTTTCCAAAATCACTATATAACTCGGTAATTTTTCTTAATGAAAATGCAAGTAATTGGCGTCACTGTAAAGTTAATTTAAAATATACTTTTCGAAAATATAAAAATATACATACCATTGCATTTAAAAAACGATTATTTCGCTTCCGGCAAAACCGGAAGTAGAATTCCGGATCTTTTTTCATCAAATAGTGGCATTTAACTCCGCGCGCAACTTTGTAATAACTTAAACTATATGTCTAAAATTAATACTAAAGAAAATAATTATCTATTTTTTTCAATCAGCATGTAGTTATTTTTTATGCAAGACAACATTCTATTTTATTGATGAGCGGAAAGTGTATATTCATGAGTAATGAAGTCGCGAGTGAATTATTTTTCGCCAGTCGACAATAAAAATTTATTGTGTATAAAATGCAATTTTTACCTTCCGTCACTTTTGGGTAAGGAAGGTATTGTCTTTGGTCAAAAAATTCGGTGGTGAGTTTTTAATGAATAAGCACGTTTTAAGGTCCTTAGAATACGATTTTACTATTTTTACGATGATGTCTGTATGTATGTATGTGTGTGTGTGTGTGTGTGTGTGTGTGTGTGTGTGTGTGTGTGCGCGCGTGTGTGTGTGTGTGTGTGTGTGTGTGTGTAACAAAATTTTCGTCTACGATAACTCTAATACTACAATACCAAAAATTATAATTCTTTCGTATTACTCTTCGTTGCATCCATATGAAGAGCTGATTAGATTTTGGTTATAATTGGTCAACCGGAAGTACCCTCATTTGAAGATTTTAACAGTTTTTCTTGAAAAAACGATGTTAAACGTCATTTTTTCACATTTAATGTTATTATAAATATTAAAGAACATTGTATTCTCTATACGATTTGACTGCATTTTAAACTTCATATTAAATGGATAGAGAGTTATAAAATTATAAAGAAATTAAATTTCATAAATTAGCCAGCTATGGTAGAAACAACTATATTAAGAAAATTCTGATTGAAAGATGTCAGTGTCAAGTGCAATTGACATATTCGTAGTATTTTTGTGTTATAATTTTAGTCGAAATATAGGATCTTTTTGCTCAAAATACATACAACTGTCGAAGGTAATGTATATACAAGAAACTTAAAATCTTTTTCAAGGAACTTTCTGTATGGATTTTATAGAAAATACATACGGATTTACGAAAATTCTACCGGTAGATACCGCATCTAGCGACTGTGTTTGAAAACACGAGTAGTAAAAAGTTACCGTGTTCGAAAATTGTTCAATATCTACCAGATCCATCTACCGGATTCATGAAGAATCTAATCTCAAAAAAAGGTAGTGATGCAAAGCGAAGCGCGCGCGCTAAAATGGAAATGTGTTCAAAGTAGGACTCTGCTCAGTTTGTTAAATACGTCAAATTTCTAACCTGTTACAAATATTTTCATAGGTTATGGATCTACCCTGTTTACCACTTGCGTTCTTAAAATATCGATTCTGGTAGCTATAAAAAGCTGTTTACCGGTAACAGTTCTCGGGTAGAAGTTTCGTAAATACCTCTTATAACTGACGGAAGGTAATGTGCTGGCCACATCAAATTTTTTTCTATAGCAGTTAAAAAAATAAGAAAAATCAATTATAAATTAAATTATTTTTGCACGATCGGTTTTTTATTGTTTACGGATAGGATTTCCAAAGCAAGTAAGCTTTATTTAGAAATTTCTGATCGGTAAGTGAGGTGAATCAGAAATGCCGTTTACCCCATAAAATCAAAGTCAAATAGTAATAGATTTCAATATTTTTTTTAAGTGCAGGTTCATATCAGAAGTTTGTTCGTCTAATGTTGATTTTTTTAAAATGTTAATAGTTCTATACCTTGTTCCACCTTACGCATTTAGTATTGCAGAGAATAGGTCATAGTTTTGACTTCTCTGATTGAGTCAAGAAACAAATTTACCATAGTACAGAAACAATTTGTTTAAATTTTCGCTTCATATACAGTAGGCAGGGGATCATTCCTCTTAATGCTTAAATAACTATTTTGTACGATGGTTTTTTTTAATGTTTACCGATAGGGTTTCCAATGCAGATTTTATTTATTGATCGGTAAGTGAAGTTTATCACTTACCAATCAGGAGGCGAGACGGTAAGTAAACATAAACAAAGATCAAAGCTTAATTAAAAATTTTAATGTTAAAATAATATTCAAAACGTATTTCTTTTTTATTTTGTGCGTCGATCGTGCAAAAAAAATGTTATAAGCTTCACGAACGCAAATTACTGATCTCAGACCAAATTGGAGCCTTCGATTCCCCCAGTCCCCAGATAGAAAAAGATTTCGTCAGACAAGATTAAATAATTATTAATTTAATCTTGTCTGACGATATATTCTTCTTAATTATTTTTATGTAATAATTCAAAAATGATTGTATATATATATATATATATATATATATATATATATATATATATATATATATATATATATATATATATATATATATATATAATTGACAACTTATAAATTTAGGGCTTCATCAACGACCTACTTACTATCAATTCTGAGTAATCGATATGTCAACAAGTGATATTCTCATAAACATAAACGGTCACGAGCCACAGACGACGTCTCTTCTGTTTTTCACATGTAACCTACCTACCACACCTACCCTACTTATACAAATTGTCACTTGTTACTCATGTTCAAATATGATTAGGTTTTAAATATTACCTCGATAATCGGTGCTTGATGGGATAGCAAACAGTTTTATATTATAGTCCGAAGACAAACTTGCACCCAGCAACGCACTGGCATCGTTTGAAAAAGAATAACAACACTCACAAACAACAGAAAATAACAATAAAAGAAATACGTACACATAATTTAGTAAATGTTAAGGTACCTTATACAGTGCTCATTTGGTAGATTGTTATTCCTTTAATATACCTACTAGTATGAATAATTTGTTTATCCATTTTAGTTGGTTGTGACCTACCGCTTCAGTTATTAATTATCCTTATTTTAATTTTTTTTAATAATTTTTCTAGAAATCTGCTATAAGTAGGCTTTTTAATGTTTGTTTTTAGGGTTGAAATAGTATAATATTATACATAAAGGGAGAGAAGTGTATAATTTTCTTCCGAGGAGTAAGTTTGTAGCGTAGCCCGAGCCGTAGGTGATGGCTACAATACGAGGAAAAAATGTTCCAATTTCCCGCTGAAACAAAATGTGCTGTTTCTCATGATTTTGGACTCATAGAAACCAACTTTCTCTCCCGGTCGTGAAAAAATATCATTTTATGACACTAGTATTAAAAAGTTACAGATCATTGTTACTTTGAACACTATATAGTGTTAAAAGTGAATTAGTTACCTTTGTAATAACGAATGGGACAACAAATCGACATTTTTGGCATGTCAAAAAATTATAATAAATACAAATTTAGATGAAAATGTAGTGTTTATAGAAAGAATAGTATATTATGATATACGTGTTAAAAGTGATTTTATTTTGTTTGAAGGGTTGAACCACTCCGCTTCGTATTCCAAACTTCCTTCTCATGTTATTTTTAACACATATAGGGCCCTATTCTGTAAGTCAGTGGTTAATTTTTAACCACTGGTTAAAATTTTTATCCAATAGATATTAATTTGACAACTAAAAATCCCTTTTTTTGTTATATGTCAACATACTTGATTGGTTAAAAAATTTAACCAGTGGTTAAAAATTAACCACTGAGTTACAGAATAGGCCCTATAAGGTTGTAACATGTAACACATCGCTTATATTAAACGACATCGTTAACATTGAAAATATGTGGCTCTGATGAAAAAAGCGCAATGTAATTTGTTACAATTGTTTCTATTTGTCAAAATATTTAACGACGTCGTTTAACATAAGCGATGTGTTACATGATACAGCCGATTATAAAACTATTATTCATTTTTGTAATACATATTATAATAGTTGCTCAAAATACCACCACTAACTTCAATACAAGCATTGCTCCTTTAGAGCGAGCATATTTTGATACATTCGTTCAAAAACGCCAGAATTTGTTCGAATTTCTTGTGCTGCCATACATTAATATATACCATGTTTGCGTAATCGCGAACAGTATGCTCATTCATACTGCGTCTGTAATTCAATAAAGTTAAAATAAACAAAATAATATTTGGTGGCAGGTCAGAAAACTAAAATTAGGGAAATAATTACTCTTTTAAGAGCCTGAAGCTTGAAAACGGTGCGTTTCCGGATGTGTTTATTAGTTAAAGTTAGTCTATTATGCATCCCCTACATACACTTATAAATTTGTAACAAGTATTCATTAACACCCTGTATAGGTAAATGTAAAAACAGTAAAATATTATGAATATAAATTACAATCGTATTGGCTGGTACCACATGCCCTGTTTTCACTAAAACGCTGTTTTAATAAATGTCAAATTTCATTACTGAATAATACTAATAAATAATATCAAAGTTATCAAAATATGATTTTAATGCAAAACATAGTTTGTATTCAAACAAATATTTTTTAAAAAATCGTTCTTAAAACATAAGGGTAAAATTAAACTTTGAATTTGACATTTCTTACCAGCCATTATGTCTGTATTACTACTTATGGTAGGTACATGTTTAAACAAACCTGCTCAAAAACTATAATTACAAATTAACAAATATATGTATTTAGTTTATTCTAAAACTGATTCTATTTTTCCCATACATATCATTTTATCTTCTTTATGTTTTATATTTAGCCTTTTTATGGCCTTTCTATAATTATATTATAAAATGGTTATTGTTTTTATATATCTACAGTTAAGTAGAATTAATATTAGAAATTAGACTATTATTATTAACGAACAAAACAAAATATGTATATATCATTTGCAAATATAAAATATGTATTTGATTATTTTTTAAATTGTCACAACAAATATATTAACATTCTCATATATTTGTAATTCAAATTTAAATATAATTATAAAATCAAAAATCACTAAACTGTACCGCAATAAAGCAGTAGTGAACAAACCAGAAACGAATATATAAATGCGCGCAGACTTCATAGTGGTAGAGATTTGCACAAGTCGAGAATTGTATAAGACCATTATAATATTTTTTGAGATTTGACGATTCGAGAAATGCATAAGTAGTTATTTGAATAAGGCAATGTTATTTTTTTCGAATTTTATCCATTACTATGTTTTGTAAGTTGATATATGAATAAAGTGATATTTGAATTTTCGTACACTCTGACCCTACCCACGGTCTCTGACTTTGTAAACCAATACAAAACTAAAAAATGCAATGCATTTTAACTCTTATTTATTTATTTTTTGCAAATTCTAGGAATTCCCGAATCATTCTCTCTGTCTCATTTAATATTTTATTTTCCCCAGCCCTACACTTAACGTATGTTAGTTGGTAGTATTACCAAATATATAATTCTTTTAATACAATAATAGGTAAAATTATTCATCTTATAGAATTTCAATCCTAATAAACCAGTTTTAACTTACTATGGCCAAGCAGCTCAAGAAATCCGTGGTTCTTTGAAACTGGAATACCCTATCCAAAATGGCTACATCAAGAACTGGGTTGAGATGAAAAGATTATGGAACCATTTGTTCGAAAATGAATTTGGATTGCATAATTTGCACGATCACCCTGTACTGTTAACAGAACCTCCTCTCAATCCTAAAGCCAATAGGGAGAAGATGACAGAAATTATGTTCGAGAAATTTAAAGTTCCCGCTATGTATGTGGCTAATCCATGTGTGTTGTCGTTGTATGCAACAGGAAGGACTACGGGGGTTGTTTTGGATTCAGGAGAATGCGTTAGTCATATGGTACCCGTTTACGAAGGTAAGATTGTGTTAGATATTATTAAGTTAGCCTTAATCACTACATTAGGTTTGTTCCAACATACTAGCAAATCGCGTTCCAACATACCTCAAACTAGATTTTTGAGTGCGAGTCAAACGTTCCAACACGCTTCCGATAGATCGCAAATCAGTTTGGAACTAGTGTCGAAACAGTCAGCGGACTGGAGCATGTACTAGCGGTCAGAATAATATGTGTAGTTAAAAAAATCTGATGTGGCCAGCACATGACCTCACGCCGATTCTATGTTTAAAATAGCAATGAGCTTTAAGTAAAGTATCACTTGCGGTAGATCGTTTGTAAACACAATCTAATTTGTAGTTACAATAAATATAGAAAAGTGTGTAATACGAAATTTTGGATTATATTTTATAATGTTTTTCCTCGAAAATCTGCTCCAAGTTAAGTACCACATCCGGTTTCGTTTATCATATACCGGGTGTCTACTTTTTTATGGACATAGGAAATACAATGGTAAAATTTTCATATAGCTGTAAATTCTACTCTATTAATTTTAGAACTAAAGTGGAAATAGGGTATTCTCTCATGATTACAAATATTAAAAAGTTATTAAAAATATTAAAGTTGATTGGTAAAACAGAGGGAAAAAGCAAAAAAAAACCTGTTATAAATTGATTGTTGCAAAAGATATAAAGCATCTAAATTTTGCTGGTGTACTAGCTGTACTACCAATGGGCGACGAGTTAAAATCCCTACTCCATGTTCGAATGTGATAACAGGCCGCATCTTAAGTATGCACATACTCGGCTCTACTTCGGATCGTTCGGGAGTGTTCGTATACAACTGTTTTAGCATGTATTTTTAAGCGATATGACATCTGAGGCGATTTCGGGCGACATACCCGTTCACTTCTTCGGATTACTTACGGTTAGTTACGGTATGATATGGTTAATGGTGGCGCCAAAAATCGTTGGTTCACTTGTTGACACCGTGCTTGGTGGTTATGTAAATTCTGCGACATTTAAAACTGTCAAAAATAGTGTCTGACAATTAAAATGCATTAACGGAGAAAGATAGTTTTTTCCATATATGTCCAAAACAGAGTCAACGAAAATAATGTCACCCTGTTTGACATAAGACCACGACTCCGACTGTTTTGACTTTTGACATTTCAAAAAAAGACATGATAAAAAGAGATAGAAATAGTGAACAGAGAGCTGACCCGACTCGCAAACCCGTTCAGCTGTGAGCACTGATCCAAGCATACCGGGTATGTTGTTCCTAGCGCCCGAATGTGTGAACGTACCTGAACGCAACATACCGCAAGTGAACGGTTGTCGCCCGAAATCGCCTCTGGTAACAAAATAATGAACTACATGTCAACAATGTGTGTAATATTAAAAATTTGTTAAATACTACGTACAAATACATATCAAATTTAATATAACCAATTTTATCTGATTATGAAGAAAAAATAAAAAAAAAAGCTAAGGAAGTTTGGTAGATTCGAACCACATTCGAACCTACCACCTTTGACATAAGAAGCAAAAACATTACCAACATGCTACGAAATTCTAGTCTTAAATATCCTTGTACAAAGTATAATAATAGTAATATAAAAGTATGTCAATCGCCACGTACATAATTTAAGAATATCAAAATGTTTTTGCAGCATAAGCAAAAATATGTAATCGATTACTTAAAATGATTTTTCTTATAAATTTCTTCAGTTTTTTACCTTCCGTCACCTTTAGGTAAGGAAGGTATTGTCTTTGGTCAAAAAATTCGATGATGAGTTTTTAATCAATAAGCACGTTTTAGGGTCCCTAGAATACGAATTTACTATTTTTACGATGATGTCTGTATGTGTGTGTGGATGTGTGTGTGTGTGTGGATGTGTGTGTGTGTGTGTGGATGTGTGTGTGTGTGGATGTGTGTGTGTGTGTAACAAAATTTTCGTCTGCGATAACTCTAATACTACAGTTACAAAAATTATAATTTTTTCGTGTACTTCTTCGTTACATCCATATGAAGAGCTGATTAGATTTTGGTTACAATTGGTCAACCGGAAGTACCATCATTTGAAGATTTTAACAGTTTTTCTTGAAAAAACTATGTTAAATATAATTTTTTCACATTTGAAGTTATTATAAATATTAAAGAATATTTTATTCTCTATACGATTTGACTGCATTTTATACTTAATATTAAATGGATATAGAGTTAAAAAATTATAAAGAAATTAAATTTCATAAAGTAGCCATAGCTATGGAAACAGCTACTATATTAAGAAAATTCTGATTGAAAGATGTCAATGTCAAGTGAAATTGACATAGTGTGTTTGTCTTATAAGTAATTTTTACTGAAAATATAGGATCTTTTGCTTTCTGTATGGAATTTGTATAAAATACATACAACTGCTTTAAGGTAATGTACAAGAAATAATAATAAATCTTTTATTTCTGCAGATACATTACACTGTATATAGAAAACGTCACAAAATAATAATTTTCTGTATGAAATTTGCATAAAATACATGCAACTGCGGGAAGGTAATGTACAAGAAATAGAATATTTAATTTAGCAAGGACCTTTCCGTATGAAATTTGTACAAAATACATAGAACTGACAGAAGGTAATGTGCTGGCCACATCAGATTTTTAGTAATAGTAGGTAAGATTACAATTAAATACATTTTATTTCCCATCTTTTTCAATACTTACTGAACATTTTCTCGAAAATCCATGAACCACTGATTGCACACCGCTGGTACTGTACAACTAGTACGTCACTATCACTTGACACAACAAAATCAAATTTTAAAAATTAATATCTCGCTTATTAAAAGGAATTTTTAACTCGGGTTTTCACAGGTACTCTTAGATATGCTTGTTCTTTAAGAAAAAAAAATATAAAAAATGCGAGAATACCCTATTCAAAAAATGTTCAGAATTAAATACTGCATCAAATGAACCTAAATTTATTGATGTAATAGGGCGCGAGTCGACACGTGACTCGCGCGACCTTGAAATGCTTAGAACTAGCTGATTTGTGTGCGAATGTCACTTTGACAAGAACAATGTCACTTTGACAAGATCAATGTTTTGATTAATACATTAAATAAAATACATATAATTAAAAATAATAACTTCTTCATTTTATATCTTTACAATTAAAATAAGTCAAAACAATGGTCTTGTCAAAGTGACATTGGTCTTCTCAAAGTGACATGCGCACACAAATCAGTTGATTTCAAGCACTTCAAGGTCGCTTGAATCACGTGTCTGCTCGCGCCCTATAGGTTCTTGTTATGAGATAAACGTAAAATAAAATACCAGTCTTTCAGCTTTCTACAGAGTGCCATGCAAGACAAAATTTACAATTCAAATAGTTGTATTGTTTGAGTTTGAAAGATATTTAATTATTAATATTGTTCCATTGAGTTTTTTCTGCGATTCAATAATTATTAAAACTTTATGACAGATGTCTTCTGACAAACTCAAGCAAATACATACAACTGTTAACTTTTTTGTACTACGATATTACTCATGGCACTCTGTAAATAGCTAAAAATTATTACTTTTATTTTGCCTCTCTTTCGCAATCGAAACGTATGTAAACAATAATTTTGGACTTGTTAGTTACAATTTTTAATTCTGAACATTTTTTGTATTTATACTTTTGTTCTAAAATTAATAGGGCAGAATTTTCAGCAATATGAAAATTTTACCATTGTATTTCGTATGGGCATTTTTGGTGAGATGTGACAGCTGATAGAAGATTGATTGACGTCTGACATTTTATTCTTTATAATTAATATTGTGCATGTGTCAATAAATAAATTATTAGGATTTGCTAAACCCATGTACGGTACAATGTTGTTCTCAATCATATACGAGTTTAAAAACCAAATTTGAGAAGTTTTGGATTATATCATGATATATTTTTCACGAAAATCTATTCAGAGCTTCAAGTAAAGTACACTTCCGGTTTATCAATTTTAACCAAAATTATAAAAGTCTTAAATACTAAAATTGAAAAGTTTTGGATTATATTTTAATATAGGTTTTGATTTAAAAAAACTATTATGGGCTTCAAGTTAAAGTAAAATTTCCGGTTGTCCAATTTTGCCCAAAATCTAATCAACTCTTTATATTAATGCAGAAAGCTTAAAGACGGAAAATAGAAATTTTTGTGTTTGATATGAGTTACCGTGGAAAAAAATCGTCACACACAGACAGACATCATTATAAAAATAGTAACAACGTGTTGTGTGGACTCTAATTCATCCTTATTCACAGAAAACTCATTATAAAATTTTTGGACTGAAAACATTACCTCCCTTATCTATGGCGGGAGATAATTATGCATTTTTTTGAATTAGTTCCTTGTAAATAAGTAAAAAAAGTATACAATGTATTATATTGCGCACCAGGAAATAAATTCCGATTTATTTTTGTAGTGTTTCAATTTGTTAATGTTTAGAAATTTGGTAATCTAGAATTGGTCACGTTATATATGAATTCCGTTTACTCATTTCGTAAATTTACTCTCATTATAAGGTGCAATTTAGTAATATAGAACCTCTGCAAATATCCTGCAACATATAAACAGTACATCATTCTGTCTGAGTCAACAAAATAATTGTTAAGTTTAGGATTTAACTGGATTTAATTCAACACACAACGTACATGACTCAGACGAGCTAATTAAGGAACCACAATGTCCATAAAGAAGTAAATTTAGCTACCAAAATTACTACTTTCCTCCTTCCGGTAATTTTAACGTAGTAGATGATATCATTTCACAAATATTTTAGAAACCACGCACCACGCACTATTCACTATTGTACTACTACTTTAACTCAAAATGTATTTTCCAATATCTAATCGTAACAAACAAATAATATTGAATAAATTTGACATTTTCAATAAAAATTGTCTCTTTCAGGTTATGGATTTCCTCACGCAGTACAACGTCTAAACATCGCAGGTCGTCATTTAAATGAATATTTAGGCCGTATTATAACTGGACGTGGCTACTACTATGATAAAACAAGTGCGGAACAAGAACTCATTAGAGAAATAAAAGAAAGTCTTTGCTATGTCGCCTTAGATGTTTATAAAGAACCTACTACTGAAGAAACGCATATTTTACCAGATGGAACTGTAAGTAGTAGTATTCTATCTATTTAGGGCTTGAGCTTGAATACAGCTGTCGCCGTTTTACCCGTCCAACCGGGCTCACCGAGCCGCAGTGTTTTACCAATGCCGTACTGCCGGTTGGATTCCAGCCATTGCTACATTATTTTATTCGAATTTTATCTATCAAGTTCGGAAAGTACCATTTTACTGGATGAGGTGGGCAATTTTTAAAACGAACTGCAGGCCTTGAAACCTTCAAATCCTGTAGTAGTTATTATTGTAACAAGTGCGGGATATTAGTAATTCCGAAACGAGTGTAGTTAGTTTTGGAATTTACATGGAGTGTCAGTCACGTTTTCCTTATATGTTACAAAAATATTTTCTCTGCAAGTCCAAGAATAAGTAAAATTACGAAATGTAGATATTATAAATTTTTGACATAATATACTCACTACTTGAGCGATTATACATGGTATTTTTGAAGCGATCCGGTGATATTGAATTTGTGTAAAATAGTGACTTATTCTATAGTACATCTTCGTATATTAAAAAAATATAATAAAACATGTTTAGTAAAAAGCTTTCATTCATGATTTGATGTTAGAAAATTGAAATTCTTTACAAATCTCGAAACATCCATGAAAATTTGACGTGTGTTCGATATGTTGTTGCTCATTTCAGGTTAAATATATACCTACGGTTAGAAACAGAGCTATTAACAAGTACATGTTTCTGTGATATATTCACGAAAGATGACTATTCAAGGTTATTTGTTCGAAGAAAGAATACACATCACTTTATAGCAGTAGCTTAGCAACATCTTGAATTAGAAAGAGAAAGATTATTTGACCTATGTCTATTTAATTTATGTGGTGTGACAGATATACGTAAATAGTGGCATTACTTTCTAACACACTATAAATAATAATGACGTATGTCGTAGAATTACAGATACCTAATTATCTACTACACTGCCCTTTGTGCTAATATTTACCCAGTGGCGTTGACGTTTAAATCAAATTATTATTGCTTGGTTTACAAGTTAAGACAATGTTTTTGTATTTTGCAAAAACATAAGTGAAGAACATAAATCTTTCAGAAAGGCATTATTTAGAAAGAAAAAAAATTCAAATAAATTATTCTTATTTTTTGTTAAAATTTGTCCATAAATATTTCATGTTGCACGCCTATGCATACGAAATGCAATGAAGTTATCTGCAAGTAATATTATCTCAGGCGGCTCACAAATGACCATGAATAGTCATCTTTCGTGAATAATAGTTTATTTGTTTGTTTATCTACGTATTCTTGTTCAAAAGTTTTAAACAGGCTATATGTGTGTTAAGTGTCTATGAACACGTGAGTTTAAGCGCTGAAGTTCCGTGCACATGTCAACAGTCAAAATTCATATCGCTTGATTTATAGTTTTTGTTGTTCAAAATTTGATATTCATAGTCCTACAATTATGAAATAATGATTGTTTTAATAAAAATTCCAGAATACCCCTTTAATGACAACGAAACATTTTTTTTTTCTATTTCCCGCACTCATTTTGAGAACATTAATTTCCTTCGCGATTATATAAAAAATAATTTTCCATATGTAATGTGTAGTGTGCACTGCATCATTTGTTACCGATAACGTACTGAAAAGTTGAATAATGTTGAAATAGAATATAATACCGAAAATTTGAAAAATCAATGCATTATATTAGTCTGAAAGATTTTACAGGATTAGTCTGGAATGATAAACTTTTAGATCTAATCCAGTGAAATATACTACTTTCTTATTCAAAATTGTATGGAAAATATCTATTTTTCCGTAGATTGTCAATCAAAAATTAAAAGTTTAACATAATTATTTCTCTTCGTAGAAAGTTACTCTGGGAAGTGAAAGATTCTTCTGTCCCGAAGCTTTATTCAAGCCTGATCTACTTGGAAAAGAGTCTCCAGGAATCCACGAATTTTTGTACAAGGCCATCAACAAGAGCGACGTTGATATCAGAAAAGAACTGTACAGAAATATTGTTTTAACTGGTGGGACAACAATGTTCCCTGGAATGGCTAATAGAATCGAAGCAGAATTGACAGCTTTAGCACCACCACAAATGACTATAAAGGTTGTTGCTCCGAACGAAAGAAAATACTCGGTTTGGATAGGTGGAGCCATTTTAGCAAGCTTATCTACTTTCCAAGATATGTGGATTTCTAAAAAAGACTATGCCGATATTGGCCCTAATATTGTGCATAGAAAATGTTTTTAAAATACAGAAACTAGATAAGATTATCTTGTACCAAATAAAATAAAACAATAAAATGCAAATTTCAAAATAAACAATGTAGGTTTATTGTAAAATGTAAATAAATTCAAATGAATGTAAAATTAATTTTCTTATATTTAATTAACATTTACATAGTTTACTACGCTATTAAAAATATACAGTCACAATACACAGCAATATACGATAACTGGTGAATATAAATACTCACGATGTAAAAGAAAAGTTTATTTATTGTCAAATTATAACCTAAAATGGAATGTTACTACTAACAAACTTAAACTAGAATATAAAATACTTTAACTTATATGTACGAGTATTACTACGATTATAAAAGAAACTTTTGACTAGGATAATGTCTAATACAACTGTGATGTAAAGCAGGTAACAAATTAACCTGGAAGATAACAGCTCTCCTTAAAGTAATACAGCAAACCCTCTAATAACACGGTATATATTCCAATATTATTAGTTATATGCTAAAAAATATTTTGTACATATTATAAATTGTGTGGTCGAGATATACAGATCTTAAGTATTAATGTTTATGTGAGGTAATTATTGCCGTATTATATGAAAATTGAATAAGAACGTGTTGGAAAAGAGTTTACTGTATGTGTGCAACGATGTTTTTACATTATATAAATTTTCTATTCAATAAAATTTATTTACATATTAACTGATTGTAAAATCACATTTGTAAACATACAAAAATATTCAGAACTATATCGAAAAATAAATCATACTCTATTTAATTCTTCAAATATATGTACAAACATTTAATTTTAATTTAAAATCATTTTGGTGGCAAAACAACTCTTCGTAAAAATTTCATATCCACCAGTTACCTATAAAGTTTTCACTCATTTTTACAAAATTCATTCGTGCACACTTGAGAAAAATAAAACTTTTTAAGTATCTTTATCAAATTTTCACCAGTTGACTAATAAAAGTTCATTAATTTTTCGATACTTTAGTATCCACTTATCTTTTTTGCGATTTCCGCCTTGTCGTAGATTTTCTATTGGGGGGTTTCTTTACTGGAACTTGTCCGTTTAACCAGGGTAATCGGAACTCACTAAAAAAAGATATTTAATATGTTAATTTATCCTGAGTAAGTCTTGGAAAATGCCCTCTCCCGTTAATTTTTTTATTATAAATATTTAAAAAATAGCTCATTTAAGTTTTATTATTTAAAATCTACTATTTGATGGTAGATATTTTTATACAGTATGGTTCACAAGAAACGACTATCAACTTTTATTATTTAAATAGCAATCTATAATTATTTTACTAAAATATAAACCGCCATTTTTTCCTGTTTTCAACGATGTAAAAGTTTGTACATCAACAATTTGAAAAATATTCGAAGAAAATAAGATAATTAAAAATATAAGAAATTATTTTTATTCAAATATTCTAGGTGGCTATGTGTAAATAAAATATAACAATGGGAAGCAACAAAATAAAAAAAAAACATTTAATTGTTAGTTGTTTAACGTGTTTTTTACGATTTTTTCATATTTTTAATATATATATATATATATATATATATATATTTTACATCGTTGAAAAGAGAAAAAATTGTGGTTAATATATTAGTAAAATAATTATAAATTGCTATTTTAAAAATAAAAGTTGATAGTCGGATCTTGTAAATCTCATTATAAAAAATATCTACATGTGCCATCAAATAGTATATTTAAAAAAATAAAACTTTTATATGAGCCATTTTTTTCTATGACATAATAAAAAAAAGTTAGGGGGGAGCATCTTCCCAGATTCACCCTGTATATTATTATTTTAACTTACCTAGGGGTTAATTTTGGTATAGGTGTTCCAAACGCTGTAACAGGTAATTCATCTGTTACGTCTATGTACCTGATATCTTCTAATGAAGGCCAAAATGTAGAGAGAGGTTCATTGCCTTGTTCGTCTGATTTCAAATTTTGCCGCTCTTGCCTTTGTTTTAGTCGCTCTACATGCCTTTGTTCTCGGATCCTTTGTACATCCCATCTAAACAATAAAACATAATTACAAAACAGAAAACAATAATAGAACAGTAATTTTACCTCTTCCGTCGCCTTTCGTCGTTTTCAAGCCTTAAATGTCTCCTATTATATACATCATCATCTAAATTTTCTGTTCCTTCCATTGTATAACAACTTGTATAAACTTTAACCCTCCATCTTGGTACCTGGTTAATAAAATTATTCAATTAAAACTGGTTAACATACATTTGACTTTAAAATTACCTCTAAAGGAGTTGAACTGTTTACATCTAATGGTTCACTAAGTTCATCACTTAAAGTAGAGTTCAATGCACCTGTTTGTAAAATGTATGGCGTGTCTGTTGTTAAAATACTAACTCTTTTTAAAGATCCTAAAAGAAATATAATTACCATAATAAAATCATAGGAGCCTCTTTATAAATTATAAAAACAAAAGAACAGCAGCATTCGATTTTTAAATGTTTTGATGATGATTCAATGCGCGTGCGCAACCACGCTTACCGCTCAAATATTTGGCGGGAAATAATGCTGCTGCGTATAACTCACAAAAAATACAGATATAAATCCTTAAAACATAAAAATTCTCACCTTTTCGTCTTTTCCTACGTGAACCAGATTTCCGCCTTTCATCAGAAACAGATGCAAGAGATTCATTGTTTGACAATTGAGAAGAGCTACTACATAACCTCTTTCTACGACTGTTTGCTCTTAAACCAAACTGTCTAGTTTCTTTAAGGCTTGTATTTAAATGATTGCCCTGCAATTCTAAATGAGTATTTCGGACATTATTACCAATAGTTGTTGAGTCCGGATAGGTTTCAGGTAGCTTATGCATTTCTAATTTCACTAAATGGTCTTTTACTGATGATACTGTAGATGAACCTAGTAAGAATATACTGTAACATAGGACAGGTTGATTTTAATAAAGACTTACTAATTTTATTTCTTCTATTTGTATAACACCTCTCCGAAGGTCCAATTGATTCACCGCCAGAATCTCGATCTGCACTACGCCTTTCAAGTATTGGTATAACAGGTTTATATTCAGTTTCTTCGGTGCACAGCCCCATTACTTTTAAATTGTCTTTGGGATCTTCTACATCAGCACAAAAGCCGGTATCATGGGTCATATTATCCGAGAAAGAATCCAAAGAAAAACTATTGTTACTGTTATGTATATGCGAATTATTCTTATTATTCGGTTGTAACGAAACACGACGTTCCATACGATCTAAACGCTGTTTAAGCTGAAATATACAATACGAAATAATAAAATGTTTCGAATGATTAAACCAACAAACACCGAACTTAAATCATACCTAAATGAAATAAAATTAGTGCAAACATAAAAAAGAATTGAAAATGAAAGAAAAGTAATACAAATGCCGTAAATAAACATAGAAAGAATAATAACTATTGTGTATCTGAAGAGAGATTGAAATTTGTTGACAAACGAAAACCAAACAAATGAGTGACAGGTTGATAATAAACAAAACACAGTAACAAAACAAAATAGAAAGAAAATAAAAGCATTTCCTACTTACCATTTCATTTTCCTGTCGTAGCTGAGCAATGTATTTGTCTTTATTTACTATTTCATCACTTTGTTGTTGAATTAAATCAAGATGCAACAGTAACAAGTCTTTCAGATGCTTAACCTCACTTTCGCCGGCTTGACGATCCGAGTTTAAGTCACTATTATCACTATTACAAGCATACATATGATCAAACGGAAAATTTAAAAAGTCCTCTTTGTTTTCTCTACCATCAATTTCAGTAGTAAACCCCAAATTCTCGCCCGGAAAACTTAATTTTGTAATATTTTGAGATATATCAGTACATTTTTCGGACATCTTCGTGTTCACTCGCCCAATGTTTAGTACTTCGGCGTATTTGTGAATGGTATTGGAGGGGGAATCATATGGATGTATATACAAACATGAAATGATCAACTAACCACAATAAAATTTAAAAAACTTATACACACGTAAAATTTAACAAAAACATAAATTTTACTTTAACAAGTGAAAATAGATTAATTGTTTAACCTGTGAAATTAATTCATATCGGCGGCATAACATGAAATTTATTAATTTTCTTGCACAGCTATCTTCATCACAAATTCATTTTCGTCGCAATGAGTCACATATAAACAATACACAATCTTAAACATTTTAAAAATAAACAAAATTGCATGAATGAACTGACAAATTACATAATTTTAAGAGATCCAATTATCACTAATTATTAATTTCGCAAATTTCTGCATATAATTAATAGAGCAGTTACTCATTAACTGATCGCTGATTACACTGTACGATCAAATAAATTAAATCGAAAACGTCATATTAACACGCACATTGTTTACATTGCTTGATTTGTGAGATCAATATTAGTTTGAAACTATCCCCAAAGTTAATTACATTACATCTTCTGTCAAATTTATAAAATTGTAATCTAGGCAACGATTTTCACTGGTTTACTCTTGTATTTACTTGTCTTTCTCAATGTCATGGCTTACTGCAGTCTCAAATTAGCTGTAATTATAAAAGCACTTTATATTACTGTTAGGTTTATAGCGAATAACTTTCGTAAAAAGGTTATGTTAAACTCGATTGAATGTTAAAATGCTCTCGAAAAGTATAAACAATGCTACATTGTTGCCAACAATAGGAAACTAAAATAAATTTTAAAGCCATTACACAACACATCTTTCATGTAAAAGCCTGAAAATACATCACATTTTTAAACCATTTTATTATTTAAAAACATTTTTCAAGTACGTAATACATTCATACATGATTTAAATACATAAAATCATCATAATTTACAAAATTATACTTCACCATGTAGTGTAGAAAGTATAACTTGATTATACTAGAAACAAAGTCCAAAGTACAAAATTAAGGAAACGTTTAAACTACACATGAAAATTCTTTTGTTTCAGTGTATTGTAGACCCTGTTACGTAATAACTTTAAATGTAGTCCAATAGATAGAGCAAGTTTTCATCATTCACGATACCACCATGTCTACGTCTACGCCACACTACAAACGCAAAGCAAAATTCATTTTATCTTCAGTCCAACCTTGACTTCCGTGAACGTTGGTCTCATATAATTTTTTTTATTTCTCATGTAATAGAATTTGTTACCTGCGTGAAATAATTATGTGGTCCGAACTGTAGTTCGGGGCGATATCATATTATATAAATTGTGGCGGCTTTTTAAAAATTATTCAAAAACAGCAATTTGTAAGTAGTTTAAATATCTGTATTAATATTAAGTATCACTAAACTATATTATATTTTTGTTTTTGCTAAATTAGTTAATAAAATTATCTTTACAACATAAAATTGTAAATAACATATTTGTTACAAATTAATAAAAAATATAAGGAAAATAGAAGTATTCTGTAAATTATAAAATATTTTTATAAATTAGTGTATTTTCCAAGTAATTTTCATAATCTGTACGTAAGTAGAAAATTGTGTAAGGAAAAAAATAAATTAACAAAAATTAATGACGTGCAATATCAGTAATGACTACGAAATTTTTTTTAGTACATAACAAAATTTTAAGATAACTTGTGCCGATTCAAATTGCGCAAACGATTTTTTGTTTATTGATTGAATAATATTTCGATATTCCCGGATAAATGAAACATTATTGTGCACTTGCGCACATTTAATGTCAAGTGAAGGATGAAAATCCAGTGCATTTAGAAGTGAATCAGTTGTTTACACCACATATATCAAAGGTAATATACAATATTTAGACTATATTTTATTTATACGTACGTTGTTATGAATTATTTCCTTTAATTCATTATTGATTGACTATTTTGGCTACTCACGTGATAGAGATTTCTGAAACAAACCACGTGTGGAACAGAGGCGGACTCTATTGACGAAAATTTGAACTTATGTACCAATCACGTTCCAATTCGAATAAAAAGCAACACAATTTGCTAATTTCTGCAAAAACATCAGTATTTTATCTTTTTCAAGTTATTATTGGTTAATTAAATTTGTTTTCGTTGTTTCTTAGAAAAACTATAGTTAAGTAAGGTCCGGCAGCAAGTTAACAAGGCCGCATGTCATTATGTGATATGTAAAAGCTATAATTTAACTTTTATGCATAAAATCTATGCATCGTCGTAAACGGTATAGTTTCATGATAATTTTTAATACAACTCTGACGTCTTTTTAACTACGATATTATATTGCGTCAACAATACTTAATATATTTTAATTGTTCTGAATTGAAACAAATTGTTTCAGATTTATAATTACCAGATGTGTTTTTGCAGAGTTGAAATTAATTTAGATTCTGTAATGATTGATCTAATTAATTATTGAGGCAAAAACTTAATTTAAAATTTTATCATAAAATATATATTTATTTGTTGTATTATGTTATTGCATAAATAATTTTACTAAAGCTAAGGTAAAAGTAAATAACGGTTTATTCTATACTTACTATAATGTAAAATGACATAAGTTACGATTTTAATTTTTCGAAATATTTTAATAATTTTATTGAAGAGAATATAGAATAATCATGCAGGTGTCATTTTCTGTTTAATGTAATAGGAAAATTCATGTTATTTATGCAACATATATTTTTTAAGCTGTTAATGTTAAGTAAATTTACATTTTATTTAAAAAGACTAAGTAATGCATGTAATTCCAGCATTTTGCAAAGTAATTTTATATTATGTAATTAGTATCACATTTTATTGACACAAACTTACATCAAATACAATTTGATAATAAAAATACTTTAAAATAGTGGTGCGACTTCGCGATTTTGATAACAGATAATACAAACAGATTATATGATTTTACCAACGTAAATCAAGACTTCTCTTCCTACACACAATACATAAAAAATCACGCATTAATTTTTAGTTTTTGTTAAGATCATTGTACTTGGAAGTATTGATGATTAGTAATTATAAACCTGCTGATTTCAATGTGTAAAGAACCTATATAATTTTTTGCAACGTTTTCGGAGAAAATTGCTAACGGTAACTATTAACGACGCATGTTCCTTGGAATTGTTTAACATAAGTACATACACTAAGAACTTGTTTACCCGCATGAGGAATGATAATGGCTAAAAATGATGAAATATTACAGTATTATTTAAAATTGAAACAGGCTGAAAAGTGCATAAGTAAAATAAAAAAATACTGAATGAGTATGACAGCTTACAATGCTCATATGACGTTTTTATTTTTATTGTACACTTTCAGTTTACTACTAATCTTTAATTGCTTACAATTAGTACATGAATTAAAATAAATATTCAAATTGCCAGATGTGCTTTAAAAATGTGTTTACAGCTTAAAATAAATTTTCTAAATATTTATCTTTATAATTATTAAAAGGAAACTAACATAAGATGACAAATTTGAACAATTTATAAACATATTTGTATATTTAAAGTGTTGTTTCATGATTATTGTATACTGTTTAATAAACAGTACTATTCTGTTTAAAAAATTTGTACGGCATTATTTTAATTTTTGAATATTTTAATCTCGATTTTGATTATATTTGTATACATAATGGTGCATCGAAAGACACACTATAGCGATGTCATTGTCAATTTTGAAATGTTCAAATATTGTGTCAATGTCTCCTTACTGTTTGTCAGCAAATAGTTAACTTTTATAGAGAAAAATAATGGCATCCTAGTTCATAATTTTCTACTATCTGAAACAGAAAAACTCAATAAAATATAACTTTTAATAGTCATGAAATCAGTAGTGCCATGAAATAAACAGCAACTCTAGTGCCAATGCCAGGTTTTATAAATGCGAATTAATTATTTTATTTAGGAATATAATTATAACCCAAGATTTTATTTATTATCGCGTTGCATAAAAATAAATATCTACATAGTATATAATATAGTATTTAATCCCGAGTTATTATATAATCCCGAATTTTGAAACCCGAGGTTAAATATTTGTTTATAAAACCGGGCATAAATGTCAAATAAAAATAGTAGCTGCCATTGTGCGCAATTTGTTTATTATTTCATGGCACATCTGATGTGATTAATTTTAACAGTTCTTGTATGTTTCCTGTTCCGTATAATAGAAAATTATGAAAAAAATAATTTACTGTTGCTGAAAAATATTTAGGGCAAATTATATTTGAACATTTCAAAATTAACATTTGAAATCGCTATGGTGCGTATTCCGTTGCACCATCCTGTATGTGAGGTGTTGAATACATATTTTTTTAAACGCATCATATATTTCCTATATTAATTATATGTAGAGTATCCTACACATTTTTTTTCGAATGAATGAATAATCAGACCATACTGTTCAAGGTTATTAACATTTAAAAAATTATCTTCAAGTTCAATGTAACGATTGCATAAATTAAATTTCCCTTATATTATTTCAACAATTATAAATTAATCACTATTCATATGAATTTATTTTGAAAGCTTATAAGGAGTAGAAAGGAAGATATTATTGCTATTTTCTGTGTGAATAGAAATGTATTTTATTGCTATTTCACCAAGTTGTTCTAAATTGTATGCATTGTCTTTGACTTCATATTAAGTTTAAGCAAAATAATTTTCTTTATAAATAAACGTCAATAAAACGGACAAGTTTTGACATCATTTTCAATTTACATAATGAGATATGTAATTTTCATCATATTTAGAGGAATTATTAATATATTATTAATAGGCAATGTTTTGGCTGCCGGCACCGGTTACCATATCTGCAGCCGACGCCGGTTCCCATATCTACAGCCGGCGCATGTTCACATATCTGTATCCAGCGCCAGCTAAATAAAATTGCCTCCCCCATGTTAATTTTTTTTCCGAAATCGACAATAAAGCATATACCTATTATATTAGTTAGTTAATATGTATAGGTACTAAAGGATACGATAACACTCAGCGAAGTTAGCCGAAATAATAGACCAGAAAAGTGTACGGTCACATTTAGGCGCCAAATTCAAACTCTGTTCATAACGCTAAGAACATAATTTTAATCGCCGTGTATTTCTTACCAACGAAATTTTACCTCAACTTTAAAGGCCGAGAAATCTCATAAATGTAAATCTCTTATGCAAAACATTATATGCACCGTATCCGTACAATAATATTCACATGAACTGTACACAGTTTATAATTATTTAAATAAAAATACAACACTACAAAATGCAATGAACGTATATATCGATTGGTGCTACAACTTCGGTATGCAGCCAATCGCAGCACAGCTTGTGTTACACTTGACGTATTTTCAGGCGGGTGAGGAACTATCCACGACATACGGAATTTTAACTTACACGTAATATTTTATTTTCTAATAATTTTCTTACTCTACCTTTTCAAGGATTTTAAACAGTTGCAATCTATTGCTGAATAAACAAACTATCAAATCCTTAACAAGAGCTGCTTAATTTGTATTACAAAATATCTTTTTTTTTGGCAGTAAAATCAAAGTACGTTCCACGCGGTCGAAATCCCACCCGATCGAAATGTACCCCCACCACTTTGTCCGTTCTACAGGAATTCAAATATTTCCACGCCGTCGAATACCACCCGGTCGAAATGTTACACGATACAAATCCCTCGCTCCCGTACCGCTCTCTTTATCGATCGTATTGCATTCTAACAATCTATGCTTCGTGGTAGATTCGCGTCAAAGATAATATATTAAAAAAAAAAATTTAAAACATATTATATTATTAAACAACGAACTATTTAATGAATGAAGCAGGAAAAGAATTTACGTATACATTTTAAGTAAAGCCGCATTCACAGCCCGAAATTTGGTGAAATTCGTGGAGTTTGCCTGGCAACGTGTACTTGCGTTCACAGCGCTGGAATTTGGTGTACACGAATTATAATTTGTAGAAAAGTTTGCAAGCTCCAAACTTTTGTAGCTAATTTAGGGTGCGTTCTACTAATTGTGTAAAATATATTTAATTTGAATGAACTCGTTTTGTTGACGTTTGGGTGATTTGAATAGATTTCATTGTTTTACTTTGTTTTTGATTTATTTTATTATATATTCAAATCTGCCTTTTTCAATAAAGTACAAAACAGAAGATGGAACTTGATAATGAAAATTAAGATAAATAATTTGTCTATTATAATTTACGAGCAATTCTTTTAAAGACAACAACTTTTGTTACTTTTGTTTTGGTGAAATAGTGAAATGTTGAGTAGGTATTAGGAAATAAATTATACACATTTAGATTCAGGAAGACAGTATTTATTTTTTAGAAATTATATTATTGATGGAAAATCTGTCAACATTTAAATTTTATGTTATTAACGTAGAACACTTTTCTTATAAAGTCATAACCAAAGTTGTTGTGGTTATTTCAATGTTTTTAATTTGATGTTTGTTGTATTATTATCTAAAAGAAGTAGTGCAAAGGTCTAAATAATGTATTTGTTACATGTATTTAAAATAGAACTGTCTGTGCTTATGTATAATTATAACCAAAATATAAAATAACTTACAATTTTAATTTTATATGACAATCTAATAACGAGTAGAAATCGCAAGGGAAAGATTGCTATTTTATTGACATGGTTTTTAATAATTTTTAACGAGTTAATGGATGCATTGACAAACAAATGATTAATTTTCAGAAATGTTTATCTTTTTTTGCTAGATGGCATTACGGCACAAATTTCGAGCTGTGAACGGTCAAATTAATTTCTTCAAATTTCAGTACTACAAATTTCGCCGAATTTCGGCTGTGAATGCGGCTTAAACTATTGTTAGAATGCAATACCATCGATAAAGAGAGCGGTACGGGAGCGAGGGATTTGTATCGTGTAACATTTCGACCGAGTGGGATTCGAGGGCGTGGAAATATTTGAATTTCTGTAAAACGGACAAAGTGGTGGGGGTACATTTCGAAACCACGCGGAATTTCGAGAGCGTGGGATTTCGACCGCGCGGGATGCTTCGTAAAATCACACTTCCATAAGAAACCTCTACTAGGGAATTCAAACTATGAACTCGCGCCAAAAGCAAATTGTAACCTTACTTTTCTAATCTATAGCTAAAGTAATACATTACAGACTCTTATGTCAAAATTTAACTTTACATACTCATCTGTCAAACTTGAATTAACCTAAAAACTTCTATAATAAATATACATATTGCAAACTCACTATCACTGGATATTCTGTGTTCACATACCAATCAATTAACGCAGTGAAGACTACGTCTAATGTCTAACTAATCATTTTTATGTTAGTGGTAAATGTTCAAAGAAATGTGATGTTTGTGCTGTTAAAATATTTGACAGATCTTAAGACATTTGACAGTACTTTTGTTACCACGGCCATCCACACCGCAACAGCTAGCATTGGTCGCGTTCAGCATGGTACAGCGCTGGCAGCGCTGAGCACCGAAATTTGCCTAATACAGTTGCTGTACCAATCACATTCGTCAATTCATTGCGTTCGGCAAACTACGGCGCTCAGCGCTGCTAGCGCTGTGCATTGCTGAACGCGGCCATTTGACCTTGACGTCTTACAAATATATAAAATAATGCTATTTATTTATGTTTTTAGTTAGTATTTTAACGATTTCGGAAAAAATATAATGTATACGTCAGCACTAAAATATTTTTTTATTACCCATATGGTTTATTCTACGAGGTGATAGCCGAGGAGAATAAATTCCATATTCGTAATAAAAAATTATACTTTAGTGCAGAGGTATACAAATAACTATTTATTTATTTATTTAAACTAAATTGTATAAAAAAATACTTAATGAGTTTGGACTTGACTATTTCTCTATTAATCTAACCTAACAAACAAATCGCCGGTTCTTACATCTGTAGCCGCTATGAAATTATAGATTATAGCAACCGGCGCGGCTACCATTTAGTTTTTTCACGGCAACGGCAGTTCCATTATTAATATAGAGTTAAAAATATAGTATATAGAATTCGAAAAAAATGGCATTAAAAATTCTGTGACGTCACCTGTGCGTTGTAATACAATCAAGTAGAGCGAAAGAGAGATACAGCATCTCTTTCACTCTCATTGCTTGCATTACATGTACAGATGACGTCACATTTTAAAACGACAATTAGATAGATTTAAAATAAATGTTCAAATACTCCATTGTAGGACAAAATAACGGAAAACTCAGTCGTGAGAACGATTACATAATGTTTAAAATTTACTAATTCAAGCTAAAATAATCAATTTAAATACATGCATTTGTAAATATATGTATGAATGGATGACTCATTGAAATATTAGTTTCATGTTCAAGTACATTATTTGAGTTGGTAACAATCGATAATTTGAAAGTGGTATAATACTTTCAAACCTTCAAAGTATCTCGCAGTATTTTATATAAAATATTTTATTATTTACAATGTAATAAAAATGCACATTTTATTCCCTGCAACGTATTCAATGTATTTTATTCACTCTTTAATATTTTTTATCGCTTGTGAAGATATGAAACATCAATTTCTTAACCGTTATTATATTTTATATTACAGTGATTATCATAGTCATAATATATGCCATTTGATTTATATGACTATAATAATTATTATCTTATAAAATATTTGCAAGGAGATAACATTAAAATACTTTTTTTCTACTACCGCCTGGAAAAGACCTCTATTTCAAAGTTCATATCTTCATTGTGGAAAAGTATTTCACGACGGAAAAATATGATTTTCCTGGACGTTTGATTTTGATTGCAATAATAAAGATAAATATTGATAGAGCTAGGCAATACATGCAAGAAAAGTACTATTACTTTTCTTTACTTGTTGCATACATGTGTACAGGCTGTTGACGATCAGGTGCGAACATAGGATTTTAGTTTTACGCAATTTCCTGCTCTCCTGTTCATTTTACGGAAAAAAACAGTGCAGTGCAAAATTGTACAGAATTAAAAGTTGTATACAAAACTATTTTTACATTTTTTATTATGTTTTTGGTTTCTTCACAAAATTAGAAGGGGTCCTGCACCATAACAAAATATAATAAAAATATATAAGTACTTTATATTTAAAATAATAGTATATTGTGTTATTAGGAGTAAAAGTGATACTTTGTGTGGCGAGCATGGAAGTTTGCACGACGAGCGAAGCGAGTCGGGCAATTGCATGCGAGGCACACAAAGACACTTTTATTCCGAATGGCACATTAATTTTTTTTTTCAAACGCACTACTTTTCTTTTTATTCGCTAATTCTATGTAGTTACTATGGATATTTATTTATTTTATTTCTACGCCGGCGGAGTAGAAATAGCTAATTTCTACGCCGCCGGAGTACAAATAGCTAATTTCTACTCCGCCGGCGTAGAAATTTCCAGCGGCGTAGAAATGAAACTTCTACCTTTTTAAACAAGTTATAAAAATGCCATTTCTACGCCGTTTGAAAAAATAAATAAATAGCGATTAAGATGGATAAACAATTTTTAATCATTACTCTACGAGATATTTGAGGTTTGTTGTCAGTGTCACTGTGACGTCACATTAGTGCTACCTTTCTCTCGCTGCCTACTATAGAGCTTGTCTAAGAGAAAGATATAGCAATAGGTGTCGCCGTGACGTCATATTGACATTAAAAATCAAATACTGTTAAACTAAAAACAATTAAGACTTTTTAATACTACGAATTGCTTCAAAATTAAAAGAACTTTCAGTCAGATTGACGTTCATAAATAATTTCTGAAAACCAGAAAAAAGAAAGCAAAGGGGTAATACCACATTTTCCTATCTAATTTTTTTCTAAAAGTACACTTAAAACTACTTACATAAATGTATATATCATGTCCATGTCACATAAGTTTCTAGTTTTACGGAAATAATTTGAAATAACGCCACAATTTTGTGACCTTGCGTAGTCTCTCCCGTGCTGAGTGTACATAATTATGTCACAACGAGACTCAGAATGTTTGTAAAGAATATCATGAATGAAAAGTATAATAATATTAAATATGTTTGATGAATATTTCATTTATGAAAAAAAAAATCAATATATTTTTTTTGGTATGACGCCCATATCATGGCTATTGCTACGAAGTACAGAAATTTTGAAATTTCTTTTTAAAATTGTGAAGAAACTAAAAACATAATAAAAATGAAAAAACAATTTTAAATATAACTTTTAATTTTGAACAACTTTGCACAAGGTTTTGCCGTAAAATGTACAGGAAAGCAGGAAATTGCGTAAAACTAAAATCCCATGTTAAATTCCTATGTTCGCACCTGATCTATATGTAGCCGTTTTATCTCATTTTTATAAAATGTTTTATGTTTATTGTTCTTATTTTAACATAATCTTTTATATTTAGATTAAACCACAAGGAAAAACTAAGTCACAATGTCGGAAGCACTCTTTGGTGTATGGGATTATGTGGTTTTGATTATTATGCTGATTATATCATCCAGTATTGGGATTTACTACAAATTCACCGGAGGAAAGCAAAAAACTATACAGGTATGGTAGACCAAAATCACAAACAAAAATACCGTAATTACCCGTACAGTAATTCATATTTTAAACACATTTGTAATATTCTTAAACTGCTAATAATAGACATTTCGGGACATTGTGATAAAGTGACTCTTTACGAGACTAGCATAGAATATTATACTTCCTGGACAAGTTTTAAATATTATATTGTATAGGGTAAGGAAACAAGTCAAAAAAATGTACAGATTTCTGACATTATTTGTATCATTTCTGTAATTACTTTTAAATGTATTATCAGTAAGTATGTCAGTATCTATCAAACAACTCTGGCAAGAATTTTTGCTGGAAATGTCATTTTCTAAATTTAATACATAATTTAATTTTGTTTCGTTTTTGACGATTCTAGATTGTAAAATTTCCTTCGTGAATATTTTGGTCCATTATTCCGGATCCATTTTTCTTTTTACTAAAAGTAGTAGCGACCTTTTATTTATCGCGTGTTACAAAACCGTTTAGCATTGCAGTTGCAGACTTGTTTTAATTCATAATAAAATATACCAAACAGTAAATAGGATTTCCTAGACAACGCTCCCGGCAACACCTTTTTAATTATTTTTTATTGTATATCTATTTTAGTGGCATGTTGTAAGCGCTACGAGCGGCAAGGCGAGGAACGAGGCGAATGACAAATGATTATAATACACATTTGCATTGCCACTCGGTTTGCGATTCGACACGCCATTTCTGCGAATGTATAGATGCGTTATAATAATAAACATGGAATAAGACTTAATTCTAGAATAAATTCTCCATAAACGTAATTTTAACAATTTTTTCTTTGTCATTGTACTTCTGTCTCACAATGGACAAGTAGTACCTATCTCTCACTATTGGGGCCGTTATGTCACACATTGGGGTAGTTAGCTTTTTCAGCGCCCGGGGCAAAATATTCGTAAGTGCACCCCCTCCCATAAATAAAGTGTATTCAAATTATTATAGTCATTGAAGTCTTTGCCGCCTACCAACTGCGGCGCCTGCTCCCTTCGCGCCACCCCCCACCCCTCGGCATTTTTCAATAAATTTATTATTTTTTTCTCGTGTATCATTAATTTTTTGGAAAAAAAATAAAGGTCTTCATTATGTTTGTTAAAGATTAAAATAAATAAAAATAAAATATCCTGGAAACACCGATTCGGCTGTATCATGTAAGCACAAAAATGTTATTATTGTTTTCGACTATTTTTACGATTCCGGGAATTGAAAAATTATAAACAATAGCATATTCGGTTGCAGTATTTTTTTCTGTAGCAAGAGCCTAAATACAATTTTGCACTAAAATAATTAGGCGAACAAATAACTGTACATTAAAATTTTATCATTGAAACCCCTATGCTGTGTCGTCCTAGTCACTGTATACCGGGTGGTGCTCGAAATCCGTTACATAGGTATTTAACATGGGAAAACAGTTTTTCCTTGCGCGTTGTTTCCCAAAGTAGTACCTATCTCTCACTATTGGGGCCGTTATGTCACACATTGGGGTAGTTAGCTTTTTCAGCGCCCGGGGCAAAATATTCGTAAGTGCACCCCCTCCCATAAATAAAGTGTATTCAAATTATTATAGTCATTGAAGTCTTTGCCGCCTACCAACTGCGGCGCCTGCTCCCTTCGCGCCACCCCCACCCCTCGGCATTTTTCAATAAATTTATTATTTTTTTCTCGTGTATCATTAATTTTTAGGAAAAAAAATAAAGGTCTTCATTATGTTTGTTAAAGATTAAAATAAATAAAAATAAAATATCCTGGAAACACCGATTCGGCTGTATCATGTAAGCACAAAAATGTTATTATTGTTTTCGACTATTTTTACGATTCCGGGTATTGAAAAATTATAAACAATAGCATATTCGGTTGCAGTATTTTTTTCTTTAGCAAGAGCCTAAATACAATTTTGCTCTAAAATAATTAGGCGAACAAATAACTGTACATTAAAATTTTATCATTGAAACCCCTATGCTGTGTCGTCCTAGTCACTGTATACCGGGTGGTGCTCGAAATCCGTTACGTAGGTATTTAACATGGGAAAACAGTTTTTCCTTGCGCGTTGTTTCCCAAATTATTTTGGAAAAGAATACTTCAAATAAAAGTTGTATATCATGAAATTCTGCAGTTGTCTGAATAAACAAAATTAATTTTGTATGCTTTATAACGGCAGAAATTTGATATAAAAATCATGATCAAAATAGTGATAGATGTGGAATTAAAACTAAAAGCATAACAAATGTAAGATTTTTCTATCTGTCTGAAAAAGCCTCAATATTTACCAGTTAAAACATCAATAATTTGTTTGTCATTTTGTTTTAATTTCACGGCTAGCTCTATTAAACTATAATTTTCAAAATTTTCATTCTTAATTTCTACTATACATACGAAATGTTTACTAATTTATAAGTAGAACTTTATACTCTACAACCTTTATTTGAATTTTTTTTTTCTAAAATAATTTGGCGGTAACGCGCAAGTAAAAACTATTTTACCATGTTAAATGCCTATGTAACGGATTTCCAGCGCTACCAGGTATGTTAAAGTTAAAATTAATTTCTAATGAAAACAACTTTTGTCTGTTTCAGGAATATTTACTCGCAGACAGTAACATGCCAATCCTTCCCGTAGCATTTTCCCTTATGGCGTCCTTTATGTCTGCTATAACTCTTTTAGGAGTTTCAAACGAAAACTATTCATTTGGAGTTCAATTTATTGTTATTAATTTCGCCTACGGTCTTGCCACACCAATTGCAGCTTATCTTTATATTCCAGTATTTTTTAAATTACAAGCTACCAGTGCTTATGAGGTATGTAAATCGAAATTTCCATGTACAAAGATAAGAATAAGAATTTTATGTTAAGATTTTTTATTGTAGTATTTGCAAAGAAGATTTGGGCAAACCACAAGACTAGCTGCAAGTTTAGCATACAGTTTTCAAATGATTTTGTATATGGGTATTGTATTGTATGCACCGGCGATTGCTTTGGAAGCCTTAACTGGTATATCTAAAGTAGCAGCCATTTTAACAATTGGTAAGTTATTTTTTTGTTTGAATAATCTTTTGTGTTCTATTTATAAACTATTTTAGTGTTGTCAGTTTTACATATAAATAAATATGTAAAACATTTGACACAAATTCCACATAATTGTTGGTTTACATTTAACACAGAATCTGTCAAAGAAACACGTAATAATTACTGCAAAAAAATAAAAATAAAATACAAAGTACATGCGCGTACTTGCTACTAGCGTCATCTGTACTTCTAACCGCATACATTTAACCTGAAATGAGCAACAACATATCGAATATACGTCATAGTTTCCAAGGACGTTTCTAGATTTGTAAAGAATTTCAATTTTCCAACATCTAATTATGAATGAAACTTTTTTTTACTGAACATGTTTAATTATATTTTTCTATTATATGAAGAAGTAAACTATAGAAAAAAGTTACTATTTTGCATAAATTCCGTATCACAAGAATACCCTATTAATGGCTGTATTCTGAACAAATCTGTAAGTCATATATCTGTAAATAATTAACAAAATCGCAAAGAAAGCTACCGCTCATGTACAACTTTATATTAATCAACAAAAATAAATGCGTTTTTGTCAGTTTTTTATAGATTTACAGATCTGTAAAACTTACAGATTTGTTCAGAATTGACCTGTTCTATTTATCATTTTCAGCAATTATATAAATATCTTTATATATAAACAATTAATTAAAATCTCTTTAAATAAATAATGATTATTTGCACACCCAGCAATGGGTAATATGCCGTGATGATATATTTATTTTATTTTTAAACATAATTTAAAATATACTGAAATTTGAAAAGAATTTGAGGCTCCAATCTTTAGCTTGTTTATCCCGCTATGTATATCGTTTTAAATTTATCTAATGTGATACCAAAGTCGCTAGACAGAAGAACTAAATAAACATTTTTATCTTTTTCAGGTCTTGTTTGTACATTCTATTCAACAATAGGCGGAATGAAAGCTGTTTTAATGACCGATGTTTTCCAATCTATTTTAATGTTTATTGCCATATTTAGCGTCATCATTTGTGCTGCTATTGAAGCCGGAGGATTGAAAGAAATATGGAGAATTGCGGACGAAGGCGGGAGAACAAATTTATGGAAGTAAGACAAAAAAATATTAATATAAATAAATAAAATAAACACTGAAAAAATAATTAAAAAATAATATTGTATTTCATACAAACTATCTATATAAAATATGGCTTAATATGTTACGTGTCGTTTTGAAACTTTACAATTTAATTATATTTTCTATTTTAGTTTTTCGCCGGACCCAACGGTTAGACACAGTTGGTTTACACTAATTATTGGTGGCATGGTGACGTACTTAACCCTATATGCTGTGAATCAAACTCAGGTACAAAGATATTTAACAGTGAAAGACTTAAAGAAAGCGCAAACAGCACTATGGCTTAATTGGCCTATTTTAACGTTACTCAGCTTGAGTACTTCATTCTCAGGACTGGCTATATATTCTAAATACTATAACTGTGATCCTATGAGAGCCAAAAGAATTACAGCCCCTGACCAGGTAAGAAAAAAATCTGATGTGGCCAACACATGACCTCCCGTCAATTCCAATAGCAATAAGCTTTAAGTAAAGTACCACTTCCGGTTGATCGTTTGTAAACAAAATCTAATTTGGTGTTCCAATAAATAGAAAAGTCTGTAATACCAAATTTTAGATTATATTATATTATGTTTTTCCTCGAAAATCTGTTAAGAGCTCCAAATTAAGTATCACTTCCAGTTTATCATATAGGTATGGTCAAAATATAATGTTGTTTCAAATTATACACGAGTTTTAAATACCATTGAGAAGTTTTGAATCATGTTTTAACATATTTTTTCAAGAAAATCTGTTTATACCTTCCTGTGAAGTAGTACTTCCGGTTTATCAATTTTAGAAAACATCTAGTATGTCGTTTTCATTAATATAAAAGTCTTAAATACCAAATTTGAAAAGTTTTGGAATGTATCAATTTATTTTTCACGAAAATCTGTTCAGAGCTTTAAATAAAGTATCACTTCCGGTTTATCAATTATAGCCTAAATCTAATATGTTGCTTCCCTTTATATAAAAGTCTTAAATACTAAATTTGACAAGTTTTGGAATATATCATATTATATTTTTCACGAAAATCTACTCACAGTTTGAAGTAAAGTATCAAAAAATCTAATATAAAAAATCTTAAATACCAAATTTGAAAGTTTTGGAATATATCATAATATATTTTTTACGAAAATCTATTGAAGGCTTCAAGTAAAGTATCACTTCTGGTTTATTAATTTTAGCCAAAATCTAATATGTTGTTCCCCTTGATATAAAAGTCTTAAATACTAAAATTGAAAAGTTTTGGATTATATTTTAATATAGTTTTTCATTAAAAACTGTTATGGGCTTCAAGTAAAGTATCACTTCCGGTTATCATCGTAAAAATAGTAAAAACGTGTTGTGGGGACCCTAATTCGTGTATATTCACTGAAAACTCACCATTGAATTTTTGGACCGATAACATTACCTCCCTTACCTAAAAAATATAATTCAGAAAAATTCGGTCTGTATAAAACTAGAAAATGACCACTGTACTGTCTATCCACAACAGTTTTGAGAGATATATGTATATATTATCTACAGAAATATGTGACTAAAATCAGATTGACACCCCTAAAAACTATTTTATAATAACAGACAACGTTTGAATTACTTGTAAAGTAATATTCATTGTTAATCCTATTATTATCGTTATAGTTTTCGTTTCACCACATTTCACTCAATATTTCCTATTTGTATCCAAATAATTTTGACTCGCATCCAATTTGCAACAATGTCATAAAGAATAAAACTATTTATACATATTAAAAATAAGTGCATGCATACTATACAAATACATAGTATTCGTATAGTTGCAGTTGCAATATTAATTTTAAAAGCCATAAATTTTTAGAGTGATATATGATATGCTTAGTAATGTAAATTATAAATAGCATAACACAGTAAAATTTGAGAAAATGATTACACCCGCTAAATTTTTTATTTTGTAAATAATTTATACGTATGTAATTGAATATTAATAATAAGAAAAACAGAAAATAAAATAAACCGTAAATTACTTATGAGATAAATGAAATAAACAAATATGCATGTTGTACAAATCAAATATTTATAAACTGTGATTATAGTTATATTAAATATTTCTATTCATCACTAGTGCTAATACATATTGATTTTATTTATATCATACATTTATTTATAGATTTTATTATTATTATTATCATTAGTGGTATTATAAAAATAGCAATATGATGTCAATGCATAATATTTCATATTCTTTAACATATATTATTATCAGTTTTGTTTTGGTTGTATAGTACAAAATTTATAATAGGTACATTACTATTTTCATATTTAATATAATTTTTATTTCTAGTTAATGCCTATATACGTAGTCGATACAATGACTTACATCCCTGGAGTATCCGGCCTTTTTGTCGCTGGCATATTCAGCGCATCTTTATCAACCGTCTCAGCCGCTCTTAACAGTTTAGCAGCTGTGACCCTCGAAGACTATTACAAAGTATGCATATTATCATCCAATGTCTTCTATCCTCTATATAAAAATTATATTTCAGCCATTGTACAGAAAATTGTACAAAAAAAATGTTCCTAATAACCAATCAACTCTACAAAGTAAAATAATGGCATTTATTTATGGACTAGTATGTTTAGCAGTAGCTTTTTCGGCGGAACATTTGGGAGGAGTACTGCAAGCATCGTTGACTATTTTTGGTGCAATTGGGGGACCATTGTTAGCCGTTTTTACTTTGGGGATGTTTACTACGACTGCCAACGAAAGCGTAAGTTTCCTAATCAATTATATTATCTTACATAGTTATTTCAAAAAGTCTCCAAATAGAATTACTGTTTCCTTGGTATGCTTTTCACAAAGTATGCAATTCAAAAGTTAAGTCCTTGTACCGTTAATATTCTGCATTTGTGCTGTTTTCCCAAATCAGAAATCCTATCAGATTCCTTTAAAACTTATACAACCACTTCCTTACAAGTTCATAATCGTATAAGTACGACAGTATATTAAAACGTGTTTTATAAGACATGTTTTTTTCGCACGCGTCGAAATTTAGAAAACAATCGTTAGCGAGTTTTCTAATTGACAAGTACGAAAGAAAGTCTTATAAAATGAGTTCTTTATACTATTTTTTATATTTTGCGCCTTCTACAATAACATTTACTTACTTAATTTGTGATTATATTTGTACCCATTTGTACGTTTTCCCTAAATAAAAAAAAAAACAATAATAATTTCGACATTATATTATTAAAATGAATTGTCAATTAACTATAAATAAATTAGGTAAAAATGGGTTAAAGAAACGTCATCTAGTACCAACCGTCTAAAACAAAAAATTGCGTATCGAAATGAAGGTCATTACGATACGCAATTGAACGCAAAATATAAAAAATGTATTAGAGAATAATGCTGAAAATAATTATTTCATAATCAAAATTAACACATGGCCCGTATTACGAATACACTATTATAATAATAACAACAACACTATTATGAAGCACGCTTTTATATTATTATCTATTGAGTTTGAGGTTAAACGTTAAGTACTTTTAATAAAATTTAATAAAACGTGTTTAGAAAAAAGTTTTCACTCATAATTTGATGTTAGAAAATTGAAATTCTTTGCAAATCTAGAAACGTCCTTGAAAATTGTGACATAGGTTCGATATGTTGTTGCTCATTTCAGGTTAAATATATGCGATTAGAATCATAGACGGCGCTAGTAGATACTACGCGCGTATATTTTATTTATTTTGTTTGCTGTAATTATTACATGTTTCTTTGATATTTGTTTATTTATCTGCGTTTTCTTCTTCAAAAGTTATAAACAGGCAATGGGTTTAGGCGCCGAAGTTCGGTGCAGATGTTTAAAAGCGGATGAGCGTCATAAGCGCTCCATGATGGAAAAATTAAATTTACATGAAATTTCAAAAAAAAAAAATATTTTTCTTGATATACGAGTATGTGTAGTATAGTGTTTCTTTCTCAAAATTAGATATTCACAAACATCCACTTGCACTTCTGAACTAATAAAAAAAATGCAATCAATGGACCTTTTTCACTGTCGATATGCGCATGCTTGCTGAGTTAGAGTGAGAGATCCTATGGTCGCCGTGAAGTGAGATATCAATTGGATCCAACTTCATAGTTGTTTATATTTTGTCAGTAGTAGCTGTCAACTGTATCTCTATTGTCTTGATTTTTTTAATTCCTCATGGGAGGGGTATATTGTTGTGTCCCAGATTTTTAATTTCATTGCAGCCTTGACGTTGCATTTTATTTGTATTAAATTATTATTATAATGTAACATTACTTGTGCTTTTGTTACTTTTAAATATTTTATAGCCCGCATTATAACTTTTCCTATATTTTCCATTTTCTGAGAAAATATGTATTTTATTTTCGTTATAATTTTTTGGAAACCGGAAAGAATATTTGGTCCAAATGTTATTTGTATCTTGCATAAAGTTCACTATAACAACGTGAAACAATTATCAGTTATAATAATGCAACAAAAATTATAATTTTTGGTGTTCATATTTACACAGTGACAGTTGGCAGATATAACCTTGCGACTTCTGCCCCTCTGCCCCCTTACACTCAACGCGAACATACTTTTTACCTTTCGCTAAGAGGGTATTGTATTCATGCTAAAAATCGCATATCCAGATTTTAGTGAATAAGCACGTTTTAAGGTCCCTAGAATCCGATGATGTCCGTATGTGTGTGTGTGTGTGTGTGTGTGTGTGTGTGTGTGTGTGTGTGTGTGTGTGTGTGTGTGTGTGTGTGTGTGCGTGTGTGTGGATGTTGGATTCACGATTTCTCAAATACTATAAGACTTAAGACATTTTTAACTACGGATTCCTCAATCTAACAATAATGGGAAGAGTTGATTAAGTTTTGGTAACAATTGGACAACCGGAAATAGTAGTTACAAGAAAAAAATCATCTAAATATTATTTATCGAAAATTTATGTAAATACTTATATTAAAGAACGTTAAATTCTTTATTCGATAAATATAAATTCATTATTATATCTTCTATAGATTTAGAGATAAAGAAATGCATATAAAAGAATTTGATGTAAAAATTCTCAGATCAAACTACTTCAAGGCAAGGAATTCAAATGTTTGTGATTGACACATAAATGTCACTGTCAAAAATATTTGTATGCCACTGTCAAAAATATTTGTACATTATTATGAAGATTATGAAATAAAAAAAGTCAACAGCGCAAAAGAATATACGTAAAAAATAATATAAAAGGAATTTGCGAAAAAATGACGAATATAATGAAAAAAAGGATAGTAGAAAAAGAAAATTTCAGGATATTGAATATAAAGAAAATGTATGTATTGTACATAATTTATATTAAAATATCCCATAGATTTTGCAAATATATGTGAGAATTATTTTGTAGTGAGACATGAATATATGTATTTGTATTTAAAAATATTTTTCGTTTTATGCGTACAACCAGGTAAAATATCTGGCGAGAGGTTATGTGCTGGCCACATCAGATTTTTAGTTTAGGAATAAACCAATAGGTGTCTCAATTTCAGTGAAAAAGCTCTATTTTGCGGAATTGTTTGGCCCCTCTTCCTGTTACACAGTGTATTCAAATTTGTTTATTGATTAACATCTCATATTTTTCAATAGTAATAATTAAACTTTCTCTTTTAAAAATATTAACGCAAAATTGCTCGGACGTGGCTCGGACTTTTACTGTATATTTTGTGTTGACCAATTTTTTTGTTTAATTTGTCACTGATTGCGAATTCATTTCTTTTTTATAGGGCGCATTAGTCGGTCTGGCAACAGGCTTGGCTTTCAATTTATGGATAAGTTTCGGAGGTCCAAAACCTCCCTTACCAGTTTTACCAGTTTCTATTGAGGGATGTAACAGTACAATTTATTCTAATTTTACAGGAACAACCACGTTTACTCCCATAGATGTAATTAATACTACTGTACCCAGTGTAATAATTGCTGATGATAGGTAAGTAATAATTAAGTAGAATGCGACTGATAAAGTAACAATAATTAATCTTACTTATGTTACCTGCATGTTATGTAACCATAATTATTAATTTAAAAAATTACTAACACGATAATTAGAAAAATTTAGTATCTCTTCGTTCTGGAAGTAATTTCAATTAGTATTATTTATGCGAAAATGAGCAAAAAAATAATTTGTTTCAATTTAAATATTTTTTCTGTAAACTCTATAAAAGATTTTTTTATTTTATTTATTTTAGAGTATAAACTAGTTTTATTTATTGCTTAAAATATTAAAAAAAGTGCAATAAAATTGTCATTTTTTACTTTTTCACACTAGTAATCCTAAGAAGTAGTAATGTAAAAAAATCCTATTAACATTCATTTTAAAACTTTCGCGAGTTTTCATTACTCATGTCAAATTTCCTTCAAACTATTATTTAGGGTATTTCAAAAATACTAACAAGGATAGTGATCGAACAAAAATTTGTCTATGTCAATAAATAGACTATAAAAAAACAATAAAATTTTATATGAGACGTTTTTCTCAATTTCTAGTAGTTACGAACTTATTTGAAAAATAAATATTGCCCAAGGTCGCCACAATATTTAACATAGTACAATTATTTGATTTTAAAAAAACAAAAGTACATCTAAGATGACCTCTGAAAGGTAATCAAAAAATCCCATTTAATCAAAGTCGTAACTCTTATAGTTTTCGAGATAGCAGACGTAAACCCCGTAAAAACTCATTTTTCACTGCCTCAAATCTCGGAAACTATGGAAGATCGGATCCATGTTGATTAAGCTTTTTTACTCATTTTGGTCAGTACTATATGCCCTTAAATTTTTTACAGTATTTTTGAAACACCCTGTATTTTCCGACAAAGACAGAATATTGTGTTCTAGTAACAGTTATTTGTTTTACTTAGGCACTAAAATAACAAATGTACAGCAGAGGTGCTGTTTTCGAAGCTACAAATCTGTGTTTACTGCCGTGTTGAATACATTATTTTTTGTAGATTTTAGAATTATTATTTTGAAAGTTATCGCTATTAAATTGTTACTATGCGTTTGTATAGCTGTAAAAATATTTTACTGCCTAGGCAGTAAAAGTGTCATTTTACAGACTGTTATTTGTCAAAAAATCGCACTTTTATTGTCAATCGGCAAAAATGTAATTTCAGTTATAATAATAGTCGCAATTTCTTATGGCATGTAATATTTTTTATTCACAAAATAATTCAATTTTTTTCTTTTGTTGCACAAATAACTATCTGTGTAATATTTAAAAAAATAATTCGGTTACAAGCTACAATTTATTCATCCTATCATTAAAATATATTTTTTGTTCTAGTGAATATTTCTGGCTCTATAAAGTATCCTATTTATACACTAGTTTAATTGGACTAATTATTACATTTGTAATTGGATATATCGTCAGCATGCTGAATAAAAAGGACAACACGGATTTAGATCCGAATTTATTCGTTCCTCCATTAGAACGTAAACTCAGAAAAGTGTGGATCAATATTCACAAAGAAGTAAGTAATGTATTAAATTATTTAATCATAATTATTATTATTTTTTTGTTATCCTAGGAACAAGAAAATATCTTATTTATGTTCTGTTTAGATCTCAATGTCACAAGAAAATCTTCAACCAAATAACCAAGAAATGTACAAGAAACAAGCCGTATATTAACAAAAATATATTTAGGAAATTTTATGTTTTGTATGACACAAAATTGTTAGATTAGTCTGTGATAATCACATCCGAAGACTATAACATCATCTTCAGAATCATTTGCCATTTTAAACATTACTTGACAACGTACTTTTTATTTATTTGAAACAAAGTTTATATAGTAAGAAACGAAGGGCTTCCAAATTAATTGTAAATTATAGATATTTTATTGCTCGATGTTTTTATAGTAGCAACAGTTAATTGTTTTCTGTAGCTGATCTCAAAAATTGTCACGAATTACGATATTATTTCAGACGTACTATAGAAATTTTTTATACCGAATTAGTTTTGTAAGAAATAATTTTGTACGATTTTACTTCAGGTTCTATTGCATTGGAGTGTAGATAATTATACAATGTTAAATTTTTAATTATAGGTAGTTGGATTGTACTCGTAAGCTTGAACAGTATTTTGTTATCTGTAAAACAGTGTTAATATTTTATGAATATAACAGTTTATTTTAAAATATAACGCACTTTATTTTTATCTTAATAAAAAAAATCTGATGTGGCCAGCACATTACCATCCGTCAGTTCTATGTAATTTGTACAAATTTCATACAGAAAGTTCCTTACTAAAGATTCTATTTCTTGTATATTACCTTCCGGCAGTTACATGTATTTTATGCAAATTCCATACAGAAAATTTATTGCAAAAGATTCTATATTTCCAATAGAATTATAAGACAAACACACTATGTCAATTTCACTTGACACTGACATCTTTCAATCAGAATTTTCTTAATATAATAGCTGTTTCCATAGCTACGGCTACTTTATGAAATTTAATTTCTTTATAATTTTTTAACTCTATATCCATTTAAAATGCAGTCAAATCGTATAGAGAATAAAATATTCTTTAATATTTATAATAACATCAAATGTGAAAAATTGATATTTAACATAGTTTTTTCAAGAAAAACTGTTAAAATCTTCAAATGATGGTACTTCCGGTTGACCAATTGTAACCAAAATCTAATCAGATCTTCATATGAATGTAACGAAGAAGAATACGAAAAAAATATAATTTTATAAATTGATATATTAGAGGTATCGCAGACGAAATTTTTGTTACATATATATATATATATATATATATATATATATATATATATATATATATATATATATATGTAACAAAAATTTCGTCTGCGATACCTCTAATATATCAATTTATAAAATTATATTTTTTTCGTATTCTTCTTCGTTACATTCATATGAAGATCTGATTAGATTTTGGTTACAATTGGTCAACCGGAAGTACATAAGTATATATATATATATATATATATATATATATATATATATATATATATATATATATATATATATATATATATATATATATATACATACAGACGTCATCGTAAAAATAGTAAATTCGTATTCTAGGAACCCTAAAACGTGCTTATTGATTAAAAACTCATCATCGATTTTTTTTTTTTATGTTAATAAAATAATAAATACTTATAAATAGTTAAATAAAATAACGAAAACAAAAGAAATCAGAAAGTCAACAATATAAAAATGCAACTAACAATACATATATGTACAGAATGTGCTGCAATTCACGTACAAAAAGGTCATTATTATTAAAGGAAATTTAATAAAGCGCGTTATTTAATTGTCCTTATAGTTGTTAAATTTATTAATACATCAAAGTAAATATTCACTGTACTGTCATCATTAGTTAGAGATCAAGAACAATTAGAATATTCCCATAAAAAATTCCATGTGATCGTTGAACGAAGATTTATTACAATTTTCCTTAATGTAACATGATAATTTGCAGATAGATAAATGTAAACAGAAGTGTATTTTGATATAATGTATAACCGAATGGAAAATAATCGGTCACGCAATCTTCCATAAATTATTTATTTCGCGGCCGTCGTTTCGACTGTACAATTCTTCTTCAGGGCTCTGAAGGTACTCATGGATGAATACAAATATGAAGGTTACAAGCATTATACAAAGTACAATACAACAGAAATAATATATAAACTTTTAAAATATTTATTTACTATTGTGGAAACAAACGAGTTACTATAATAGTTACTAAATGTAAGTGTAACGTTAAAAGCACTTTCAAAATTTAGAATTCGGACAAAACAGACTTTTTAACGGTACGCGACAGCTGGGCGATTGTCAACTGAACGATGGACAACTGGGCGCCGCAACATAAGGGCGATGGTAACTACATAAACTCAAAAATCTTACATGTTTAACAGGTATAAAATTTGTTGACTTTTGTTCCAACAGGAAAAATTGTTAAAAGTGACGCTCTGATTTTTGTAAATAAACGTTAACATAACCTAACCTAATGTGTAATTCTACACATCTATTATTTTATCGCCCAGATATAGCGGCGCCCAGTTGATCGTGTCAGTTTTGTTAGTGAGGCAGAAAAATGCATCACGAATGTTGCCGGAATATTTCAAAATTGTTATTGCGACAAAATGAATTTGAAATTCTATAACTACAATAGATGTATTATAAAAATTAATTTGTAATTATAATTAGTTGAAATAAATGGGGTCCTACACTATAACAAAAAATAATAAAATGTACACTTTATCCTTAAAGTACTACTTAATAAATAACGATTAAGATTTAAAAAAACATTTTTTTTGTTATTACTTTGCGAGATATTAGAATTTATTAGTGCCACTATAGCTACTAGATAAGTTGCAGCTGTCTTGTCCGCCATTTTGGAGCCACTTAAATCATTCAATATCAGTGTTACAGTATTATTAATCATAGAAATTATCCACAATGACGGGTTGTTCTGCTCCAAATTTTGCAAATCATTTCAGAAATGGTTATAATTTTTACAGATACTTATATTTTTCTCTAACCTCAAAAATCTTGACGAATCGTATTTTTTCTTGTTTTTTCTTGGTTTATTATTTTAAATAAATATAATATGGCAAATATTGAAGTTATATTTACTTTATATTTATATTTAATAGTTACTACATCAACTTATAAAAAATGTACTTTTATTTCATAATTCACTGCGTTCATTCTGGAACTAATATGGCGGACGAGCCAGCTATGTATTATCTAGTAGCTGTAAGTGCCACTGTGACGTCACACTATTTCTCGCGTAGCCTACTATAGAAACTGGTGCGCGGAAAATAGCTATGTAGGTTTCATTAAAAATCAAATACAGTTAAAATAAAAATAATTATGACTTTAATACTACGAATTGCTTCAAAATTAAACGAACTAATAAATAAATAATAAAAAAAATTAGAGTGCAGGACCCATTATGTTTTCCGGATAATTCGAGAATTTTCAACATGACGTCAACAAAATGACTACATATTTATAACAATAATTTATGGTTTTTCTATATTATCTTAATTATATATAGAGTAATTGTAAACAATAATAAATGTTAATCTGATTGTGAATAATAAGATATGATGAATAAATTTAAATTTATTTAACAGCACCATCAAATTATCAATCTAACTCACATACTAAATTGCATATAAACAAATATGACCACTGTATCATTTTTATTACTCTTTAATTATGGATGCAACAATTGTCCGTCAATCAGTTAGGGTCACTCGGATCCTCTTCATCAATTGTTCCTCGCACTCGCGCATGGCCAACTATTCTGCGTGTGTAGCCAGCCGCCGCAAACCAACGTAAACGAACATCCATTCCAGAGCCTGCTTTACCGCGCTACTGTTCGGATCAATCTGGTTAAATCCGCAATTTTTGGTTCTAACCGGTTAATACTGTCTTATCTGAAAACTTAGGATTTTTACTACCTTAGGCAGCGCATGGCTTACTTCGATTTGCGACTGAGAGCAACTACGCAGGTGATCCAAAGGTATTCACTTGTTTTTATCAACGGATGATGATGATGGTTGTTGCTATACACGTGGTTTTTTGTTAGATCCGGATGAATAAGAAATGGAATATCTAATATCTTTATTACCTTTCATCGAAGTTCTTGGAAAATAATAAAAAATATTTAAATATGTACCTGTTACAATAACATTAAGTACCTATACCGAGAATAGTCACAATTTGACCCATATATAAGGTCATTGACTAAATATAACACAATAACAGTTTTTTAGAGATTTTGTAAAGAAAGAAATAAATATAAATAAAAATTTATTATATATTGTTGCGGTGTGCCAATCTTATTTTGCGAATTTGTTTTATATTGACATATTTTTCCCATGCTGGGTGCAGGCAGGCCCGATTCTAGCGGGTGTTCATTTTATTCCCAGAACAAAGGCGGCTAAGCATGGGGGCGGCGAAGCCGTCCTAATTTTTTATAGCAAATAAAAGATAATTTAAGAATTTTAAATATATTAACACATTATGTTATAAACATATTAATATGGCATTATTCTTTTAAATACTTGGTCTGGTTTCAACTATCCTAATTTAAAGTTTATTTTATTAAAAGACTGAGTATACGTATGATGTCAATCAGTGGCGAAACTAGAAATCTTGTGCCCCAACGAGAAAATTTTCTGGGCCGCTCCAAGAAAAAATTTAGAAGCAAAAAAATCTTAATTTTTACATTATACAGTGACAATAATAATTTTTTCTTTGCATTATTATTAATTTTTTTTTTCATTATTGTAATCAGATTTTCTTTGTTTTAATCAAGCTTTTCTTTGTAGTAATCAAAAATCTTTTAAAAAAAACCCTAAGGATAATCAGAGGAACATATTTTGATTAAATTGCCCCACTCTGGATACACTTATATGTACATAGATACAGGGTATTAATCAAAAAGCGGGCCATAGGCGTTTAACATTGGAAATTAGTTTTCCTTTGCGCAAAATTAATTTTAGACAAAAATGTTTCAAATAAAACTTGTGGATAATTAAATTCTACGCCTAATTCACTATACTTGCTTTTAAACATGGTATTAGGTAAATGATTTTATTTCTAATTCATTGTGCGCTATAGAACTATGCTCTGTTCCATTTAAGCTAATCAGAAGATGGCGCTCGCATCAGCGCCAGTGTTATCAGGTTACGCGCCAAGAATATTTATTCAAACTTTCTCTGTGGACCAAGCTCTTTTTTTGACTAATTTTGATATTTCTATGTCTCTTAAACCTAGTTTGTATAATTTTAGCTGATTTGATTAATTTGAAACCAATAAAAGGGCGTCGGACACCGGTGCCCGCTCTGGCCCTACAGTTCGTTCAGCAAGAGTGTAAAGCACGTTAATATCAAAAATACTACACTGGACGGCCTAATTGAGAAAAATGTGATCAAGAAGGTCATTATATAATGCCTACAATGCGATGGAAATGTATGATTCTGCCTCGATTCGAATGTTTCAATAATTTTCATTAAACAAATAAGCAATTTTTGTTATATTTCGAATGCACATTTATATTCCTTTATATATTGCCCATTTTCTTAGCTACATCATGTTGCTAAATATAAAGAGTTCCCATTTATTTAGTTTTTAATGATTTTTCGAAATAAAACAAATTTTTCTGCCTTAAAATTGTTGCTACAAATTTCGGAGCGACAAAATAGAATACGCCAAGCGGACACCGGTGTTCGCCATGGCGGACACCGGTGACCGCCATGGCGCTTAACCTGTTAAGTAAACTTGTCCCTTGTCTCCAATTTCAACCAATCAGAGAGGTCGAAACAATTCCCTAATCTCTGCAATACTGAATAGCCTAAATGGAACAAGGTATATTTATTTAAAAAACGACAAAAAATAAAATGGAGGGGCGGCATTTTTACATAAGAACAAAGGCGGCTGATAAGTTAGGATCAACCCTGGGTGCAGGGTGTTTCTCAAACGCCACCACACTGATCGTAAGAGTGCTGCGGTGCTGGGGAGACAACAGAGAGATTATTAAAATAAAAAATTAATATCACTTTTACTATTTTCATTCTTCAGTACACGCACCCGATCTCAGGGACCAATGATAATTAAGATATCCATTATTTCTGTAATCACAAGAATGAATTAAAAAGAAAATAATAAAATATAATTATTTACAGTTTATTTACCATTTACTGAGGCTTATTTTGTCGATAAGGCCATATACCTCGTTTTTTAGTAGAATGGACCCTCAGGCCGGTGCGTGCACTTGTGTGTCAAAATTTAGTGCGTGGTGGGTTAAATAACTAGCAGCTCTACTTGATAAATTTAAATAAATAGAAGCTTATTGTATAATTTAAATCAGCTGACAATAAATCATATGAATTCATACATAAATACATGGAGTCTTGTGGCCACGTGCATGAATGTCTGGTCGCGAATCAGGGAAACCGAGTTCGATCCCGCCCGACGCAAAAAATATTTCGATTTTTAAATGGTACAAAATTGACCCCTGTGGTTCACTCTCCACGCCAGCAAAGTGTGCTCGTGAGGTGGCGCCTGGTAAACGCCCGCACGATACAAATATGTCATCATCATTAGATACCGAAAATAGAGCAGATTGGCACACCCAGCAATGGGTAATATGCCGTGATAATATATTTATTCATTTATTTCATAAATGTATGTTTATAGCAACAATAGATCTTTTCAATTTAACGGCTATCTCTTTCTATCGCTGCAAATAGTAAGAAAATGGTGCGAACAACTGCCAGTTAGGCTGTCAAACGAAACGTCAAAAATATTTTGATCGTTAGACATTTTAACTTCACTAAAAGCTTTTGTAACTTATTTCGATAATATTTTTTAGAGTTATCTGAGATATTCTCACATTTTACGTCTAATTTTTTTATACTCAGTCCGTTTTAACTATAGAGCGGTGTGAAAATAGGAGCAGTTTGATCTTCGCACCACTTTATAGTTAAAACGGATAGAGTTTGGAAACAAACGCCATAGGTATCAGTTGTACTTACTAAGCGCAGATCCCCAATGCGCATATCTTCTATCTCATTTGAAATTGAAAAGGTCTATTTCTATTGAAAAATATATTAAAAAGTCAACGTAAAATAAATAGGGCGCCGTGAACCAGAATAGTTTGGGAAGCACTGAATTAAAGAATCTTTATTATTAAAACAATAATAAATACCCGTATATGTTATATCAAAAATTAAATTCAGAAATATTCAAATATACAGAGTGTTCAGATTTAGAAGGCCACCATTGGGATCTTGGAAACTATAAGACAAAGATGCTCAAACTTTTACTATATCGGAGATCGACCATAATACTTTTTGGCGGTGAGCGGTCGACTACGAATAGGTAGGAAAAAATACAAAATTAATATACAGGTTGTCCCAAAAACGCACCCTGTATGGGGATCTCGAAAACTATAAAAGATATGAAGTCGCTTAAGTTTCCCTATTAGGGAACGATTTTAGTGGTGCACTAGATATAGTGTAAATTTTGTAGTTTTTATTTTATTTTTGCGAATAACAAATGAAATAATATTGGATTTTGTTTTGCATCTCTTTAGGGCACTTTCAAGTTCACACTACAGTTTTAATTTTTATATGGACGCTATGTTGGAAAATTACAACATTGAAAAGCGATTTTTTACACAAGAAAATGATTACAATTTATGAAAAAACTGTATAGGATATCCGGATTTCGAAGGCCACAATTGGGATCTCGGAAACTATAAGAGATACAACTTCGGTTAAATGGGACATCTGGTGCGCCTTTGGGGGGCCATCATAGATGTGCTTTTGTTTTACCAAAAATTCTCATCAGTTACTAAAAAATGGTGGAAAACTGAATTTGGTTGATATTTCCATTTTGAAATTACTTCTAAACTATCAGTAATCGAGAAAAATGTTTCATATAGAAAAGTTAGATATTTTTATTTTCTATCCAGTGGCATATGAAAATAACCTAAAGACCACATGTCCTATTTAACCGAAGTCGTATCTCTTATAGTTTCTGAGATCTCAATGGTGGCCTTCGACATCCGGACATCCTGAATATTTAATCTGAACAAAAACAACAACAACAATAACAATTATTATCAATAAGCGTTTCATAAACGCTATCAAATATCATGCAGAATTTATTTTGGAAATCAGTTAAGGTGTAAGGTGTTTTATATTGACCTAACTCATACTACTTATGATTATGACGAGATAAGATTAAAATTTTAACTTTTACGCTCTGGCCACTAAAGGGCCGTAGGAAGTAGTAGTAGCAAAATGGGGGCAAGCAAGAAAAGCTTATTACGAAAAAAATGGATATTCCATAGTATAAATAGAGTGGCTACGCATAAATGGAGAAAACACATATTACGAGCTATATCAGAGAGATTGGGACATACAATAGCAAGAACAACAATGTAAGATCAACAAAAGGGGATTACAGCTCAATCGAATTAAGAGAAATTAGTAAAAAATAGTGAAAGTAGATGCTTAATAATGAATACTAATAAAGAAATAAAATGATATAATTGAAATACTTCGGAAATAAGGTGGTTTTTGTTTTAGCAGCTCGTCACTCATATGAAATCCATACATATTATTTTGATTGGCGACTCAAAGACCACCTATAAATATACAACGAATACCGTATTAGGGGTGGAGTCTACTACCAATCGAAGTAGACAAATTCAAATAGCGGACACATGGCTACCAGTCCAGTACTGCAATTCTCAAACAGTTTATATTTGAATATAAATTTCTCGCATTAAACTTAATAATTTAGATACACTTGCAATTATAAAGCATGTAGACTTGTACAGTGTTACAATATTAATTTGTTTTTTATAAATATAATTTAAAAATAGCATACATTTCAAGAACATTTTAGATCCTCGAAGAAAACAGTTTTATACAAAAACTTATATTCGGGACGTCACATCCATATTTTCAAACTTTGGGGCACCATAACTCGTTTATTAATAGGAATTTTTTCACCGGATTTTCACCAATAGTCTCAGTATTACTTATACTGTCTGATGAAATTATAAAAAAAATGGTGGAATCCCCTATTCGAATTACAATAAACTATACAAATCAATCCAAATGATGTCAATCAATACCACGATATTTCCTGGACGAAAAGAAAAATATCAAGATGATTGCCAGATTCAGATGAAGAGAGAAGGTGCAGGCTCGGGTCAGGCTATGCGGGAGAGAAAAAGAAACATTTAGGCATCTAAGGAAATCGTGCAGAGAGGTTAAAAGGAAAGAAGAAATGTAAAGGTTCTGTTTGACAACTTAGGGCCAGGACAAGACTGGATGAAAGACGTCATCAAAAAATGGGGAGGCTAATTAAATATTTTTTTTAACAATACAAAATGTATATATATATATATATATATATATATATTAGAGATGTGCCGATTATGACTTTGGCCGATTAGCCGACTAGCCGATTAGTCGGTTGTAAAGAGGCCGACTAATCGGCCGACTAGTCGGCCAAGCCGATCAGGGTTTCGGGGATTTCCGTGACGCTTTGATTTGATTAGGTTATGTACAGTTATAAATCATATAAGTACGTTACTGTCTTTTTTTTGTTTTTATGAAGCAGTTAATGTTTAGAATTTTTTGATATATTTTTTTACTGCACATCATGTACAGGGTGTAAATCGAAAAGTGAAACATAGGAGTTTAAAATGGGAAATCAATTTTTGTTTGCGCAAACGTTACCTAATTACCAAAAATACTTTAAATAAAAGTTATAGAGATTTAAATGCAGCATCTAAATCATGTGAAACGATTATTTTATCTCTTCATATAAACGTAAAAATCAATTTCAAAATTACAGTTTTTATGAACATTTTGTCTAAGCAGCCATGGATATATGACAAAAAAAAAACAAATACGTTGTTTTTTGTCATGAATCCATGGCTGCTTAGACAAAAAAACTCATAAAACCTGTAACTTTGTAATTAATTTTTACGTTTATATAAAGAGATAAAATAATCGTTTTACATGATAAAGATGCTGCATTTAAATCTTTATAACTTTTATTTGAAGTAATTTTGCATAAAATAATTAGGTAACGTTTGCGCAAAGAAAAATTGATTTCCCATGTTAAACTCCTGTTTCACTTTTCGATTTACACCCTGTACATGCAATCTGGCTTTAATATTACTTAGATTGTTAATAAAAAAATTTCTACTCTTTTATTTAAATAAGAAGAAATAATTATAGGTAAATGTTAATTGAAGATAAGAAGATATTAATATTATGTTGTTTTGTTTGTTAATTAAGATACTAATTTTGTTTGATAAATGTTAAAGATTTGTTTTCTTTACAAGCAAGTAATTTTAGAAACTGATTGATTACCAAAAGAAAGGTTGCTTTGCTTTACATTTCAAAATGTGTAAGACTGATTATAAAATAAAAATATTAATAAACAATCAAGGTAAGAAGAAGCCGGATAGTCGGCGCTCTTTGCCGAATAGTCGCCGAATAGTCGGCGACTACGATAGTGGCCGGATAGTCGGCTTTACCGACTATTCGCCGACTAGTCGGCACATCTCTAATATATATATATATATATATATATATATATATATATATATATATATATATATATATATATATATATATATATATATATATAAGACAATTTGGCAAGAATAAATCTAATCTAGTTGTAGTAGGTACTTAATTATTATTTGATTTATATTTTACAGATATCAAAACAACAATCAATATGTTTCGATAAATATTTAAAATATTACATTCAGCAAAATACTTTAACAGTAATTATTATTATTTACGTTATAAAAAAATATTTCACAAATTTACCTTTCTGGTGTTATTTTTCAAATTTATCTATCATGATACCGAGTAATAAAAAAATCATATTTTTTGTCAAATCAAAATTTTGTTAAAATGTAAATCTTCATTCATAATTCTAATAAAGAACTATTTACGCCATAACTGTATGACGTCATAACTTCAAAGTGATTACACTAGTATTAAACAAAAGAATATAATTTTATAAATTTAAAAATTTCATATTGGTAACACGTGGTTGAATGATAGTGCTTACAGAACAACATAATGGCAAGGTTTGTTATTTTATCGTCTTAGAGAGTTTTTAACTATTTTTAACACCAAAAACGATCTCAGCAGAAGCAATAATTTTTGAAATTGAAAAAAAAATCCGCGTTAGGAAACATGGAAACTAGCCCTCACTGTATAGTTTAAACAAACGAATATAATTTTTATTTCCATGGGAAAATGTAAAGAAAATTGTCAATTCATTTGTAACTAAATTATTGTCAATATCGTTTCTTAAATTGACATAATCGATAGATGATGTATCATGTATTTCTTAATTAAAAAATACTTCAAATTGTTGCAAGGTACTCTTAACAATAAGTACTTTAATATCTTTTGTATGAACAAACAAATTAGGAGCTGTATTCAAAACTCCTAGCCTTGCATTGCCTAATTTGCCAATGGTATAATTCTTTCTGTAAATAATTAATACATACTTTTCCTTTATTAATATCTCGATATATAAATATTGAGAAATATTTATTATCAGTACTAATTAATTATATAAACTTTTTATCAAAGCCGTAGTAAATTGATTTATATTATTACTATTATGTAGAAAGGTAGTATATAAAAATAAAAGAAATATATGAATACTTATCGTACAACAAGAAATAAAATGTATAGGTAACATATATTGCAATAAAATTATAAAATTAAAAATAATTTATTTGAAAATTTATTATATTTTCCTGAAAATGATTTAAAATTTAAATTGTGTACTGTAACTAGCCAAATTTCCAGTGGAATAAGTTTATAAATATGTATCTCTTAGAGTCAGAAGACATATTAATAGAAAAATGAGAAATGTTTGCGAACAAGTGCTGTCATTGTGCAGATGTTGGCAAAAGTCAAATTGCTAATTTTTATGTGTCTTTTAATGAAGTTGCTAATAAACTGAAATTAAGCTGAGAAAACGGACAAGTATTCATTTCATGTATTAAAATCTTCTTTTTTCCAATTAATACGTAAGTTTATTGTATCTTTAGAAGTACATAAATACATACATGAAAACAAAGAACAATAACAAATTAAATCGTTAACATTGAGTAAACGCCGCTTTTCATTTGTCAAACTTGTAGATTGTAGATAAACAACAGAGAAATGTAATAGTTATTTATGTTATAAGGATTGTAACGTCAAACACTGCAGTACTAGTGATGAATTGATGAATATCGTACCAGGCAAAGCCTATAGTTTAAAAAATCTGATGTGGCATTCCGTCAGTTCTATGTATTTTGTACAAATTTCATACAGAAAGTTCCTTGCTAAAGATTATATTTCTTGTACTTTACCTTCCGGCAGTTGCATGTATTTTATGCAAATTCCGTACAGAAAATTTATAGCAAAAGATCCTATATTTCCAGTAAAATTATAAGACAAACACACTATGTCAATTTCACTTGACACTGACATCTTTCAATCAACATTTTCTTAATATAGTAGCTGTTTATTTATTTTATTAAGGCCCGGTATTTTCACTTCCGAATAAAGTTTCGAATAAATATTCGTTAAATAAATTTATTCTATATTTTTATCCAACGAATAATTCCATCGCGTCTTTTCACACATTTTACAGCAACAAATATCTATCTGTCAACGTTCGTGAGTTGGTAGTCTTGCAGAGTGAATGTATGTCAGTAAAGAAGGATGGAGTTTGGCGTAGCCACGTTAAGCAGACAAGGATGAAATGTGTCAACTTTGAATCCGTAGTTGTCAGAATTTTGTTCGACATCTGTAATGTCAATGTCATCTAAGGTCTTTTGCATGTTAGGCCTGGGAGACTGTAATTTAACAAGTTTACCACCTAATGCAGCACTCATATGTGGTAAACGAGATATGTATATTGTAAAATTGTCCTTATACTTTTTGTATATTTCTTTCAATTCAAAATAAATGTTTGTCAATATATTCAACAAAAGTATCCAAAATTCGAGAATATATTGCCAGCGTCACACGACAAGATCTTTATAATGATTTACCTGTTCACTGTTTGAGATCAATTGCGATCTCCAATAAATTGTTTTCATAATTGGAATCTGTCAAAAATTCCTTCCTGTATGTGCTTATGTCGCTGTCCGATGGTGTGTGATCGATTTCTCAAGTTATTTATTACTTCATAGTTCAAAATATTATTATAATTATCAAATATATTTAATATATCCATTTTGTTACAAATCTGCACTATGTGGAAACATATTGAATTTACGAATAAACAGGTTATTCGCTACCCAACTACCGAATAATTTATTCCGCGAATAACAGATGTTATTCTTTCGAATAAATTTATTTGCAAGTGAAAAGACAACAAAATTATTTATCCAAAGGATAAATTTATGTAAACTTTTATTCGCAAGTGAAAATACCGGCCCTTAATATATAAAACTACATACTCTGTCAATTGCACTTGACACTGACATCTTTCAATCAGAATTTTCTTATTATAGTACATATTTCCATAGTTATATCCATTTAATAAGAAGTATAAAATGCAGTCAAATCGTATAGAGAATAAAATATTCTTTAATATTTATAATAACATCTTTTCAAGAAAAACTGTTAAAATCTTCAAATAAGGGTACTTCCGGTTGTCCAATTCTAACCAAAATCTAATCAGCTCTTCACATGGATGTAACGAAGAGAAATACGAAAGAATTATAATTTTTAGAATTGTAGTACACACACACACACACAAACACGCACGCACGCACGCTCGCACGCACGCACGCACACACACACACACACATCATCGTAAAAATAGTAAAATCGTATTCTAGGGACCCTAAAACGTGCTTAGTCATCAAAAACTCACCACCGAATTTTTTGACCAATGACAATACCTTCCTTACCTAAAGGTGACGGAAGGTAAAACTAGGCATGTAATATGATTGGTTTATGATCCATATAAATGTCAGGTAATGCCTACTTGATACATGATTGCTGGCAAACAGTGGATTGATCAGAAATTCCTGCCCTTAAAACGCATGCAAAATTATTTATATGTAGAATTTTATGCTCTACACTAGAAAGTTTTTTTGTACCTAAAATAATTAGGGAAGCAGGATTTCCAAAGTATTATTCACCCTTAAATAAAAAAAAGTAAATGAAGAAAAAGTATATGATTTATTTCTTTAAATCAGTTCCCATTCTTCATTTTTATAAATAGCAGTTATATATGAAATAGTTATAATTTATTATTAATAATTCTGCAAACAACTATGGGAAAAATAATAATTTTTATTGCCTATTTTTATATATGTACACAGAAATACCGTTATATTACAAAATATTTTTAACTTAATAACAGCATTATTTTTTGTAATAATTATTTGAACATTATATTTCATTAACCTTCCTTAGAGTATGGTAAACAATCTTGAATTTTAATTTGATTTTAATTTTCGACGCAAAAACGTTAAATATGACTAACTGGTTAATTTTTAATGACATGTTCTGGTTATTACAGCTACTGTTCCAGAGAAACAATTAGTGGTAGCCTCATGCTCTAAAAAAATGTAGCAATCGGTCACTTGCGATGCGAGATCCGGCGATAGATAAACAATGCTTTGTTTTTATGTAAGGCGGTTTGAGTTGGTTGAATCCCATACACTCCGATCTCTTCAAAGTCCATGGAATTCTATTAAGTGTTGCTGTTGACGCAGCTCTTATTAAAAATTAATTTCCTATTTTACATAAATCAACATTTTTTTGTTTCAATAAGTAAAAGCGAAGTACAACGGAATCGAAACGGAATTTTTATTTATTGAGAGAAGTAGTTCAAGATTACTATACGGATGTTCATTTGCATTTATTGGATGTATAGTAACAATATGCAAATTAGGTTTTTGCCTACTATTTTGTATTTTAATCTTAAAGGTCAATACTCTGCCATTAAAATTTAAATGGCTAAAGTGTTAAAGATTTTAAAAAAAAAGTAACCCTACTGGTATTATAGTACCTACATAAATCACGATGAATTGCCATTTTTTTAAATAAATCAAATTCGATGCCAGATCAAAACGAGGTCCTGATTGCTTATACAGGGGGGGGGGGGGGCAAAGTGGTGTCGATATCAACCCTTAGGCTGTTTTCACACACACACACACACACACACACACACACACACACACACACACATACACACACAAACGCACGCACGCACGCACACACACACACACGCACGCACGCAAGCACGCACGCACACACACACGCACGCACACACACACACACACACACACACACACACACACACACGCACACACACAAACCGGTAAAACCAGAGTGTGTGCGTGTGTGTGTATTATGCGCCATTGGACGGCACCGGGAACGGCTTCGGTTTTGCCGGTATGTCTGAAAACGCCGGTGCAGGTACCGTTTCCGGTGCCGACCAATGGAGCTTTACACACTCGCCGATATTTACAGTGCCGTTTCTTTTTAAACTAGGATGCTCGCTAGGATGGTTCTGGTCCTGATGGAAGAAATATGAGGTATGAGTACTGCGCTCTCAACAGTCATTTCTTCTTGTGCTATTGTTCTTAGAAGGAATTACTATAGCAGTGGTTCTTAATTTTTTTCCTTAGCGACCCACTTCACAACTCAATAAATTATAGCGACACATCAAAATTTTGTTACTTAAATTTTTATGTATTTACAACACATAACCTGTATTAATTTAATTATTATAAAATAAATACACACTTCTGGGTGCAAAGATTATATATTTGTATAATTTAACTAAAATGTAACAAAAATAAAATGTTGTTATAACTTATACATATGTACAATCAAAATAAGTTACAAACATTTCAATGTGAAGGGTGAACTTGTTTCTTTGAACATAAAATATTTATTTTCGGTTCAATATTTTTAATAGCTGGTCTCATTTAATTTTCAACACTTATTATTCTGAAGGGTTGAATACGATGATCGACTGGTAGCAGAATGGAAAAACGGAAAATAATCGGACACGCAGTCTAGTGAAAATTATTTATTTCGTGGCCTATGTTTTGACTGTATACTTTTTAAAGCCCAGAAGAAGAGTGTAGTTACAGTCGAAACGTAGGCCAGGATATAAATAATTTTCACTAGACCGCGTGTCCAATTATTTTCCGTTTTCCACTTATTATTCTATTTCGACATTTTGCTTTAATATAAACTAAAACTGAAAATGCAGACTCGCTCAAGTAAGTGGCAGCAAAAGGCAAAAGTACATCAAACGCCATTTCGGATAATTTTGGATATTGCGTATCAATCGATAGCCTAAAATCACTTAAACTAAAACTGAGACAAAACAGTACCTTTAAATTGAGCAAAATATTAAAAGTTTAAGAACCGCAGTACTATAGTTTACTCTCTACCTAGCAGATTCATCAAAAAGATTAAGCTAATCCACATTTTTGGATTGGTGAATTCTTCTCTAATTTTGCCAGTTTATTTTTTAAAATATAGTGTAACCTAATCCTAGTATCTATCTTTTTTGATAATACAATAAATATTAAATTTTAAATACCGGATTAGAACAGAATTCACTAATCCAAAAACGAGAATTAGCTTAATCTTTTTTATGAATCTGCCTATACGAGTTCAATTAAAATAACAACATTAATTAACACTTTACTCATTTTTGCTAAATAAATAGTAATAACACAATAGTAAAATAAAAAAAATCTGATCCCTATGAGAAAAACGACAATACTGAAGTAGGTAGGTACCTAAAATTAAAAAATCTGATGTGGACACCACACGACTTCCTTGTACGCGAGACCAACATGAAATATAGACCCAATTATAAAATTGTATTTAATTTTTTTACTTTTTTGTATTTTTTTGTCCTAATCCATAGCAAGCTTTATTACAAAAACCAAAAAGTATATAATTTTTAAATTTACATATCTCGCTTATACAAAAGGCTAATTTAATAATACTTCATTATTAAAGCATTTATTTCTAAAATCAAAATGGAATCATTTTATTCAAGAAAAACTGTTAACAACTTCAGGTAATATATCACTTCCGGTTAGCCTATTTTAGCCAAAATCTACTATGTTATTCCAATTGACATAAAAGTCATATACCAAATTTGAAAAGTTTTGGATTATATTTTAAAATAGTTTTTAATTAAAATCTATTATATGCTTCAAGTAAACTACCACTTCTGGAAATTATCTAATGACCATAAAGGGAGGTGCACAACTAGATGTTATAACAGTCCTAAATACAAAATTTCAACTTTCTACGGCTTACCGTTTTTGAGTTATGCGAGATACGTACGTACCTACGTACGTACAGACGTCACGACGAAATTAGTTAAAATGGATTCAGGGATGGTCAAAATGGATATTTCCGTTGAAATCTGAAAACCGAAATTTTTCGCGATTACAGTATTTCCTTTACTATGTACAAGGAAGTAAAAATAGTTCGCCGGATTATGGGCTATGTGTGAAAATTCTCATTTGAATACATTGCATTTTCTTAATCATCATCTACTAATTCTCCTCTAATTATATCATTCATTCATTATTTAATAAATACTCCACTAAGTATTTGTGTTAACTAATAAGTTCTATTAGAATTGTTTTACGTAGGAAGAAATAAGGAGTAGTTATCATTTTTGCAACGAATGTTGTTATTGATACTTTCAACAATAACTAAATACCTTTCTCTGCATTAAAAATAAAAAGACACCTTGAGATACACTTCATAACATCTTTAACATAGTAATATTTACTCATATTTATGCATGCCTCAAAATAGAGAATTTAATTGATATTCTCAAATATAAAGGACTTTAAAGATATGGGTATACAAATTTTTAGAGGCTAATCATCAAATCAATTAAAAACAATAATAACAGAAAACAAGTTTTAGATAATTTGCATACTAGTAAGTTTAGTAGATAGGTTAATAGATATAATTTATTAACATCTTCCGACGTTGTTCTTTCTCAAGAATGTCATTTTCATTGTTAATGTCAATAAAATAAAACTGTCTTGTTTTATTGCATGATCTACTATAAATTTTCATTATTTTCATTTTAGATAAAGATCTTTTTCCAATGAAGTTGGATATCACAAAAAACTAAATATCTAATTCTAAACATTATTTTGACGTTCGATATTTCCATTTATTTTTAATAAAAAATTAATAAAATGCTATTTATATTAAAACTTGATTCATTACGGAAAATAACTGTTTCCGTTCCAATTTGTTCACAAAGCCGCAAGCGTTTCTTTAAAATCGTCTTTATATGCTGATAAAATTTAAAAGACCCGTGAATGAATTTAGAAAACCGGAATCGATTTAAACTTTTTCGTAGGCATTTAAACAACAGTTACTAAATACTATTCAACTCAAAACTTATTTATTATTTTTATTTACTTTTCGACACTTTATTTTATTATATTAAAATTTATGGGATGAAATATCATTTTTAATTAACGTAACTTTAATTTTTAATGTGATACGTATGAACGTAGTGTAATGCAACTGTACGTAACACGGAAACTGATTTTAAGAAGAGTCTAGTCGTCAGAACGGCAGAGCCCCGAAATAGCTCATGTATGTTCCAAGCGCCCGTAAAACCCAGGTCGTTATATTAGTTTTTTTTAAAAGTTTAAAAAACAAGTATAAGGACTCGAGTTTTGTGCGTTAGGTACTGTCTGTCAGGATTTAAAAAAAACTTAAAAAATGAGTCTAATTTTCCACTCGGAAGACATCGTATATCTCCGGGGTCCTTGGCGCTCTGCCTGTAGTACGGTGCTACAGGCTGTCCCAGGACGAGTTTACTCTATTTTTATTTTAAAAACTATCAATATTATTCAACTAAATTTGGGATCAAGGGATTTTACTACATGCCCGTTCAATTAAAATATTTTCGAAGCAGTCGCATTTCTGATCCGGAAGTAAACCCTAACCGTCTTATTTTAAATGGAATGCTACATTTTTTTTATTTTACCATTGAATTCAGCGGAAAATTTTTATATATAAAACAATAAAAACATTTGACTTATGATGAACCAACTTTTTCGATTTTTTCTCTAAAAACGGCCACTTCTTTATCACTCTATATATCGAGAATGGAATCGGATTTCTATAATCTGTAAAAACTGGTTTAAAAAGAAAGCTGTTGTTTATACTAAATATAAATTAATAAACGACAATTTGTCAAATTAATTTCTGTCAACGTAAACTAAAAGTTAAAAATATTCAATAAAGTTTTTTAAATGAAATACCACATATTTTATTATTTAAATGAATTCTTCGTTACAAAGCTAATAGATATTAGTATTTGTTTATAGGTCTACTTTAGTTGGTTATGAACATTTTGTTTTAGCTTTGTTATTTTTTTATTTCTGTTTATTTCATATTTTGCATGTAATATGAAAGTAATTTAGAAACATTTATTAAAATAAAAAATAATAACTATGCTCTGTTCCATTTAAGCCATTCGGTAGATGGCACTGGCAATAGTGCAAATCTGAAGAAGCCGAAATTTCATTGGATAGACTTGTCTTTTGTCTCTAATTTCAGCCAATCAGAGAGGTCAAAACTATTCCCTATGCTCCGCAATACTGAATGGCTTAAATGGAACAACGTATAGGTACTAAACATTAATTTGGCCCTATTTTTAATTTATTTCCATTTAAAAAAACTTTGACAGATTTTTTTTTTCAAAATTGTTGGTATTAATTTATATTAGTGTAAACAAAATTTTTATTTATAAAACTATTTACCGATTAGATAAATTCAATTGTATTCTCGAGATATAGAGTGATAAAGAAGTGGCCGTTTTTAGAGAAAAAATCAAAAACGTTTAATTACGCCGGAAGTGGTTGATCATGAGTAAATATAAACCGGAAGTGCTACTGCTTTGAATATATTTTAGTTGAAACGAGCATGTCGGAAAACCCCTACATTCCAAATTTCGTAAAATAGTATTGAATAGTTGTTAAAATAAAGATAGCGTAAGCTCGTCATGGGATATCCCGTATATTGTTCATTTTCTATACAGGGTATTAATGAATACTTGTTACAAATTTATATGATATGTAGGGGATATAAAATAGACTAATTTTGACTAATAAAGTCATATCCGGAAACGCACCGTTTTCGAGCTACAGGCTCTTAAAAGAGACAGATAAACCGTTAGGTATCTATTAATTTTTTTCTCAATTCCATAGTTATTGCTATTTTGCAGGTGATTTTCGACATTTTCATAGCTAATTTCTGCTATTACTAAGCATGCAAAATTAATTTTGGTTATCCACTCACATGTTGAATTTTATGCACTACAATTTTTATTTAAAGCTTTTTTTACCTAAAATAATTAGGGCGCAGGAAATTACGAAAATCTGATTTTACATGTTAAATCCCTATGTTCCGGTATTTGAGTTACCATCCTGTATATTTAGTTAATAGATCTTTATAAAATATTACGCATACTTAGATAATATAATTAATGCGTGAGAATTCTTCGACTGGATGAGTACATGATAGGGAGTAACGGAGAAAAACAGTCTTGAAAATTGATAAAAATGGACATTTTCGTCAATTTTCAAGACTGTTTTTTTTCCATTTCTCCCATTCATTTAGACAGTATAGGTCGGTATTAGACACAATTTATTCTGAAAAATCTTATTTAAAAGATATATCATTATTTACAAACAATGTAAATGCCGCATGAACAGTATTATTTACTATCACTAAGTGACTCTAAAATATGCAGATAATTATCTTAAGTGATAATAATTTTTTAAAATACATTCATAAAATTATCCGTAAATAGAAAAATTGTGCCTAAAAATAGAATGTTTTTTTCTAACAGTTCTAAATATTGTTCAATTTGAATACAATGTTCTGTTTATTTTTGTTTAAACTACTCGTATACAAATTAAAATATTCTTTAAATTAAACAAAACATTGTTTAATTAATTATTGTAAAATATATGTGTAAATTATAAAACATACGTATACAGGATCGATGAATGATACATAATTTAGTCATTTGAACGAAGCTTTAGTTTGGAAGTATCGGTTCTTATGAGCTACTATTGGCTAAGATGATCAAAAATACTACTTTGTTAGGTATTGTATGTACTAGGATGTACTGCTTTGTCCTCCGTCCTCCTAATTTTGGTATGATAAGTAAGCAGTTCTTAATTTTAGTTGTTTTTTTTTTATCAGCAAATAAAATCATACTCTTCATCTAGGCTTGATTTCCATTAGTGCATAATAAAACCACGATACTATGACGATGTGTGGTCGCGAATCTGGAGACCCGGGCTCGATCTCGACTGACGCCAAAATTATTTCGAATTTTAAATGGCACCAAAGAGTCGCCAGCAATGAGTGCCCGTGAAGTAACGCCTGGAAAACGCCCGCTCGGTACGAATATATCATCATCATTTATTTCTCAATCCTAGCTTATTTTGACTTCTTTCTTCTTTCACTGATATTTTTAAACGAAAACTGACATTTTGGGTACAATTTCTTTCAATAGATATAAAGCGATTCTGTGTCGTGAACATATCGATAATATAAATCATATAAATGTCACCGTATCGTTATCGTATCATCATTATATCGAAAACGTTAATGTTAATGTAAATGGGTGAACAGAAAAAGTCTCATTTTGTCGTAAGAACTAGTCGGTCACCGTACATTGGCATTGGCAGAATATATAAAAATAAATTCAGTTATGTTTGCGACCGTTTATGTTTCTTACAAAGTTGCAATATCGTATTACTTACTATACTACATGCTAGCAGTATTTATGGTCTCTAGAATGTAGTTCTTGTATATTCATTGAAGCAAGTGCAAATCCTTTTTCAAATTAGAGCGTGAAAATTGCAATGAATGTGCTATTCCTGTGAACAGCGTGAACCAGGGGCGGCTCGTCCATAAGGGCTGCAATGCTGCAGCCCCTCCAATTTAAATAAAAGTTTAAATTTTATTATCGTTCTTCAATTTTTATTTAAAAACAACTATTTTTTGGTTTTTCAATAAAATACTGATCGATAGTAATTCATTTTTAAACAATAATTGTATTTTTAATAGCTGTGCGGGCTAGTATGTTAAGTGTCCAGGGTGGATTCAATGCAGTCCGCACTCCGCAGCAACAGCACAATTCAAACAGAGAAGGAGTGGGGATGATAAAGTAGTGGTGGGGTTATGCGTAATTCTCGTACAGTTTGGGCTGCTATAGTTCCAGCCCAAGTTAAGTTTTTGGTTTTTACTTCACAAAGTATCATATTAACATTATCGTTGTAATCATATATAATTTTATGTATTTAATTTCAGTCATCTTAAAAATAAACGAAGAGAATCATTCTTTAAATACATATTTGCAATATATAAAATTTTCACAATTAGACCTACTCGAAAAACTTTAAATTAAAAATTTAGGGCAATAGAGTTATTGATGAAATTATAAATTGTAAAAGAAATAAGAGTATAATTTAAATATAAATGAATAATTATCAATTTGCAATATCTTTTTTTACATTCAAATATTAGTATTCATTAAAAGTATGCATGTATAATATTTTCAATGAGTATTTTTTTTTATTGCTGCAGCCCCACCACTATAAATTGCTATGAGCCGCCACTGGTGTGAACTACATACCTAAAAAATAAATTAATATAAATTTATCGTCACTGCTGAATTCTTCTCAGTACCTATTTTTATTATGTAAGGAAATAAATAATTACATGGTTGAATTCAGAAAAAAATACTTTATCGAATGGGCCTAGGTCTAGAAAATATATATCATCCCATTTAAAAATACGTAACTTTGTATTGTAACTTGAGAACCACTGGTTTAAAAAAATATTTTTTTCTCTAATCGAATGCCCCCCTTTGTCTTTTATAAGATTGGCTTAAAGTATTTTATTGTATCCTTAATAATATAGAAATTATTTGAGGTAGTTCGTTTAGCTGTTACATCCCATAGGCGCCGACTTGGATTTTCGTGTGGGGGCTAAAACAAGGCAATAGAAAATTTACCAAATCAAAACTTTATTTCTTAGAATTGGTACATAAGTAATAAAATTGTACAAAACATGCGAATTTATCATATGACTTAAAATATGTACCCTATTTTTAAAAAAATCTTAACATTTTTTAAATTTACCGCGAAACTCAATATAAGACAGATAGAATATAAATTTCAATTGTATGTATGTTGAAAATATATATAAAATTTAATTCACAGGAGTCTACTAAATCTACCGTCATTTTCACTAATATCTGATAATGTTATTGTTAATTTCCGACAATACTGCATTTTAAATCGGAAGGCAGTTGGCAGTACTATTGCTATTCCGCACTCGTTACTTTAGTTAATATAGTATGACAAGTTGGAAATCTTATAAAATAAATAATAGAATAAATATACATTGTTCTATTCATATAAGTAATTGATGTATTAAAAATATTTCAAAATGAGTGTACTTTTTATTGGTATTAAAAATAATTTGTGAGTGGTGGCAGAACCCCTTCAGATTTTTCCGTGTGGGGGCTCGAGCCCCGAAGCCCCCACGTAGTCGGCGCCTATGTTACATCCTGTACACAATGTATAATTTGCCCGCAATTTTGGGTCAATATAGACCGTAAAATATCTTGAACATATAAATCCTCAGGTATGAAAGGGTTAAAAAATGATAAAAATAATGTTCTATTTTGTTAAAATAAATATATTCATTTTAAATTTATACATTTTCTAGTTGTTTTATTTTTTATTGTATTTTCCGCAATTACCAGGAGTGCCACGCATTGGTAAGTATTGTATATCGCCTAAGAGCCTGCGTAGTTTAAATTATATCTAGAACATTGTGAATTTTATTATTAGAGGAAAATAAACTGTGTACCAGTGTACTATATTTATTTCTCTAATTTATCTTTGAAGGATTATTTCAGTTACAATAATTAATTCATATTTTAATAGCTCAGAATATTTACATACTTAACTGCAGCCTTTGTAGTTCCTAGTATTATTTCTACAAAAAATATAAATTACACCTTATAACAAACGTACTTGAATTGTTAATATCTAACTTTTTTAAATATTATTTTCTTTTCTTTTGCGCTTCCTTTCAGAAGACTGATGCGGATCATTATCTTTTATTCTCCAGCTGTGAGATATAGACAAGAGACAATGAACGAATATACGTTCCTTACTACATTCGTGAAAGATGAACTAAAGATTTAGCGACAATTTGAATTACTACTGTTTATAATTCAGGTTATTAACAATTATTTTTATTACTCGTATCCAACTTAGCATACACATAAATTACAAAATATAACTATAAATAAAATACAAGAATAACGCTAAAAGTTACAAAATATAAAATGCTGAAGGGACCATAATAAGAAATTATATAGAAAGCATCCAGTGACGGGCATAATAAACTGCAATAGAATTCCCTTCTGCAAGGTCCTTGAAGGTGCATCTATTTGGAAGGTTTGGGCAAATGAGGAGATGGTTCATTGTTTGGTCTTCACCGCACTCACAACTCGTTGAACCATCAATATAACCCCATTTCTTCATATTTGTCTTGCATCTTCCAACCTATGTTCGAAGGCGGTTGAGGCTTTTTCAGACTTTAGATCTGTCCCAGTTGTAAACTTTTCACTTGGCTATATTCCAGGTAAAGTGTGTGGTGTTTTTTTTTTTTGTTTTCTTTTATTAAATGCTTTATTGCATAAGTACAGAGGTTGGTTTCAAAAAATTCGTTTAGCGTATAAAATACATTTTCTAATAACAAAGATTTCATTTCATATTTAAAAACAGACATTTTTTCGCTAGATTTAATAGAAATGGGTAAGTGATTATAAACTTTTAGCCCAAGCACAGAATTTTTAGTTTTGTTTAACTTACCAAAAGGAATTCTCAACTGATTATGATTTCTCGTGTTCATATAACCAAGCTGTGAGTTAACAGTGAACTTATTCTTATTTTGGTATATATATATATATATATATATATATATATATATATATATATATATATATATATATATATATATATATATATATATATAACTCTATCAATGTCATAATTTTGTATTTAAAAAAAAAATCTCGGCACGAATGTTGCGGTTTAATATTTGCGATGCATCTAATGATGCGCTTTTGAACCACGAAGACTTGATTGGCGTGTGTAGAACTACCCCAAAGTTTAATACCATACCGCAGCCTCGATTCTACAGTTGCATGATAAAATAACAATATCTGATCGAAATTACTGAGTTTAATTTCGAGCAAAGTTCATCGCAATGTGTTTTCCAAGAACCAAGTTCTTCAAGCCATATACCTAAAAATTTGGTTTTGGTACTGTTAGTGATGGGCTTCTCATTAATGCATAATTCTAGATTTTCATCACTTAAATGGCTATTCCTGAATCTAGTGAAGGAAGTTTTCGAATGATTCAGGTACAGTGAATTAATCATGCAACACTCATATAAAATTTCTAGTTTATTATTGCATCTATTTGTTAGTGTTTGGGAATTTTTATGTGATAACAATATTGAAACATCATCTGCAAAGAAAGCAAGGATGCAGTCGTTTTCTAGTTTTTCATTTAAGTCATTTATGAAGAGGTTGAATAATAGGGGAGAAAGCACGCCTTGAGGTACCCCTACGGAGACTTGGGATAGTTCAGATTTGCCGTCAATATTGCCATTTATAAATGTGTATTGTCTGTGGTTTTCAAGATAGCTCTCAATCCAATTTAGAGCACTTCCTCTAATGCCGTACTGTTCCAGTTTGCTGCAAAAAAGATCATGGTCTACTAGATCGAAAGCACGGCTTAGATCCCCAAAAATGCATACCGGATACGGATACTCGCTAGCTTCCAAGTTTTCAAAAATATTTTCGACGACATATTGGACAGCATTAATAGTGGACAATTTTTTTCTAAAACCATATTGATTATTACTAATAATGTCATGTTTCCTTATGAAAACTTGTAATCGATCTAGATAACAATACTCAATTTTTTTTGAGAATATAGATAATAAGGCAACAGGACGGTAATTCTGTATAGCCAATTTACTATCTCGCTTGTGAATTGGTATAACCTTATTAATTTTTAGTAGATCTGGAAACATTCCAGATTCAAAAGAAAGATTTACAAGATAAAGTAATGGAGAGATAATGAAATCTAATACAAGATTTATGAAGAAGCTAGGAATGTCATCAGGCCCAGCCGAAGTTTTGTTTTTGATCTTCTTTTTCAGCAAGTTGGAGAGTTCAAATTCATCAAAAGGGGCTAGAAATAAACTACAATCAGGGCTCTTCCTAAAGCCAAGAGAGCTCCTACAGTTAAAATTCAAATTATTTTTTAATTTTAAAGGTTCGTTAATGAAAAAAACATTAAAAATCTTTGCGATCGTAGTGCTGTTGCTCACGACTTTACCTTCATGCATAATTTCGGTTTTATTATTGTAATTTGTAGCATTACTTTTCTTAATAACCTTCCACACTGATTTATTAATATTACTTGATTGGAAAATCTTATGTTGAAAATAAATTAATTTTGTATTAGTAACTAAACTCACGTGATCACTCCTAGCCTGGTTATATACTTGCTCAAGATCTGGATGATCTTTTTTTAAGAGAAAAAGATCATTCAATTTACTACTCAATTTAATGATGTCATTATTAACCCATTCCGCTCTGTCATAAATTTTCTGAGTGTATGAAGAGAGTGGAAAATGTAGATCAAAATAGTATTTAAAAGTTCTATGGAAACTATCAAAGGCCTCATTTAGCCCTTCCGCTTTGAAAATTTCACTCCATGTTTCCAGTGCAAGTGCATGACTAAAATTAGCAATATTGTTTTGACTAAAAATTCTCCTATTCGCTGAAACAGAGTGCACTTGAGGTGATACAATATTTACAGGAATAATAAAGAGAACTGCAATAGTCCGCCATTGTTCTAATCTTTTGGCGGATATTAATCCTGTAAGCGGCTGGACTGTTGAAAGGAAACTCCTTCTGCACTTAACAATAAGATTTACAAATACAATCTCTATTATTATACTATTCTGTAAAATTATAAATAAATGTGCATGACCCGCTTCTAGTGTTTTTAACACTTTTTTCTATCCGCTGTCCTATCTTCCGGACTAATCCGGATCGTAATCCTTGATCCTCCGGCTCGAGTTCCAGTCTAGAGTCAACAACCGACAACTGAGCCTGCAAGTTCCATACAGTGCAATGACGTAATTACCACAGTATGCGTCTGCGGTCTGACATTGAATCGAGGTCTCCACAGGATTCACTTTCTTCTCAAGGCAAAAAGATTTATTATATAAGAAATTCAGTAGTATGTGGTCCAATTAAGTGTTGATTGATTGAAGAAAAGTTAGAAATGGAATACATTTGCATATATTTTAGATACAATGTTGTATTTACTGTCCAAGATATGTAAATAGTTTTTCAGAAATTTGTTAACCTGTTTTCCTGTTTATATGTAAATATTTTTACTCTATTTGTGGTTACTATCTGCTTGGTTATTGGAATTTTAACTTTGGTTGCAAAATATACTAAGAAAGCGATATATTCATGATTTAAATATGAATTCATTTCCAAAATTTATCTACAATTACCATCTAATTCAGAATTCTAAGAATTCTGAATCAGCATAAATGCACAAATATTTTTAGATGTATGTAAGGTTAAAGCCAGTTTTATACGGTTATAAATTAAGGAGTGACGTTAATTAAGATAAAGGATTCATAGACCACTACAAAAAATGATGTTACGTTTTACTGAGAATATGTAATGTGATATTATTTCATTTTTTTCCTATTAATTAAATTATTCCCCATTTAAATATTGGGTTTGGGTTAGCAAGAACTATGTTTTTGTATGGCTCAATGTGTGGTTAGGTTAGGTTTGGTTTGGTTTGGTTATATTTGCCGGCAGGAAACATTTTAGAGCTGACCAAAAGCTCAATATTATGCTGACCGTTTAAATTATAGCCATTTATATTGCCCGCTGTCTTAGAAAAAATACTGATAGCAAAGAATTTTGAAAAAAAAGAAAGAATTTTTAAAAAAAGATTCGTCGCAAAAAATTAACAGTCATATCAATATGAAAATAATACAATTAATTTGTAAACAACAGAACTATTATACAATTCAATTTGCGACGTTCTAAAATTTTTGTTAATAATAATAATAATAATAATAATAATAATAATAATAATAATAATAATAATAATAATAATAATAATAATAATAATAACAATATATCATCATATCGTGCGGGTGTTACCAAGCATCACCTCATGGGCACTTCATAGCTGCCGTGGAGAGTGCACAGGGTTCACCTTTGTATCATATAAAATTCAAAATAATTTTGGCATCTGTCAGGATCGAAGCCGGATTCCCAGATTTGAGCCCATATTCGCGACTAGACACTCATACTCACGGTCACGAATATCTAAATTCTTGTTTATTTTCTTATAAAATAATTACTAGACCCATCAAGTATTACCAAGATTGACACCTCTAGTTTTTAATATGGGTTAACTATCTGCCGGTTTAACCGGAAGTAACATTTACTTCCATATTTCAAACGGGACACCTATACATATTTTTATATTTTTTGAATCTACGTAAAAATTTTATTGAAGAAATAAATTACAAAAACGCAAATTATGAATAATTAACCTGCTAAACCTAAGCCATATATCAGGCAGGCGGTGAAAACAGTTAAGATAATATTGAGTAATATTTAAGTTAATTGTTTAAATAGTAAGTTATTTTTGTAAGCTTCTATATTGATCAATTTGTTATCACAGCCTTCCTGATATGGCTTACCAAGTTAATTATTCGTAATTTTTTATGGCACCCATTTAATCGATATTTAAAAAAATATAATTGTTATTTGATATGTTAATAATTATTATGGATCTTCTAAAAAGTAGTTTTAATATTTAAAAATATATAAATGATCTTTTAAAATAATTATAACGGAACTTTAAAAAAACATGTTTGATCTTTATGAAAAAAATCTGATGTGGCCAGCACATTACCTTCCGTCAGTTATATGACGTATTTACGTAAATTCTACCGGTGAACTGTTACCAGTAAACAGCTTTTTATCAGGTTATAGCTACCGGAATCGATATTTAAAGAACGCAACTGGTAAACAGGGTAGATCCATAACCTATGAAAAACTTTGAAAACTTAAAACAGGTTAGAAATTTGACGTAGTTAACAAACTGAGCAGAGTCCTACTTTGAACACATTTCCACTTTTACCGCGCGCGCTTCGCTTTGCATCACTACCTTTTTTTGAGATTAGATTCTTCATGAATCCGGTAGATGGATCTGGTAGATATTGAACAATTTTCGAACATGGTAACTTTTTACCACTCATGCTTTCGAACACAGTCGGTAGATGCGGTACCGGTAGAATTTTCGTAAATGCGTATGTATTTTCTATAAAATCCATACAGAAAGTTCCTTGTAAAAGATTCTAAATTTCTTGTATGTACATTAACTTTCGACAGTTGTATGTATTTTATACTAATTCCATACAGAAAATTTCGAGCAAAATGATCCTAACACAAATATGCTACGAATATGTCAATTGCACTTGACACTGACATCTGACATCTTTCAATCAGAATTTTCTTAATGTAGTAGCTGTTTCTAGCATAGCTGGCTAATTTATGAAGTTTAATTTCTTTGTAATTTTATAACTCTATATCCATTTAATATTAAGTATAAAATGCAGTGAAATCGAATAGAGAATACAATGTTCTTTAATATTTATAATAACATTAAATGTGAAAAAATGATATTTACCATCGTTTTTTCAAGAAAAACTTAAAATCTTCAAATGAGAGCACTTCCGGTTGACCAATTATAACCAAAATCTAATCAGCTTTTCATATGGATGCAACGAAGAGGAATACGGAAGATTTATAATTTTTGGAATTGTATTATTAAAGATATCGTAGACGAAAATTTTGTTACACACATACAAACACACACATACACACACACACGCACGCACACGCGCACGCGCACGCACACGCACACGCGCACACGCACACGCAAACGCACACGCACACGCACACGCGCGCGCACACACACACACACACACACACACACACACACATCATCGTAAAAATAGTAAAATCGTATTCGAGGGACCTTAAAACGTGCTTATTCATTAAAAACTCACCACCGAATTTTTTGACCAAAGACAATACCTTCCTTACCTAAAGGTGACGGAAGGTAAAAAGAAATTGATGTCTACATTATTAAATTTGGCATTTATAAATGAGATATTTAAGGAACCTAATATATAATCAGTGATCATTTTTTTCATAAGGATTAAAAGGCAATGCAAAATACTAATCGCTACACTGGTGATCCGCCGGAAGCCAATCACTCCGCTTCGCTCCGTGTTAGCTACCATCGACGCTTGAACAAGGAAACGTATGTCAATTTAAAAATATTTAATTAAATGTCAATTTGACATTAAAATTTTTTTCTTGAATCTTATTTTAGAAATGGAAACAAATTAGAAAACAGTGAATGTCAATATACTGTATCCTTATTTATTTTTTCTTTCTCCCTAAAATTACATTTCAAGATCAATTTTGTCATCTTGACTTTTGAATTGAATAATGATCAGACTTACGTTTCTCTGTTCATAGCCTACTCCGAGTTAGGAATTTTATTGAGCACACTGTATCCCAAACTTTTCAGGGAGCGCAAGAACTACATTAACCGTGGTTTTAAATGAGATGAAGGAAGGGCTAGAATTTAATGTTAGTTCTGTTGGACCCTTTAATATTAGTAAATATTTTATTACAATATGACACAATCAAATTAAGGGTTGCACGAGTCTGAGACACCAAGTATAAAACACCCCAACGCATCTTATTTTTAAAAGACCAGCTATTATACATAAACATTATTAATTACTTTATTAATCATCATAACTATTTATATCTTTTAAAAATATTTAGTGATCTTTAATTATATAAAAATATCACATTTAATTTTTAATGATCAAAATAATAAGTTAAAGATCATTCCATAATTTAGAGCATTCATGTTTTTTAATGTCAAACCTATATTTTTCATGGTAAGGTATAGTGATCAAATATATTATGTAAAGATTAGTTAATTTTTCCGCATTTTTACTTCCTTGTACAAAGTAAAGGAAGTATTGTATTCGCGAAAAATTTCGGTTTCCGGATTTCAACGGAAATATCCATTTTGGCCAACCCTGAATCTATTCCGACTAATTTCGTCGTGGCGTCTGTACATACGTACGTACGTATCTCGCATAACTCAAAAACGGTAAGCCGTAGAAAGTTGAAATTTTGTATTTAGGACTTCTATAACATCTAGTTGTGCACCTCCCTTTTTGGTCATTACATAATTTCCAGAAATGGTACTTTATTTGAAGCCTACAATAGATTTTAATGAAAAACTATATTAAAATATTTACCAAAATGTTTCAAATTTAGTATATAAGACTTTTATATCAATTGGAATAACATAGCAGAATTTGGTTAAAACAGGTTAACCGGAAGTGATATATTACCTGACGTTGTTAACAGTTTTTCTTGAATAAAATGGTTTCATTTTGATTTTAGAAATAAATGCTTCAAATAAGAGTTTTAGAGAATTAAATTCTGAGTCCAGCACATCAAGTATTATTAAATTAGCCCTTTGTATAAGCGAGATATGTAAATTTAAAACTTATATACTTTTTGGTTTTTGTAATAAAGCTTGCTATGGATTAGGACAAAAAATAACAAAAAAATAAAAAATAGATGTTAATGTCAAATTACGTCAAATACATACAAGGAAGTCGTGTGGTGTCCATATCAGATTTTTTATTACGTTTTTGTAATTTATTTCTTCATTAAAAAGTCACATCTAGCATATCGATGAATTTTATATAGATTCCAAATATATAAAAATATATAGGTGTCTCCATGTGAAATATTAAAGTTAAGTCACTGCCGGTTAAACCGGAAGCGCCACCATCATACCAATACCAAATACCATGATTTGTGGGCCCCTAAGCCTAATTCACAAATATATCAAGAAAATTAAAAAATTATTATAAATAAAGAAATGATTTTAAGTGGCCCGTTTTTCTGTATACAGTGTGATTCGTCGATCTGTTCTTATTTAATAACTCGATTATTTTAAATATTATGAAAAAAAGTTTCAAATGAAATTTATTTGAAATTAAAACTTCTATAAACCTATGTATTTTTACGCAATGGTATGTAACTTTATATTTTAAAAATGGAACATCCTACATATTTATTCAAATTTGAAAAGTACATAAAATTTGCTATCCAAAAGTATAAAACCAATTTTTTTTATTAAATACAGTAGGCTGTGTATTAGATTATTTTAACATTACACCTTTCAAATTTAAACAAAATTAATTATTTAAATATTTCATCAATTTCAATCCGATATTTCATTATTAGGTACACCTGTTTTTAAGATTATGTCTAATTCAGAAAATAGTATTTGCAAAGGCTACTTACTGTATTTAATAAAAATATAATAGTTAAATCATTATTATTATTATTATTATTATTATTATTATTATTATTATTATTATTATTATTATTATTATTATTATTATTATTATTATTATTATTATTATTATTATTATTATTATTATTAAATACATAGCAAATTTTATGTACTTTTTAAATTTGAATAAATATATAGGCTGTTCCATTTAAAAATATAAAGTTATAGATCATTGCGTAAAAATGGAACAGTCTGTAGAAAACCTATACTGCAAATTTATAGACGTTTTAATTTAATATAAACTTCGTTTGAAACTTTTTTCCATAATATGTAAATAATAAAATTATTAAAAAAGAACAGACCGATGAATCACCTGTATGTTACAGAGAGTTCAACAGTAAAAAGAGCTACCTCAAATAATTTCTATATTATTAAAAATACAATAAAATACAATAAGACAATCTTACAGAAGACCAAGGGGGACACCCGATTATAAAAGAAAAAAAAATTAAACCAGTAGAAATTGGATGGTATAAATATTTTATGTCCATTCGAGTATATTTTTTTAAATGCAAACATATAATCATTTTATATCCTTATATAACAAATATATTGAGTAAAATTAAATTTAAATAAATTTTAGTTATTTTTTAGTGGCTATGTATGAAAAACAAAAACTGCTATCTGTCAATTTGAAATATTTAGTGGATTATTCCTTTATTTGTTGTAATTTATAAAGTTATTAACAAATATTTATTTTTAGTTTTAATTTAAGCTCAATTGTTTTTCATATATAGCCCTTTGGAAAATAACTACATATAAAAATATAAAAATTTTAATTCATTTTTTTTCAATATTTTTGCTGTATAAGAATATAAAATGATTACATGGTTCAATTCAGAAAAAAAAAACTATTGAATGTGCTTGGAAATTTGCCATCCCATTTAAAAAAATATAAATTTATGTTGTAACTTGGGAACCACACGTTTATAAAAACATATTTTCTTCTCTATTCGGGATATTCGGATATCCCTCTTAATTGGTCTTCTATAAGATTGTCTTATAGTATTTTATTGTATTTTTAATAATATAGAAATTATTTGAAATAACTATTATTGCTGTTACATCCTGTATACCTACAGGTAATGTAGGTTATATCAAGGACCTTCTAACTATAAGTTCCTTGGGTATTATGATCGCATTAAATTTGATATCTTCAGCACTTGTTTATCTAGACGTCTGTTGACTATAGGCACGTGTATGACAATTTCTATCTAGCGTAAAGTCATGATTTTTTGCTATTTAAACTTAACACGTAACTAATTGTTAATTTAATGATGTTTTTACGAATTTATTTTTTCAAAGTGTCGCGAATCAGGGAATCCTAGTTTGATCCCGACCAAAATCAAAATAATTTCGAATTGTAAATGGCACAAAAGTGACTCCTGTGGTGCACTCTCCATGCCAGTGGCGAGTGCCCGTGAGGCATCTTTACCGATATCTGTGTACAAAGCAGATTGGCACACCCAGCAATGGGTAATATGCCGTGATGATATATTTATTTATTTTATCAGGTCTAAAACTTTATACTTAAACGTAGTTTGTATTTATATGATGGTTCTGTACTTTTGGAACATTCGACGCATGAATAAGTTTAAATATTTACTGTACAAACTTGTATATTCTTAAATGAGAAATGAGTATTGAGTAGTTAGTTGTAGTTTTGTGATATTTTTGACAGCAGTGATTTTAGTGTCTGTGAAAAGTATACTGATTTGAATAACACATATTTAATACAATAAATTTACTTTAGAAGTAAATTTATTCGAACAACTTTGGTAAATAAATTGAATAAAATTAAATGCGAATCTTATTTAAATATCCTACATAACCATAAAATAGAACTAAAGAAAATATATAAATGATTGTAAAAATATTAATCACAAATAAATGTTTCTTTACAGTTTATTACCCATTGCTAGGAGTACCTACCAATCTTTTTTATTTTTTTCACAACTTGGCAAGGCAGCAAGGACGATATATTTTTACTGTAAGGGATTTTATCAAACTTTACTTCCTCTTCACGGGCACTTAAGGCAGGTTTTATTAATCATACACAAAATATTACGTTGTTTAATTTTAAAAGATATAAACAAAGAATAAAAAAGTTACTACTAATATTTAGACAAAAAAATATGAATGAATATTTCTTTAAACATAAATTATAATTTGTCTAAAATATATTGTTATAATTTACACAATTTACAGGTATATAGTAATATTTCTACATTGTTATAATTATTGATATTCTACATGCACTTGGTTTCAAATGAATAAAATATACCTATGTACAAATAAAAAATAAATATTTAAATACATTATTCTTTCACTGAACAATTTCAAGGTCCTCAGAATAGAATCCATATCAACGGATTGTCATTAGAAAAGAATTGTAAAATGACGACATTTTTAAATATTCCAATAATTGGACTAATAAAAAATAAAACAATTTTCAGGTAATTCAAACATTAAACAAATATTTAGAAAGGTCGGGAAATCTTTCAAATATAGACCACAAAAATAAAATTACACATACACATACATCTCAGGGTTAAAAGCAATTCTTGTTGGAAAACAATTGCCCTTGGGGTGTAATAAAGCTCTATCTACACCTTCAAGATCAATCAAGCACGAATTATTAAATTTCAATTCATAAAAAAGCAAAAAATCCTTTGAAGTACAAAAGGAAAAATTGCAAGCAAGGTTACCACATCGAACAGATTCAGTTTTGTTTTCATTAGAAAAGAATCACTCAAACGTTCCCCCCTCCACCTGGTGGAAAATTAATTAACCAATGGCCATTTAAAAGCACGCGACAAGCGACAGTCGCAGTCAAAGCCTACTCCAACTTCCTAATTCCGCGCGAAGAACTTAAACGGAAAAAGATTTTTCGCGATTCATCTTCGTCTTCGTAGACATTTTTAGAAATTTTGTAATAAAAAGTTACAAAGTTTGGTTTTTAATTTACAGAGTGCAGATAGTCAAACTTTTGCGAATGAATTATCAAAGATCAAACAGACAAATTATTCAAATTCAGTTCAGAACTTTCCTTTTGGACCAACGCGACTGTGTTCGGAGGTAAAGGGTTGTTATATTTTATAGAAGGTACGTAAAAGCTTTGTCTAATTTTTCAATATTTAAAATTTATCCCATGCATGGAATATTTTATGAATCTACTAAAAATAACAAGGACTTCTACATTTAAGGGTGTGTCATTTTGAAATATGTCCCTTGAGAAATTAACTAATAATTTTATACCCATACATAATTAGTTTGCACATAATATTTGTAATATTTTTTGCATTTCAGAAAAAATGATACTTATATGTATTTTTTATATTTTAATATGTAAATATGAAACAATACTAATATTATTATAGTTTCTTTTGTGTATGATCGGCTATTTTCATTATTTGTAATCAAATTTGCTTATCGTTTAAAATTAATATTTATGAAAAATATTTCATAACTTTCTTTTTTAAAGTATTATTTATTTTACTATTACATTTTTCATTGTAGAAAATAATTTAATATTAAATTTATTGTATGTACACATTTTGCTAACTATGTTTTCTTTTCTATTGCAGATTCAAATAACTGATCATTTCATTATTTTCACGTTCGCTTAATTTATATTTGTAATAAGAAAAATCATAGTACTTAATCCACTTTGTGGAAAAATGTTTGCTAAAACAAAATTTTGGCATTTTGCTCTTTTCATCTTCTTTCTGTCACCAAGTTCATTAACATCGGATGCTTACAAACTTCAAGAATCCACAACAAACAGAATTGTCCAGTTATCAACAACTTTAGAAGAAGCTCAAGCCTTAAAAGGTAAGACATTTTTTTTATTAAATTAAATAATTTTTAGAAAAAAACCGAGTCATAATAAAAATATTAATACCGTTTCACTTACTTTTCGATACGATTGTTATACAACCTACCTTAATATTTATCGATTATATTGTTAAATAGTAAACAAAATTAATTAATTTGTTACAGATAAAAGCAATGCAGAACAATGCACAGAAGGACATTCGAGAATGAAGAACACCTTTGCATGGGAGGACTATGCAGTTCTAACAACGATGTTGGTGGTCTCTTGTGGGATTGGAATCTTTTATGGATTCATTGGGCCAAAACAAGAGACGAGTAGCGATTTTCTTCTGGGGGGAAGCACTATGGGGACGTTTCCCATGGCCATGTCTCTCGCAGCAAGGTAGGAAACATTTTTTTAAATTATTACAAAATAGTTATAATAATACGTTTAACTGAGATAATATTTTACTTCTGTAGAATATACCTATGCACATATGTGTACTTAATTTTAGAGTAGATGACTGCTACTTCATTGGTTGATTTTACACATCAAAATGATAAAATAAATTCATATAAAAATATATGTCATTTGAAATCCGAAACACAAATATTTTTTAAAAACCCTAACGGAAGGATTCAATATGGGAAATAAGTTTTTTAGACCGCATTACTTCCCATTCATTTTTAGAGCAGAGTAACTAACAATTTTAGAGTATAAAATTCTGCAACTTTAGAGTTAAATGTTTTTAATTGAGACCTTTAGTGATAAAGTAAACAAAGACATGGTAAAAATTGATCTAATGTGCAATAGGGGATTCCACCATTTTCTTTCCCCGAAGTTTGAAAATATAGATGTGACGTCACGAATATAAGTTTTTATATAAAACTGTTTTCTTCGTGGATCTAAAATGCTCTTGAAATATATTGTATTTTTAAATTATATTTATAAAAAACAAATTAATATTATAACACTGTATGAGTCTACTTGCTTTATAATTGCTAGTGTATCAAAATTATTAAGTTTATGCAAGAAATATATATTCAAATAAAAACTGTTTGAGAATTGCAGTACTGGACTGGTAGCCACGTGTTCGCTGTTTGAATTTATCTACTTCCATTGGTAGTAGACTCCATCCCCTATAACTCGGTATTCATTATATATTTATCGGTGGTCTTTGAGTCGCCAATCAAAATAATATATATGGAATTCATATCAGTGACTAGCTGCTAAAACAAAAATCCCCTTATTTCCGAAGTATTTCTCTTAATTCGATTGAACTATTCTCTATTATTTCAACCTTTTCTTAATATGCAAAGTGTCCAACAACGTGCCGGCAATATTTCAAAGATGACTTGTAGAACTTATTTAGAGCCGAAAAGTCCATATAAACATACGTCCTAAACGTAACCCTTAACGAGTTATTGTTTATTTTATAATTAATGTTTGTTAAAATTTTAGTTCAACGAATTTTACGAAATAAATCTGTTTTAATACATTTTTATTTGCAAGAAATGTTCAAATTATCTCCATTTTGTTCGATATATAAAGCTGCACGTCGCAGAAGAGATCGCTGCATTCTTAATATGGTTTCTTGATTCTTGGTTATTCCTAATAATATCGGTAGCCTACTGTATTTTTTGACGTAATTCTTCTACCGTGTGCATTTTAGTTGCATAAACAATCTGTTTCATGTGACCCCGAAGCCCCAAAGATAAAAATCTAATGGAGTCAGGTCCGGCAAACAATATTCAAATGTTACCAAACAAAAGACGTGATCATGGCAACTAGATCAGTATTTTAGAAATACGTTAAACTCAAATTTTAGCCACATAAATTACGAAATAACAATAACTTGTTAAAGGTTACGTTTAGGACATATATTTATATGAACTTTTCAACTCATTTAAAGTTGTAGAATTGATCCCTGAAATATTTCCGGTACGTTTTGAGACACTCTGTATAATTTGGCCAGAATAGCAATGGTGTAAGACTCAAATAGGTTTCTTCGACATCTCAAATTTTCTTCAATTCATGTTTTAATATTACCTATCTTCTCGTGGTTCCATCTGAGACTCTAATTTGGGTTGCGACTAGAATATGAGAGCTACTGCTTTAAAAAGATGTAAGATAAGGTATTAATTTCTCAGGTCCAAATACATAGTTATGCCAATTTTTGTTAAAATATTTTGATAGATACTCGGATGATATTTAAAATTAATGAAAACAATAATAAATTGATGTAGGTACTAAAATTTATTTAAAAATTGTGCATTGAAATAAAAAAATACTATGGCCCGTATTACGAACCCACTTTTATAAAGCACTTTTGTTAAAAGTGATGTTTAATCTCTGTAATATAAAAGCGCGGTATTATTTTAATAGTGTGTTCGTGATATAGGCCTATAAGTTTAAAATACGACTTACGAGGAACGAGGATATATACTCGTATGTTTGCGGAAATCTGTTTTTATTCTTTATTTATACAATCTACCCTTTAAAATAGTGGCTATCTATTTGCTGACATTCCATATATTTTATCGCGTACTGTAGTCATAACAGGCATCAGCACCGCATCAGTCCTTTCACTTCCATAGACCCCGCGGTTTAAAAACAATTTCTGCTAAATGAATGAATATTTCATATTTTTACATTGTTTAAAATATAAGTAAAAAGACAAAACGTTACACAATTTGTAAATAATATTTAAATTTTGCGCACAGTAGAATTAAAAGTTAGTAGATTGCGAACTAGTATTACTCGTGAGTTGAAGATTCGTACATAATTTGAGCAGTATTTTGTTTAAACTAGTAATTTATTTTAGCAAAGTGCTACATTTAAACTATAAGATTTTTATTTTAAAAGGTCTTGCGGTAAAGACTTGCACATGTACCCGTGGTAAAATATTAAATATTATGTTAATTTTCGCATAATCTAAAGGGTATTCATATGTAGAAATTAGCAATGCACTCTTTGGAAATAATTAGAATCGATATCTGCATAATCCAGGAAATAATCATAAAATATCATAGGTACTTAAATTATTATCTTCTATACTAAGTAAGAAAAAAATCAAACATGGTAAATTTAAATCTTACGTATTTGTAATATTATACATATATCAACTGAACCTGAACAGTTTGTAATTTATTAAAATTGCTAATTTTTTCAATGATTTACTTTTAAACGAAAGAAATTAACATTTCAGCAATAATAAACTGTTTCATTGAATATAAAAATTAATGTGGGAAATTTCTCGACTGTGGTATAGATTAGGTTAGGTGTTAACAATTACTTGAAATCTCAATCAAACAGCATTTATTCTCTTACAACACCGACGTTCCGGTGCACACTTAAACCTTCTTTTGGATAGGTAAGATATCTTACATCTCATGTACACAAAATACATTCGTTCTTTACATTCAGTTTTGCAACATCGTACAAAAAATCTGTAAAGAGCAATGGGTGGATTTTTTGTACGATGTTATAAAACTGAATGTAAAGAACGAATGTATTTTGTGTACATGAGATGTATAATATCTGCAAGATCTTACCTATCTAACAGAAGGCTCAAGTGTGCAACAGGTCGGTGTTGTAAAGGTGCAGTAACACGGCGCATGGTTCGGCGAATTTGTCTCGACGAACCACGAACCTTACACCGTTTGACATACACGATTCGCTATAGCTTGCGGTTCCTGGTGGCTCCCAAAATTCCATCGGCTGTCGGTAAATTGGCACGAATCAAAGGCGCTGAACATGTTGTTTCATACAAGGTTCGTGATTGGTATTGGTTTGTGCAGGTTCACGCAGGCTCGCCTTATCGCGGATGACTACCAGTGCAAGTCACAGTAGTCAAGCTTTGACATATTCAAAAAAATCTGATGTGGACACCACACGACTTCCTTGTACGCAAGACCAACATGAAACACTTTTATAGACCTACTTATAAAATTGCACGTATTTGACGTAATTTAACATAACATTAATTTTTTTATACTTTTTAAGCTTTATTACAAAAATCAAAAAGTATATAATTTTTAAATTTACATATCTCGCTTATACAAAGTGCTAATTTAATAATATTGGATGTGCGAGACGCAGAATTGAATTCTCTAAAACTACTATTTAAAGCATTTATTTCTAAAATCAAAATAAAACCATTTTATTCAAAAAAAAAATAACTTCAGGTAATATATTACTTCAGGTAATATATTACTTCAGGTTAGCCTATATTAAACAAAATCTACTGTTATTCCTATTGGCATAAGAGTCTTATATACCAAATTTGAAAAGTTTTGATTATATTTTGAAATAGTTTTTAATTAAAATTCAAGTAAAGTACCACTTCTGAAAATTATGTAATGACCAAAAAGTGGGGTGCACAACTAAATGTTATAGCAGTTCTAAATACAAAATTTCAACTTTCTACAGCTTACCGTTTTTGAGTTATGCGAGATACGTACGATTCAGGGATGGTCAAAATGGATATTTCCGTTGAAATATGAAAACCGAAATTTTTCGTGATTACAATACTTCCTTTACTATGTACAAGGAAGTAAAAAGGTTTGAACTATGGTGTGGCCAGCAGATAAATGTTTGAAATTCATTATAGAACTTCAATTAGACAGCCAGATTAGCTTACTTTTATCTATTTTTCATATGTGACGTCATCCTCCATCTTTTTTACGGTTTTTCAAACAATTTTGCATTAACAATCCAGAAGAATCCAAGGAAGTAGATGCAAATATTTGTTGCCTAGCATCCATAATTGTGATTATGTAGTCACAAAGCGAAAGCACGAAAGTATCCACATCGGTTCGGCAAACCAATTACGTCATGAATCTGAACGAACCACGCATCGTTTTATAAGCCCTGATTTGTCAGAACACGAGCGATCGCGAACTGCCTTCCAGTACCATGGTTCGACGAACCACGCGCCGTTTAACGGAGCCTTAAGAGAATAAGTGCTGTTTGACTGATATTTCTAGTAATTATTGTTAACACATAAAAATTAATTTACATTAGTATAGCATGAAGATATACCAAAATATTATTGATATGAATTATTAAATAATCTTAGCTTCGTTTAATTTCTTAATAAACAGATTAACTAAATTTCCGTTAAACAAAAAACGATATAAAACTGAACTAAACTATATTAAAGAAATAGCTAAGTATAACGGCTTCCCGGTTAAAACTATCGATAAAATAGTTAATAAATTTAAAAATCGCGAATCCATTTCTAATTGTACAACGTTAACGCCATCTAATAACAAAAATAATAATAATAAATACATAACACTACCGTACGATAAAGCTTCCAAAAGTTTAAACAAAATTTTTAAAAATCAAAATTTAACCGTAACTTACAAATCAAATAATACCATTAAATCGTTATTAGGTAACCCTAAAGATAAAATAAATACTAACAATAAATCCGGTATTTATAAAATTAGTTGTAATGATTGTAATAAAGTTTACATCGATCAAACTAAAAGACAAATTGACACTCGGTTTAAAGAACATTTTTATCATCTAAAAAGCGGTAATCCAGAAAAATCTAGTGTAGCTCAACATATGTTCATTAACAATCACAAAGTTAACAATTATAATGTTAAACTTTTAAAACATATTAATAATGATAGATTTTTAAATGCGTACGAGAGTTTAATAATAAATAAATATGAAAATAATTTGATGAACGCAGATCTCGGTCCCATACCAAACTCAAAACTTTTCAATTTATTACAAAGTTAAATTTTATTGGACGATTTAAAATTTAATAACTTATTATTATTGGACGAAAATTATCTTAGTTTACAGGTAATCATTCACCTGTGGCTCCCATCCCTATATAATCCCAGTTTTCTCCCTTGTTTTTCAGAGTTGTTAGGACCTCTGGCTTGGTTGACATGTTGAGTAATCTTGACTACTCTGTTTAACTTTCACTTGTGCTACTGATGATGAGAACTTAGTTCTCGAAATACGTATTTAGTTTTTGTTAAAATTAATTTTAAGGTTAAGGGGTAATTATTATAGTTTTAGTTAAATAATCTCACATCTAAGATTCATTGTATAATTGATTTGCCTTTCAGTACTGTAAAATTTCTTTTATAAATAATGCATTTTCCATAAATATATATATACGTACCTTATATACGCCTTCGTGAGATTTTTCTTTAAACTATAAACTTTCAAATTTAAAATATATCATCTGTTGTGCATCTTTCAAACATAATGTAGGTACCCTACCTAAATATACCTACTACGAATAGACTATGGTAATTTTTATACGAAATAGGTACTGTATCTTTATTATAACATGGGCGAAAGTTGTCTACATGTGTAAGAAAAACAACTATAATTTATATGAGCGACTGTTTATATGTACATATGTAAATGACAATATTATTTTCTACCTTTTGCGGCTCATTTACGCAACTATTTTTACAAATATGTATTGCCCGAAGTATACAACAAATTTTCTGGGCGTTGGAAAATATATTCATGAAAATATATTTACATATGTAAATAATACTGTCATTTACAATTCCTGTTTTACAGCATTCCTCACAATACATTTGATTTCAAAATATTTACTAAGCTTTCAGTGAAATCTTAGAAAATCTGGACAAAACTAGATTCGAGTCGTTTCATAACTGTTGCCCTGGTTGCGTGTGGCGTACAGTAATTTCAGAAATTACTGTTATAGATTTTATTTGGATTTATTAGTTTTGTACCATGTTTATTACAGACTTCATCAAACTATTTTAATTGCTTTGCAAAAACAATAGAAACGTTTTTGCTTTTGATTACATGATTGAATTTTTAATTAGGGAAATCCATACTATTCACGACTAATATTAATTGAACTATTGTTTGTAGTTTTAAAAAACTGTGTGCCATATAAAGAATTTCCATATAGCGCAACCGCTTTAGAAAAAAAAAACATGTAAACTTCTAAATTTCTTTTTGTATGCAACTAACTTAAAATAAATATTTTCTCTACAATTTTTTAATGAAAAAGTAAAACTTTACAGAATTAGCTCTGAAAGTTCTATATTTGGACTATGTATCTCTACAAGATGTGTATAAGGCAGTCATTTCCAAAGTAGGCGAAGTCGCCCCCTGCCCCTAGGGATAGGGGCGCGGATATATTCAGTGGTCGGTGATTGCCTGAAGGCAATAGAGGAGCACTGAATGGCAGAAGCGCAGAAGTCAAAAAGAGCAATAAAAGAACGCTAAAAAAACTTGGTCGATTAAAATATTTTTGCTATTCGTTGTAAAAGATGTGCGATCAGTTACATATCGTTTCAAAATTTCAGTTGCAAGGTGATTTATTTGCAAAATAGGTTTCAAAAATTAAAATATGACACACACAGCTACATATAACAACTTTCATCATTCAATTACTGAGTTTACATGCAGTTTTGAAACCGTTTTTAAAACGTTTTTAGTTTTGAAAACGCCAAGTATACAGTGTCAAAACGGTTTTGAATTATCTCAAACCAAAACTAAAATTCATGGGTTGGACTTGAAAACTAGTTTCAAAACTACTCATGTAAACACTTAAAATTCAGTTTCGATGCTGCGCATGCGTATAGAGCATAACGTTTCTGTCGCTTTATGTTACTAACCTTCAAATAAACTGACAGTTGCGTAGTTTTAGTGCGTAGTGGTACGAAGTATAAAAAATAATTGGAATAATAGCAAAACGAAGTATTTGGAGTGAAGAGGATTTGTCACTTACATCAGCTAAATGCGCATGCGCCGTAACTGATTTCAATTCAATTTTTAAACTTGTTTTGAAAACTGCATATGAACGTAGTAAGTAATTGTCACATGCGTAGATTAAAGTTAATTTTCCAAAAGGAAGCATTGAAAAAGCCTCTTTAGAAATGGTATATTGAGCCCAAAATTTTGCAAATCATTTGTTTATTTAAGGTAACGAGGGTGGGTAACGAGTCAATAAAAGAATATATTTTTTGACATTTCTGTAATTATTCTTCTTTCTACATTGTCAGTAGCAGATAATATTATTAATTAGATCTTAAAATTTCAAATGAATTGATCTTGAATGAATGAATACTTGGTAGAATTCATTAGTATGGAAATTTAAGTAGAAATTACTTTAATTGTAGGAACTTTTGATAAAATCTGAATTTCAAATTCGATAATTGTAAGAAATTATGCATAAAATTAGAGATGAATAAGAAAAGATTGATAGCGGATTTCCTGTTTCTTTATTATTTACATTCCTCACATTTCTGAACCATGAAATTATCAGTGATTATTAATTAAAAACATACGTATTTCGAATAATATGTAACTTTCTTCAAATGTAAACAAAAACTTACCTCTCATTCAGTGATGTGCAAATTTATCTATTTTTTCTTTTCTTTTTTTTTGGTAATCATATTTATTTACGGCTTGAAATGTAATCTCTGCGTGACATGAAAATTTTATTTCGTAATAAATTATAGGTTTACTAAAGTTTGTATTTGAAAATAACTTCTACTTCCATAAGAATTATCTTGTACATACATCAAAACTCCATTAGAAATTTTATATTGTTTTTGTGAAACCATAATTATTGAAGTTTGGCCTTTACTATTACTATAAGAGTACATGTTAAGAGACTACAGTTCAAGTTCTACTGCTATCTACTCGTATTTTACATATTTGAAGACCTATGAATTTGATTAACTTCGATAAAATATGCTATATTATTATTAAGATTTTTTTCCCCTTTTCCACAAAATAATCAAATTATTATTATTTGAAAGTCAATTAATCATAATTTCTTCAATATGTTTGGCAAAGTAAGCCATGGAAACAATAATAGAGTCCTCCACTTTCATTTTTTACCTCCCTTCATATATACCGTAGGTAAGGGAGGTAATGTAATCGTGCCAAAAATTCAATGGTGTGTGTGTGTGTGTTCTATTTTTCGTATTTAAGGTTTCGCATTCATATGAAGAGTTGATTAGATTTTGGGTAAAATTGGATAACCGGAAGTGACTGTTTACTTGAAGCTCATAACAGTTTTTAATGAATAACTATATTAAAATATAATCCAAAACTTTTCAATTTTAGTATTTAAAACGTCTATATCAAGGGGAACAATATATTAGATTTTGGCTAAAATTAATAAACCAGCAGTGACACTTTACTTGAAGCTCTGAACAGATTTTCGTGAAAAATATATTATGATATACTCCAAAACTTGTCAAATTTGGTATTTAAATTTTTTATATTAATGAGAACGACATGTTAGTTTTCTTCTAAAATTGAAATACCGGAAGTGATACTTTACTTCAAGCTCTGAACAGATTTTCGTGAAAAATATAATAGGATATATTCCAAAACTTGTCAAATTTAGTATTTAAGACTTTTATATAAAGGGAAGAAACATATTAGGTTTTGGCTAAAATTGATAAACCGGAAGTGATACTTTATTTGAAGCTCTGAACAGATTTTCGCAAAAAATAAATTGATACAATCCAAAACTTTTCATATTTGGTATTTAAGACTTTTATATTAATGAGGACGACATACTAGATGTTTTCTAAAATTGATAAACTACTTTGCAGGAACCAAAAACAGATTTTTTTGAAAAATTAAATTAAAACATGATTCAAAACTTCTCGAATTTGGTATTTAAAACTCGTGTATAATTTGAAATAACATTAGATTTTGATTATATCTATCTATCTATCTATATATATATATATATATATATATATATATATATATATATATATATATATATATATATATATATATATATATATATATATAAACCGGAAGTGGTACTTAATTTGGAGCTCTTAACAGATTTTCGAGGAAAAACATTATAAAATATAATCCAAAATTTGGTATTACAGACTTTTCTATTTATTGGAACATCAAATTAGATTTTGTTTACAAACAATCAACTGGAAGTGATACTTTACTTAAAGCTCATTGCTATTTCAAACATGAAATTGACGGGATGTCATGTTTTGGCCACATCAGATTTTTTATGATTTTAAATGAAAGTTCGTTTGAATTTGAAGCAATGGACCTTTTCAATTTAAAGAGATAGAAGATATGCGCAATGGGGATCTACTCATAGTAAGAACAACTGAGATCTATGGCGTTTGTTTCTAAAAAATGTAGACGTAAAATATGAGAATATCTCAGGTAACTTTAGAAAATCTTATCGAAATAAGCTACAAAAGCTTTTATTGAAGTTAAAATGTTTAACGATGCAAATTTAGGACTGCTATAACATCTAGTTGTGCACCTCCCTTTTTGGTCATTACATAATTTTCAGAAATGGTACTTTATTTGAAGCTTATAATAGATTTTAATGAAAAACTATATTAAAATATAATCTAAAACTTTTTAAATTTGGTATATAAGACTTTTATGTCAATTGGAATAACATAGTAGATTTTGGCTTAACCGGAAGTGATATATTACCTGAAGTTGTTAACAGTTTTTCTTGAATAAAATGGTTTCATTTTGATTTTAGAAATAAATGCTTCAAATAAGAGTTTTAGAGAATTAAATTTTGCGTCTAGCACATCAAGTATTATTAAATTAGCCCTTTGTATAGGCGAGATATGTAAATTTAAAACTTATATAATTTTTGGTTTTTGTAATGAAGCTTGCTGTGGATTAGGACAAAAAACAACAAAAAAAATAAAAATAGATGTTAATGTCAAATGGACATTTTCAATTTAAAGAGATGGAAGATATGCGCAATGGGGATCTGCGCATAGTAAGAACAAATGAGATCTATGACGTTTGTTTCTAAAAAAATTAGACGTAAAATGTGAGAATATCTCAGATAACTTTAAAAAAATCTTATCGAAATAAGTTACAAAAGCTTTTATTGAAGTTAAAATGTCTAACGATGCAAATTTTCACTGAGAATACAGGAATTTTAATGACTGCAATATTTTTGACGTTTCGTTTGACAGCCCAACTGGCAGTTGTTTGCGCCATTTTCTTACTATTTGCAGCGATAAAAAGAGATAGCCGTTAAATTGAAAAGGTCCATTACGTCAAATACGTGCAATTTTATAATTGAGTCTATACTTCATATTAGTTTTGCGTACAAGGAAGTCGTGTGGTGTCCACATCAGATTTTTCTTATCTACTTTTAATATAAATAACATTTTACTCAATTATCTGTTATGGTGGAGGACCCTATTGTTACCTTTGTCTTTAAATAAATCAGTTTTTATTTAAACACAAAATTTAAATATTTAAATTGTAAACCATTATTTTGTAAACTAAGACGAAATATAGACATCTTGCTACAGCCCGAATGTAGCGAGGGCTGTAAATAGTTTAGGTCTATAAAGATACAACCGGAGAAAGAATAATCGATTTTTAAAGTAATATAAACAAAAATTTTGAATGTCTGGTCTGCAAAACTTATTATTAGCAACGGTCTGCAAAGAGCTTTGTTCTGTAATTATTTACTTTCTGTAACCAAATGACGTTCAAGAGCTTACTTTCTATCAATCATAGAAAAAATAAAACAAATTTCGGAAAATAATTTTCTAAGTTCTAAGATATGGTATATGGTTACTGATTCTGGTTTTATTCGGCAATGCTTGTTAAGTGTATACAAATACTCCTCGCTATATCCATGAAACATGAGATGAGAGTTATCACTATCAACCACACCAAAACGTCTCAAGTTCTTAACTTTTTCTTAATTTTCCTCATACATTTTTTATGTCTAACTGTACTCGTAATAAACAAGTTCGATTATATGTTTCCGTCTTTTGGTTCCAGTTTCATCACAGCCATCGAACTCTTGGGCAACCCTGCCGAAATGTACAACTATGGATCTCAATTCTGGTTGATCTGCGGGTCCTTTATCATAATTGTTCCTTTAACTTCTTCGCTTTACCTTCCGGTATTTTCGGAGCTGCGACTCACCAGTAGTTATGAATACCTGGCTAAAAGATTTGGCAGATATGCCAGATACTTAGCTGCTGCTCTCTATATCATGCAAATGGTACTGTACACAAGTGTTGCTGTCTATGCCCCGGCTCTAGCACTCAGTCACGGTAAGGAGATTTCAATTTTATTAATAATTAAACATAGGTAATTGAAAAAATAGCTGTTTATCAAAGTAGTTAAGAATCCATAACACCGTTAATATTCTAACATTTATTTACGTATAGAGGATCGAAAGAAAAGGTTTACTCCTGCGGACGAAATTTGAAGCCCGACCCGTGGCGGAGGGTTTTTATTCGTCCAAGGGTGTAAACTTCTTTCGGTCTGACGTATGTACAACGTTTTATAAACTACTGCAATCAAATGAAATTTTTTCAAGTTATTTTTGAAGTACATTTCCAGTTGCATTCTTGACGATTTGTTTATCAGCCGCCGGGCTTTTGCTCTAAGTACTTTAACGCCCGCAGTGTGTAATCTTTCAGTTCCCACCATGGTAACTAAATGGGGTATCAGACGTATGCAACTGTTTTGACAACAGTTGCAAGAAATATAGATTTTTTTTAGTCTCGACGTTGGTACACATGAAATTTAATTCTTGTTGTCATTTTTTAAAATTTGAATCATTTATTTGTATTTAAACGAATAATATCAGAAATGAACAACAAACTATTAACTGCTACTACGTTATTTTTATGGTTAGATAATAGTGAGAACGATATTATTGTTATGAGACGTAGAAAAGAGTGAAAAAATGGGTGAATCTGTGGTAACGCTTCGTTTTTCAGCTATAGGTATGAATGAAATGAATTAAAAAGTCGTATTATCAATGTAACCTTGTTCAATAATTGTCTGATTTTATTTCAACTCCAGCTCCTCCAGCCTTTTTAAGTATCTCGTACTGTTTACCAATTTTTTAAAAACAATTATGTCAAACAGTTTAGGGATTTTTACTCCCTAAGCCCGTTTACTATGCATGCGTATCTTAATAGTTGCAGATACGTGTGACTAGTTTTCGAACAAGATGTAAAACTAGTTGCAGGAAAATTGTCGCACTAACACACGTCAAAAGTTGCACGAAACGCTTGAAATTGCAGAAAATGTGTGACAGATACGTGCGTACGTATGATAGCCCCATAAAGTGATGCGCCAATCTGCTTTTATTCGTAAATTTCAGTAATCACGATACATTTGTAACATTGTAACTTTGAGGACGCTTGCCTTACGAGGCGTCATTTCTTATATGCTCTATTTGAAAACTGGAAATAATTTTCTAGTTTGACGTCACATCTTGGCGAGATATAACAGAGTGTTTACTGTTCATTTTAAATTGGACATCATTGCTATCTCAAGAACTATGAAAGCTACAAAGAAGATTAAATTATCAAACAATTTCTATTTTATAAATATGAATGTAATCATCATCACAGCATATTTACCCATTGCTAGGTGTGCCAATCTCTTTTGTAAGCATATATCGCCTATTGGTAATGATGATATATTCGTATCATCGTACCGTGCGGGCTGGATTCCTATTTTATAAAACTGCATTGCAATACTCGTACATCTATAATTCAGATATTTGTTTGTGACTTCTGTTTGATTCTTATTTCTCATATTTTTAGTAAGCGCCTTGAACGGTATACCGGGTGGCGCTCGAAATCCGTAACATAGGCATTTAAGATGGGAAAACCGTTTTTCCTAGCGCGTTGATCCCCAATTTATTTGTTACAAAATCTTCAAATAAAAGTTGTAGAACATAAAATTTTGCATTTGAATCAATAAGCAAAACTAATTTTGTATGCTTTGCAACAACAGAAATTAGCTATGAAAATGTCGAAAATCTACTCAAAAGTAGTGATAGCCATGGAATTAACAAAAAGCTTAATGAACAAACGTGTGTTTATCTGTCATAAAATTTAATTTACTTTTTATTATTTAATAAAATTATTACAACGTAAAATTCTTAAGCAGAATAATAATTTAATTCTTCTATACAGTTCAAATACACATTTTTCTTGACAAAAAATAACAATATTTGGCATTTAAATCATCACATTTGTTAGTCTTTTTATTTTAATTCCATTATTAAACTGAAATTTTCATATTCAGTTTCTGGAGTTACTAATTTACGAAATTAATTTTGTTTACTGATTTACATGCAGAATTTTATATTCTACAACTTTTATTTGAAGATTTCCTTTCTAAAATAATATGGGGAGCAACGTGCTAGGGAAAACGGTTTTCCCATGTTAAATGCCTATGTAACGGATTTTGAGGGCCACCCGCTATATTTATTGCAATGGGGGAATTTTCGAATTTTTATTTATTTATGTTAAAATATTTTTAAATCTAAAGCGTTTTTATTTTTATATTTTCTAAAAATACCGGAGAAAAAAAAATGTTAAACTTTGCAATATTTTCTTCCCGCCATTATGGCGTACATAAATAACATCAACTATATGCCAATTAGGTCTCGACATACGTGCCCAAAACGTGAATAAGAATAAGACAAAAGCAAAACACGACCTCCTCCTCCTGGTTTATGTTTACATTTGACACTTGACAGTTTAATTTCTGTGTTTATCGTATTTTCTAGGTTTTACGTTTACATATTTAAAATCAAATAATTTGCTTTTTGCGATTCGACCTTGAATTTAACGTTTCAATATCAAATATAAAACATATACGTTAACGATAAATTTAATACCGTTTGTGCAAAAAAATACGCTATATTTTATTACTTTTATTGCATTAATAGTAATATTGCATGTAAAGTATTGCAGTAATGTGGACAATTCGTTACATTTCAACATGACTAAACTCTCCCATTATCGAAATCTGCGAATAGATTGACTTACTCACTATAATGGATTTAAATCGTGACATTTTTAAAAAATTTAAAACGTACCTTTTTATCACTTAATTAAAATTTATTTTTATATTTCTTTCATTGTTGATTTTCGAATAGGCGTACTTACTTAGTATGACATTTTATTCATCGATTAAAAATATAAAGACAACAGGTCCGAATTTGCGGACCAATTTGCTTACTTTCTTGCTCAACCTATTCGATTATTAAAAAATATATTGAAAATTCTTCATAAATGAAATGGAAAATTTTAGAATGGCTGTCCTAAATAATGGCAACTTTTGGGTTCCAAACGATGGTCTTAATAGATTTATTATTCGATACATTTTACTTTCATGTGATGGAATCTGTGAATAAATAATCGATTGTGATTTTGACGACCTAAATTCGAATTCGGCTAGAATTGATTATTTAAAAATTGTTCCTCGCAAGATAGTGATGCCAGTGGACTACTTTTACCACTAGCTAAGAGTATCACGATATCTGGTGAACTGGTAAATTTAGCAAATTCCACAATGGTTAAAAATATGATGACCTATTATTTAAAGATGTTCAATTATATAAGAATACCACAAAATTATTCTGTGGAATAATTAAAACACATTTCCTGGTCCAGAATTGTTTTTAATTGTCTTGCCACTTCTATGTTCTAAATTAATCATAAAAACTTCTAGCTGTTACTAGTATTACTGGTTCGAATTTCATTGGCAATTATAGGTCCTTCGCAGATATATGAGTATGTTGACAATTTACTGTAAATTAATTTTAAAATGGAACATAAATTTCAATTATAAAAAAACCTCGAACTTCAATAAGTCAAGTTCACAGCAGATGTGCGAAAGATGATGAAATATTAAATTAATTTCTGATCAATACCAATAGTAATTTAACAAGGTAAAATGATAATAAATTGTGTTTTAATTTTATTTATATAAAACAATTATTATCTTTTCATAATCAAAAGCTTATACTCATCCATATAAGATATGTACAGGTGTTCAAGAAAAATGTCTAAATACCTACCATATGTTAATATTAAATTACAGCGAATAATCTTTATTTTCTTAAAATGACCTAAATAGTCGTCTTTAAAGAAATATTATAAGTTTAAATTTAAAAGTTTAAGACTCTAAATTGGCGATATCTCAGCCTCACTTCTTTTTCTTCTTTTTTGCACTTAGTCCTGAATTTTTAACAGGATCAGCATTCTTTCAAACAGATGTAAAATGTTTGCTAATTTATATAAAAAAAATAAATAAAAAAACTGATGTGGCCAGCACATTACCTTCCGTCAGTTCTATGTATTTTGTATAAATGTCATACAGAAAGTCCTTGCAAAAGATTATATTTATTGTACATTACCTTAAGGCAGTTGTATGTATTTGATACAAATTCCATACAGAAAGTTTCTAACAAAAGATCCTATATTTCCAGTAAAATTATAACATAAACATACTGTCAACTGCACTTGACACTGACACCTTTCTATCAGAATTTTCTTAATGTAGCAGCTGTTTCCAGAGTTATAGCAAAGCTGACTAATATATATGATATTTAATTTCTTTATAATTTTTTAACTCTATGTCCATTTAATATGAAGTATAAAATGCATTCAAATCGTATAGAGAATAAATAATTCTTTAATATTTATGATAACATTAAATGTGAACAAATGATATTTAACGTCGTTTTTTCAAGAAAAACTGTTAAAATCTTCAAATGAGGGTACTTCCGGTTGACCAATTATAACCAAAATCTAATCAGCTCTTCACATGGATGTAACGAAGAGGAATACGAAAGAATTATAATTTTTGGAATTATAGTATTAGAGTTATCGCATTAGAAAATTTTGTCACACATAGACACACACACACACACACACACACACACACACACACACACACACACACACACACACACACACACACACACACATACATACATACACACACACACACATACAGACATCATCGTAAAAATAGTAAAATCGTATTATAGGGACCTTAAAACGTGCTTATTCATTAAAAACTCACCACCGATTTTTTTGACCAAAGACAATACCTTCCTTACCTAAAGGTGACGGAAGGTAAAAAGATCTGATGTGGCCAGCACATTACCTTCCGTCAGTTCCATGTATTTTGTACAAATTTCGTACAGAAAGTTCCTTGGAAAAGATTCTATTTCTTGTACATTACCTCCGGCAGTTGTATGTGTTTTATACAAATTCCATACAGAAAGTTTACTCTGCCAATTGCACTTGACACTGACATCTTTCAATGAAAATTTTCTTACTATAGTAGCTGTTTCCATAATTATAGCATAGCTGGCTAATTTATGAAATTTAATTTTTAACTATATCCATTTAATATGAAGTATAAAATGCAGTCAAATCTTATGGAGAATAAAATATTCTTTAATATTTAAAATAACATTAAATGTGAAACAATGTTATTTATCATTGTTTTTTCAAGAAAAACTGTTAAAATCTTCAAATGTGGGTACTTCCGGTTGACCAATTATAACCAAAATCTAATCAACTCTTCATATGGATGTAACGAAGAGAAATGCGAAAAAATTATAATTTTTCGAATTGTAGTATTAGACACACATACACTCACGCGCACACACGCACGCACGCAACGCACGCACGCACGCACCCGCGCGCGCGCGCACGCACACACACACACACACACGTAAAAATAGTAAAATCGTATTCTAGGGACCCTAAAACGTGCTTATTTATTAAAAAACTCACCACCAATTTTTTTGACCAAAGACAATACCTACCTTACCAAAAGGTGACGGAAGGTAAAAATATATCATCACGGCGTATTACCCATTGATGGGTGTGCCAATCTGCTTTGTATACATAGATTTCGGTAATAATAATGCCATATTCGTACCGTGCGGCGTTACCTCCCGCGCACTCATTGCTGGCGTAGAGAGTGCACCACAGGGGTAACTTTAGTGTCATTTAAAATTGGAAATATTTTTGGCGTTGGTCGAGACCGAACCCGGTTCCCCACATTCGCGACCAGAAACAGACACGCGGCCACGAGACCCCATGATTTTTCTTATAAATTATATTTCGGGTTCACTATACATCTTATAGCTGAGCTCTTGTTTTTATTATATTTGGGTTTATGGTAACCCACTAAGTGGGATATATGTGATTTTTATGTATGTATGAAAGTAATTTGAATCGGCGGTAATTCATAACGATTATAAGTATTTTTTATTATTATTTTTGGAGTGATTGTCGCATTTAGGTACTTACACTCCCTTGTGGTCCAACACTAAAAAAAGTTACATATTTTTTGTCAAATTATCAAAATATGAGTAATATTAAATTATTTTACACCAACATTTTAATAAAATATAAAGTTTTTCATTCATTATTTTAATAAAAACTATTCACGATATAACGGTTTGAAGTCACAACTTCAAGTGATTATAAATTATTAAACGAAAAAAATGTAAATTTATATTATTCAAAATAACACATCTATTATATGTACAGGTTGTCTTGGAAATAGGAGGACATGGCTTAACCACAGATTCCTGAGCCCAAAATAAGACGATTTAATTAAACTTACCTATATCCGACAGTGCACCGTTTAGCCAGTATTCTGCTTCAAAGTCCTTCTAAATGAATAGACCACAACTTTTTAATGGCAAAGTCAATAACGTAAATTTGTTGTTTTTCAGAAGGATACATTCAATAGTAAACTTTCGTGTCTCTGCGTAAGTTATGATATCTCTAACGATTTAGTCAGAGGAAAATAAAATGTAAGTGATTGCGCCGTGTAATTTTTAAAATAAATTTTATCTAGCAGTCTTTCCTAATGTCAAACAACTAATGTTTAATGACAGTAACAATTGTTTATGGGTTGTAAAAAATTTCTTATGCCATATTTTAAAACTAGTAACATATCCGTTTGTTCGGCCTTATAGTATTTTATTGTTATTAATATAATAGGACGATTAAATAATGTTAGCTCACTCCTAAACAACTTTAAAAGATTGTCAACTCATAAAAAATTATTTCTGTCATTAAAAATTAATAGTTTGACATTTGAATAGATTGCTAGATAAAATTTATTTTAAAAATTACGCGGCGCGGGTACTTACATTTTATTTTCCTCTGACTAAATCGTTACAGATATTATAACTTACGCAGAGACACCAAAGTTTACGATTGAATACATTTTTCTGAAAAACAGTAAATTTACATTATTGGCGTTGCCATTAAAAAGATATGGTTTAATCATGGTAGCGATACTCAAGCTTCATACACTAGTGGTTCACTAACAATAACAAATACCATCTTAAAAGATGAATTATATCCATATAAATTGTCATACCGAATTTCATTCAAATCGGACAACGCGTTTCGGTATTATAAGCAATATTATTTTTTTATAGAAAGACTTTAAAGCAGAATACTGGCTAAACGGTGCACAGTCGGATATAGGTAAGTTTACTTAAATCATCTTATTTTGGTCCCAGGAATCTGTGGTTAAGCCATGTCCCACTATTTCCAAGACATCCTGTATGTATGTATGTATATATATATATATATATATATATATATATATATATATATATATATATATATATATATATATATATATATGCCACATTTTAAATTCTTACCAAAAGACATGTTAGGTACCTTCATCTATTTTAATTAATTTTTATTTTATTTTTTCAGTTACTGGTCTCCATACTTACATTGCCGTAACAGTAGTATACATAGTTTGCATCTTTTATGCATCTCAGGTATGGTATATTAATTATTTAACAGTATTCAAGAATAATTTTTTTTTTTAAATTTTAGGGTGGGTTGAAAGCTGTTATAATGACAGATACCTTCCAAGCAGCCGTACTTTTGGGTTCCATTATTTTAATCCTTCTTCTCGGTGAGCAAGCTATAGGAGGACCAGAAATCATCTGGTCCACAAATTGGAAGACTGAAAGACTTGAGCTCTTCAAGTAAGAAAACTTTTAATTCACATGTAATATTAGAAATAATTTCATTCCTTATTTTTTTAGTATGGATCCTAATCCAACAGTCCGACATAGTTTCTGGTCAGTTTTAATTGGGGGAACATTTTACTGGTTAACAATGTTTTCTTCCAATCAAGCTTCCATCCAAAAATATATGTCAGTTGAGACTATTTCTCAAGCTAGAAGGTGAGATAATTAATTCCATATGTTAAAGTATAAAATCTGTTTAGAATTATGCTATAAATTAATAAATTTTAACTCATAAATGTATCTAAAAAATTAAATGAATCTTGAAAAATCGAAACATAATACAAATATTGCTGAATGCTGATTTGTCTAGTAGACAGCAACCCACATTACATAAAAGCTGAGAAAAAAATATTTTCAATACATAGGTAACAAAATTTTCTTTGCCTAGTGAGTTTATTAACATTCCTTATTTTATTGATGAAACTTCCTATTAATGTACAAAATATATTTTTTTAATTTGACTGTTGAGCGTGAGACGTCATTTTTTAGTTCTTAAACAGTGATATTTCGTAAAAGCTGAAATCATGGCCAATATTCTCACCTGTTGAAGTGATACTTAGGATATAAATTTTTTCAAATTTAGAATTTAATTTAATTTATTTTCTTTAATTTTTAAGATTGGAGTTGAAATAGTAATTTTTCGAAAGTAACGCTTCAAGAGATGAGAATACATATAATATATTTTAACGTAACATTTTAAATACAGGGTGTTTCAAAAATACTATAAAAATATTTAAGGGCATATAGTACTGACTAAAATAAGTAAAAAAGTTTAATCAACATAGGACTGATCTTCAACTGTTTCCGAGAAAAGCGAAAAATCGAAAAAACTGACAAAGATAGTGATCGAACAAAATTTGGTCTATGTCAGTAAATAGACTATAAAAAAACAATAAAATTTTATATGAAACATTTTTCTCAATTTCTAATGGTTACGAAGTTATTTTAAAATTAAATATTGGCCAACAGGGTCGCCACAACATTTAACAGTACAATTTTTTTGATTTTTTTAAAAACAAAAGCACATCTAAATGACCTCTGAAAGGTAAACAAAAAATACCATTTAATCAAAGTCGTAATTCTTATAGTTTTCAAGATAGCAGACGTAAACCCCGTAAAAACTCATTTTTCATTGCCTCAAATCTCGGAAACTATGGAAGATCGGACCCATGTTCATTAAGCTTTTTTACTCATTTTGGGTACCCTTAAATTTTTTTACAGTATTTTTGAAACACCTGTATAGTAAATTTTAATTTAGAAAATATAAATAAAATTCAGTTGTTAATTTTGATATATTCAAATTGTTACATACATAGTTATGAAACACAGTAATTAAATAGAAAAATGGTAATGGAAATTCAGATTACCGACGCAAAGTTTATTGAGACTCTTAAATACTTTACCTTGTAATACAAAAGTTTGAAATAAATTATTAAATGTGACAAAAGTTTTATTTTACATCACAATAACACTATTATTTATTTAACACAATAAACTGTTTTTCAACAGTGAATTCTCTAAACGTAGTTACCGTAGAATTCTAAATTATAAATCCAAGAATGATTTCTGAAAAATTCATGGATCTCGCTGGGACTGGAAGGGTCTGGGTTCGAGTCCCAGCAAGATCCATGAATTTTTCACAAATCATTATTTGATTCATACTTCATTATTTATTTATTTCAAATTGAAGTTAGTTGATCTTTTTTTATTAGCAATATTTACTCAGTCTTTACTTTTTCCTCTAGTGCATTATGGGTATCAGCAGCTGGTCTTGTCCTGATCTACACCATAAACTTCTATACAGGAATGATAATGGTAGCCCACTATTCTGGTTGTGATCCATTGAAAGCTGGAGATATAACTGCAAGCGATCAGCTGTTACCACTCTATATCCTCAACACTTTCGGACATCTGAAAGGGGTGCCAGGATTCTTTGTTGCTGGCATTTTCGCTGCCAGTCTTGGGTAAGTCTAAAAGCAATAAAATTCATACTTGCAACACTGGTTGCCACCAATTAAATTCGTTAAGATCGCATAACAACTTTTTTTTGTTAAAAACTTTTGGGTTTTCAATGAATACATAAAGTATACTGATTTATTATATTGTTTCACTTATGAAAATATAAATGTAAATCTATATATTCAACGATACTAACTAGGTATGTACAAGGCAAACGAAAATGATTTTTTCTTCTTTTCCAGTACAGTGGCATCAGCATTAAATAGTTTGGCAGCAGTAACATTCCAAGATTTTGTTACTGGAGCTATGGGAATCACTCTTCCAGAATCCAAAGGAGCCTTGTATGCTAAATGGATATCTATTTTATATGGAGCCATTAGTTTTGGATTGGTAGGTACATAAAAAAAAACTACGCAACTGGACATGATGTATATGGTATACTGTTTCTGACAATATAGGTATTTAAAAATAAAAAAATGAAATGGCTCAGGCTAAAAACACTGTTATTGATAACAGAAATGCCAAAAATCTATTCATTTCATTTCGTACTTCTATAGTGTAGTAAGGTTTTGAAAAACGTGATTTTTTCAAATTATTAGTTTCGTAAGTGTAGAATTTTGTTTAGTCAGTTGTAATTTTTTTTTATTTTTAATTATTATTTTTAAATTTGTTTCTTAATTATATCATAATATATTTTAAGTATCACCTCTTAACTTTTATTTTTTTTATGACTAATAACAAAATTGTTATATAACACAAGGAAAATCTAGACCAGTAAACAAAAAAGAAATTTGCATAATCGTCATCGTTCTTGTTCTGACCTACACCATTTTTTTTTACTCTAATACAATCAAATCCCGAATAACACTATCTCGTTACACCTATACTGTTTCGTTATAATGCTGATTTATTTTGATTCCAAAAATAATAAAATATAGAAAATTACTGAAAGCGTTACAAAAAATTAATGCATGGTTAAAAAATTATAAATGCATACTGATTCTCTTCCAATGTTCGTTATACCATTAATTGAATAGTCAGATTACGATTAACTATATTCATAAAAAATCTGATGTGGCCAGCATATGACCTCCCGATGAACTTTAATTAATGTATCACCTCCGTTTCATCGTTTGTAAACAATATCTAATTTCTTGTACCAATAAATAGAAAAGTCTGTAATACGAAATTTTGGATTATATTTTATTACGTTTTTCTTCGAAAATCTTCTAAGAGCTCCAAATAAAGTACCACTTCCGGTTTATTATATACATAGATATAATCAAAATCTAATGTTGTTTCAAATTATACACGAGTTTTAAATACCAAATTTGAGAAGTTTTGAATTATGTTTTAATATAATTTTTCAAAAAAATCTGTTTTTAGCTTCCTGTAAAGTAGTTTATCAATTTTAGAAAACATCTAGTATGTCGTTCTCATTAATATAAAAGTCTTAAATACCAAATTTGAAAGGTTTTGGATTGTATCAATTTATTTTTTACGAAAATCTGTTCAGAGCTTCAAATAAAGTATCATTTCCGGTTTATCAATTGTAGCCAAAATCTAATATGTTTCTTTTCTTTATATAAAAGTCTTAAACACTAAATATACATATATATGTTATGTGCTTCAGTAAATTACCATTTTCGGTTGTTCAATTTTATCCAAATCAAAATCTAATCAATTCTTTATATCAATGCAGGAAAGTTAAATACGGAAAATAGAAATTTTCGGAAGTTTGATATAAAAGTTATCGTTAACGAAAAAATCGTCATACACAGACACACAACAGCCATAATTGTAAAAATAGTAAAAACATGTTGTGGGAACCCTAATTCGTGGTTATTCACTGAAAACTCACTATCGAATTTTTTGATTGAAAACATTACCTCCCTTACGTATGGTAAAAAAAACAGACCCCGCTTGTTCTTGTAGCTCTAACATTTTAAGGGGGATATAAAAAAAATCTCCATTTTTCTACAATTTTCTTCTATTCTTTCTAGGTTTTCATCGTGGAACAACTTGGCAGCGTAATGCAAGTGGCCCTAAGTTTCAATGGAATGGTAGGAGGCATAACTTTGGGCCTATTCTCATTGGGAATGTTCTTCCCTTGGGCAAATGGCAAGGGTGCAGTTGGAGGTGGGGTACTAGCTCTTGTCCTCGTGGTGTGGATGGGACTGGGTAATCAGGTTGCTCAAGCCAGAGGCAACTATGTTTTTGATTTGAAAACAACCACTGTGGAATTGTGTCCGTGTTTAAATACAACAATAATTGAAGATATAATAGAGCCGCATGACAACAAGTAAGTAGATACTAATCCAAACTGCATCATATTTGTAATATCTTCTTTTGTATAGTATTAGACAAAATATTTGGTTAATGATATTTCTTCATATTCACCACAGTATTTCTGTATAAATATTATAAAATACTTAGATCAACTTTTTATTCATTGATGGGTGTAGCAATCAGCAATCTATGTAACAAATTATGATAAAGACATTTTTTTTACAATTTCACTAAGATTATTTACAACTGTTGAGGAGAGATCACCAAAATAGCTATTTTGGTGATATAAATAAATAACTTCATTTGCATTCAAGATCGAATTCTGAGAAGTGAGAACTAGAATCAGTTATTTAGTGCTCTTGGTCACGCACCCCTTATTAAATTTTTTTAAATATTTAATTTTCATTTTCTTTTTATTTCAAAGAACAGGCAATGTTTTTTTATCAATAAAATGCATATACAAACTCAAGAATAAATAATGGCTAAAATTTATTGCGTACAATATTAAAATGTTTTAAAATTTATACAATAAAAAAATTAATTTGTACAAAAACAAATTATTAGTAAAAAATCTGGTGTGGCCAACACAATACCTCCCGCCATTTACAGCCCGAGATACAAAAAAGATTAAGCTAATCCTTATTTTTGGATTAGCGAATTTTACTCTAATTTTGACAGTTTATTTCTTAAAATATTGTGTAACTAATCCAAGTAACTACCTTTTTTAAACCCCTCAATAGGATTAAACCCCAATTACAGAGTGGGTTCACATTCACACACATCCATGCCTTAGTGGGATTCGAACCCAGAGACCCGAGGGCACTCATGACATGAGGCGTTGCTCTAACCATTGAGCAACCGGAGCTATAATAAAATGAAGATTAAATTTTAAATACCGGGATAGAATAGAATTCTCTAATCCAAAAATGAGGATTAGCTTAAACATTTTAATGAATCGTTAATTTTTATTAATCTAAATACATGCCTACATATTTACTTATGCTGGAAACTGTATTGAATTCCTTTTCTATTGTTCTATTTACTTTTTTCTTTTTAAAACGTTACTAATATTATTTTGAAATGATTAGTTCTTTGATAGTGACATTTATCTGTTAGTTACATATATTTGAATAACTGCGTTTTGTTTGTTTAAAGCGTAGGCTCTGGGATTTAAATTATAGATAATTTTATAAATTTATCAATAAAATATATAGAAAAAGTATTAATGCAAATCTATAGAAGATTTAATAATCTTTAATTTTTATAATAACATTAATCTCGAAAAAATAACATTTAAAGGTATTTTTCGAAGAAAAACTATTTTGAGCTTCTAGTAAAGTGCCATTTCCGGTTATTCGATTTTCACCAAAATCTAACGGGCTCTTTCCATTACAGAAAAAGTTCGAAATACAAGGTTTCAAATTTTTCTGAATAATAGTATTTGAGTTAGAGTGGAGGATCCACACACACATACACACAGACATCATCGTGAAAATGTTAAAATTGGATTCTAGGGACCTGAAAACGTGGTCATTTACCAAAATCTCGATATGCGATTTTTAGCACGATCCCTATACTTCCCCAAGGGTAGCGGGAGGTAAAAAAAAGCATTACGTCTGGTATATTTTTTATATGTTTCAACCATGTTTTACAAATCAATCTTTTTTGTACGGATAATATTTTTATAATATTTATCTTCTTTACCAACTTCATTTTCAACAATTGTCCGAATTAGGGTCAATCTTATAATCTCCGGTTAAAAGTTTAACTTCCATCATCCATCACTTACATTTGCTTCCAAAGTACCTAAATTTAATAAAATGGACAAATGTAACTCGATTTTTTGACTTCAATGATTTTAATGCCAGATGAATAGGAAAATTGATTCGAATTTGTTGCAGTAAATTCATACGGACATTTTTGTAAAACCGGCCCCCAAATAAACTAACAATATTAAATCCTATTATTGAAAGATTTGTCATTTAACAGTTACTGTAAGCATTTAATTCCTTTTGTATAATTTTTTTTTATTGTAAAAAACATATTTTTATTAAACACACACAAACATTTTTTTTTTGTACGCATTAAATAATAGCCATTAAATATCAGGTATGGGCACATTTGAAATTTTCAAGGTACACCAGAACATCAATATAGCTTTATTTTTTAAATTGTAAATATCGCGCGGAACCTATTCTCAAAACGAGAAACAGGCCATAAAATTTGATATGTTAATTTTACTGTTTAATATCATTTAAACAACTTTAGCTCAAAAATTATCTCTTGTAATTAACATTTTATTTTGTTTTCAGTGACGTTTTCGTCTTATACCGAGTATCCTACCTCTGGTATTCTCTTATTGGATTCGTCGTTACTATTGTCGTCGGTCTGATAATATCATTTATGACCGGCGCTCAAGATCCCAAAGATGTTGATGAAAAACTTCTTTCTCCACCGATTAAAAAACTACTTCAATCTTTATCAGTTTCAACCAAAGAATTACTAAACCTACCGCTGAAGTCACAAAATACTAACACAAATAACAGAGAAGTTCGATTGATTGGTATAGTGAACATCGGATTAGATATTGAAGATGAAAAGAGGCAAAGTACTAACGGAAAGATGTGAATGACAATAATGTAATGATCTGTTATTGTAGTATTATTAGTTTTATCTTTGTACCTGATTATATAAGGTACATGTAGTGTTCTGCCATATATGTATTAATATATTTATATATTTATCTTTGTGTAACTTAAATAAACATTTTTAGTATAATTTTTTTTCTTATTATGGCCGAATTTATTTGGTATCTTTGGATACAACCTTTAACTGATCTTAAAAACCTATCAACCTATCCGTGTTGGTACCAAATAAACAGTGGATTATACTGTTTGTGAAAATGTAAAGCGGTAAATCCAAATAAATATGATTTGATTGTTTTCTTCTTCAATGAGTATTATAGGTATTATCTATTTGCGATATACCGCAGATATGATTATCAACTTCTGGCAGCGATAGAAAAGCATTACAACCAGTGCACAGGTACTGTTCCTGATCCATATCTGTTTTCAGTAGTAATATTATTAATGTAGATATGAAGTTATAAAAGTAAATAAATTATTTACCTTGGGTTCAACTCACCAACCCATCGAAAACAGTTCTGGGTTATTTATACCGTGCCAACTAAACAGAATTAACCTACTAAAGTTACTTAAAAAGTCCCAAATAAATACGGCCTATTTGGTCTGTCGATTGATTAAAAAAGGATCTGTGCATCCCCGTCTCTGTAAATTAAAGGGAACAAATTTGATTGATTTCAAATCAATTTTAAAACTTGTTTTGAAAACTGCATGTAAACAGTTTTGCATAATTTTGACTGAAAACTGAAACCATTTTCAAAACTGCATGAAAACGTAGTAAATGTTTGGGGACTGAGCGAAGCGAAGGTTCCAATTTTGTCAATAATAATAATAATAATAATAATAATAATAATAATAATAATAATAATAATAATAATAATAATAATAATAATAATAATAATAATAATAATAATAATAATAATAATAATAATAATAATAATAATAATCATAATAATAATATAATAATAATAATAATAATAATAATAATAATAATAATAATAATAATAATAATAATAGCCTTTTATTTAGTAAATTCCTGTTACATTCCTAATATATTAAGAATTTTAATTATTTTACATTGAGTTTTATTTTACATTATATTTAAATAATTTACACAAATATGAATTTACTCAACCCTTTGGGTGAAGGCCTCCCCCGATTCTTGCCATTCTTTTCGATTCAAGGCACTTCTCGTCCATGTAGCTCCTGCGTGTTTTTTAATTTCATCTTGCCATCTCTTGAATTGTCTTCCTCTTTTTCGCTTTCTATCTACCGTTCAGTAATTTGTAAATAAGACCTACTGTCTTGGAAACACTATCGGTAAACATAAAAAATAACCCGATCGTGCAAAAAAGTTTGTATTATTTTTATTTTCATACTTCCTATGTTTGTCTTATGAAATTCATGGTCTATGCAAATAAACATTTATAATCGATTAGAATAAATAGATCGATACAACAATGGATCCGATCATCTCGTATAAAATCTGATAAATGAATTGTTTTGCATTATATTCAAATTCTAATTAAAACAATTTTTTAATGAATTGTGTTAAAAGTTCTGTTAAACTGAGTATTTTATCACTTACCTACATCATGGAAATAATTATAAATTTAACATTAAAAATTCGCTGCTGATATTTATTTGCCAGTTGTCATAAAAGTTTGCATTCTTTTTAAATTATTCTAATCAAAACGCAGAAAAATATTTCACCGTATTATTAAAATTTTAAATTTAATCTAATCTAAATATGTTCACGAAATGTTTAACATGTATGCAAATTAAGATAGATAGTTCACAAATACATTTGGGTGTGGACTAACATGTTTGTTTTATGACAAGTCGTTATTACCTATATAATTTATAACATTTGAGCTGTAAATGCTACGCATTTTATAGATCGCTTATAAATTTATACTGGTTGCTTGAATTAATTAATTTTTTCAAAATGTTTTTGTCATTCAAGAAGGAAATATTGTTACAAAAACTTGTAATATACAGAGTGATTGAAAAAGTTGTAACAAATGGGCAACTTTTTTATTATTATACTGATTGTTTTAAAAAATTCATAGAAATATTCTGGATGCTTCCAAAGTCTAAAAATAATATGATTTTCATGTTTTTTATTTCGCTGAAAATTAAATATTTAAAGCTTGTTCAAGAGCAAGCTAATAACAGAAAATAATTTTATTATTTGAATTATTTTTCTCTAAAATAAATAATAAACGATTGACAGCGTTAAAACACTGCTAGTCATCTACTAATCACCATTCATGCTACCACCCTAAGAGTTTAAGGTATCTAGAACAAAACCACAAATTTTACTACAATAATCTTATTTATTACTTAACAAATAACATTAAATAAGCATCTTCATAGTCTTCTAGATCTAAACAGCAGCTCCAGCGGCTTGGAGGTTAGCCCTCACTTGTTGGTGGGCAGCCTGGTGCTCAGCACGAGCTCTGGCGACGGCGGTATCGTCCTGAGGAAGGTCACTAACTGGGTGACCGTTGGTGTAGAGATAGGGCAAACTGTAACCGAATACAGCTGGTTGGACATAAGAATAAGGCTGGATGTAGTGAATTGATTGAAGAGGAGCGTAGTTGTAGATGTACGGAAGCTAGAAAATACAAGACATGAATATAACTTTTATCGATATTTGTGGGTGTGACAGTTTTGGTTTTTATTATAACTAGCAAATATAATTTCAAGGATATTTATATATAGAATTGAAAATGGCACACCTATGAATTTTAGAAGCAGTTAATAAAAAGTGATTTGTATGAAATTATTCAAACAAGCTAAAATATATTTTCCACGGAGATTTCTTCATGAACACAGCTGCCAAAAGTACCACCAATACCTAAATATACTCGTAAATATGATAATATATTATATTTATTAATTATATACATTTTCCATGGACTAATATATTTCATGTTATTCTTGAACAAATGTAGATTATATTTAAGATTTTAAATAATGAAGAGAAAAAATTTTCCGCGATTTTATTTAAATAAATTATGAGCCAGCGTGTATAAATTTCTGCGCATGACAAACAAATGTCATGTCAGCTGAGAATTTTTATTATCGATATTTATGTTATTAAATGTTTTATCTAGTGCTTTTAACGGTATTTATGCCAAAAATGGTGCTGATAACTATATAAAAGAAAGCTACACAATTTCGTTCATCAATTCGGTGAGTATGGTTTAAATTTCATTTATTTTTTATAATAATTGCCTGTTGAATTCTGTTACAAAAATGTTTATGGACCTACATTTTGACCATGAATTTCAAAATAAAAACCTAGAAAAATTATTCTTCCCCATGCACTATATACAAAAAAATAAATATCCTTACGGCTTATTCTCATTTTTGGTTGTAATAATCTGCTTGTGCTGCAGGATTCAGATTTCGGTCAGTGGCATATTATCCTACAAGCCCATGTGCCATGAAACCCGGGCTTGTGGTGCAAAATTTTTCAGGTGACGCATTTCGCGTAAAAATGATTGAAAAACTTCAAATCTGGAGCCAAAAAAACGAAGCGAATGACAAAATATGTGGGCGCAAAAATTTCAAGACCTTGTGGCGTCAAAATAGGTTAATACACCACTGATTTCGGTAATGACATGGCGCTTATTAGGCGTTATTTTTATGCTATTTATAAATAGGGACCAGAACCAGTCACTTAACGTATTCAACCACGTAATCTCTCAAGCAACCTTTAAATATATACTTCTATACAAACACCCACATTCATGCAAACTATTATTCCTAGTACATATACGAAAACTCTATCTTGAGTTATACAGGTGTTGATGAATACGTGTTACAAATTCATAGAGCATGTAGGGTATGCAAAATAGATTAACTTTTATTAATAAACTCCGGAAACGCACAGATTTCGAGCTACAGGTTCTTAAAAGAATAATTATCTACCCTAAATTTAGTTGGCTGTGCCCTATCAATTCAGTTATTATTTTGCTTATTTTAACTTTTAGCATTGAATTTTCGACTCATTATTATGAATGAGTACGGCAACACAAGAAATTCAAACGAATCCTGGCGTTTTTGAACGAATGTATCAAAATATGTTCCGAAGCTGCAATGCTTGCATTGAAGTTGGTGGTCGTCATTTTGAGCTATTATTTTAAAATATATTACAAAAAATTATTTTAAAAATTCAATGCTAGAAGTTAAAATAAACAGCCACAGCCAACTAAAATTAAGGTAGATAATTACACTTTTAAGAACATGTAGCTCGAAAATGGTGCTTTTCCGGATATGTTTATTAGTAAAAGTTGGTCTATTTTTCATTCCCTACTTTCAATTTGTAACACGTATTCGTTAACATCCTGTATAGTAGTACAATCATTCATTTATACACTTATTTGAAACATTAATTTTCATAAAATACATTTACAATTTGATATTAGCAAGATAATGATATCGGGTGGCGCGTGGGGCTAAGTAAAAATTGTAGAAGAACATATAATTCTGATTTTCTACAATTAAACAAATGAATTATAAAATTATATCTAATCTTCTTACTTCCTTCTACATAGTAAAAGTATTGTAATCGCGAAATATTTCGGTTTTCAGATTTCAACGGAAATATCCATTTTGACCATTTCTGAATCCATTTTGACTAATTTAGCCGTGACGTCTGTACGTACGTACGTATCTCGCATAACTAAAAAACGGTAAGCCGTAAAATGTTGAAATTTTGTATTTAGGACTACTATAACATCTAGTTGTGCACCTCCCTTTTTGGACATTACATAATTTCGAGAAGTGGTACTTTACTTCAAGCCTGTAATAGATTTTAATATAAAATTATTTTAAAATATAATCCAAAACTTTTCAAATTTGGTATATAAGACTTTTATGTCAATGGGAATAACATAGTAGATTTTGGTTAAATAGGCTAACCGGGCTTGAATTTTTTAACAGTTTTTCTTGAATAAAATGGTTTTATTTTGATTTTAGAAATAAATGCTTCAAATAATAGTTATAGAGAATTAAATTCTGCGTCTAGTAAATTTGAAAATTATATACTTTTTGGTTTTTGTAATAAAGCTTGCTATGGATTAGGACAAAAAAGTACAAAAAAATAAAAAAATAATGTTAATGTCAAATTACGTCAAATACGTGCAAATTTATAATAAATAAATTTAAAAAATAAAATAAAAATTGTGATTACGAAAAAAAAAATTTATGAACTTAATAGTTATTTATGTATTAAGGGCATAATTAAAAAATTGTAGCACGAGGGAATGTTTAAAGCTCGAGGCGTAGCGGAGAGTTTTAATTTTCCCCGAGTGCTATAATCTTTATTATGCCCGTGGTATTATTTTATTTTGGTTCTCGTAATTCAAGGATTCACTAGATATATTTCTAAATTCGTTATCGTTGTGCTGAAGATGTGAATTTTAAGTATGCTGTGGTTTCTACATAATTTGTTTGTGTTGCTATGTTGTTTGTTATAAACAATTTTAATTTAGTGTCAAATGAAAATGACAAATGTAGATGATTACAAAGAAATATCGAATGAATTTGAGGATGCACAAGGCAAGTTAGAAGTCAAAAAACGTATACGAGAAAGAATACGAAAGTTTTGCGAGTGGCTCTGTTCAAAAAATGTGATTTATCGAATTTGTTGTATTGTCTGACATTTATCCATAAACCATGATTTTGATATATTGATATTTGAATAGATGTTGCCTGGTAAAAGCCAAATTGAATAAACAAGTTTATGATTCTAAAATAAAATAACATTTTATTTATATGTATATCTATTTCACACCAGAATAACCCGAACTTTTTAATGGTTTTTCGGTTTTTTCTGTAGATTTTTTTAGAAAAACCACTGGGTTTTTTGACAAGGTAAAAAATCACAACAACCTTGTGTGAATTGTTGAAGTGTATTACAACAAAGACCTAAATTCAACAAAATAATATCTCACCTGTAAAACAGATTGAGCAACAGCTTGATTTTGTCGCTCAGCAGCTTCTTCCTGTTGTTCAGCAGCTTGTCCCTGTTTCTCATTAGCTTGATCCTGAGCTTGTTGCGCTAAATCTTGAGTTAGCTGCGCATTATCTTGCTCTTGCTGTAAGGCATCTTGAGCTTGTTGAGTTGCATCTTCTGCTTGTTGAGTTGCATCTTCTGCTTGTTGAGTTGCATCTTCTGCTTGCTGAGCTGTATCTTGGGCCTGCTGAGCTGCATCTTGAGCCTGCTGAGCTGCATCTTGAGCCTTTTGAGCATTTTCTTGATCCTGCTGAGCAGCATCTTGAGCATTTTGCTCCACGCTATTATCTCCACTATCGGAAACCACTACTGTAGCATCTCTAGCTTTGACGGCTTCCACCGCTTGTCTGTGTTCTTCTCTTGCTTTTGCTACCTCGGGGGTGTCTTGCACTGGGGTGGGATATTGTCTGGAAGTCTCGGGAACAGCTGGTGCTAGAGGGATGTTAGTACCAGCAACACGGAACCCGGTAATGGCATCAGCTCTGTAGGTAACGGATTGGAGTTTACCGTCAGCGTCGATGTACGAGTAAGAACCGGATGTAACGTCACCAAGGCGGGATTCTGCGTGGGCGGAAGTTGGGGCTGTGTAGCCATAGGCGTACTGACCGAGATTATCCTAGAAAAATGTTATGAAATAATAGAAATGATTAAATTAAATGATAAGATTGAAAATTATTCATTTATATTCCAAAAAATTTAACTTTTGATATTTAACATTTATTAAATATATATGTAATTAGTGAACAATAGTCTAGAGAGAAAAAAGTTTATCCACGACTAATAAATAATACGTATGAAATATGTGGTTTTTGATTTATAATTCCATATGCACGGTGTCACATAAATAACTACAGTAACAGAACTCGTCGAGAGCAACAATATACCTATATATGTTAGTAACTTTTTTCAAAATGTCAATTAATTTTTTGGAAAAAATACTTCCGAAATAAGTAAATGAAATGGAAAAACTCGGCGAGAACAACAATATTTCTTAGTTTTTTAATCTCAATATTTTTTATTGATTTTAGGCAGGGAATGAATTTTGTGACAAAATTTTGAAAAATTGTAACATTATCTAGAAGGATTATAAAGACGTTACCAAGAAATGTTGTTGCTCTCGATGAGTTGTGTCACTGGATAAATTTAATGTAGTAATTTCTGTTACATTTGTATAAATCCCATTAGGAATAATACTTAGTTTTCCCTTTTCTCCACTAATCAGATTTTTTTAAATAATATAAATATGCAGAAAAAATTCAAAATGACATGTCTTCATTCACCATAGTTACATGAAAAAATACGTCATTATGGATTATAACACACTGCACCACTTGCGGGTCGGCAATTAACACAATTCGCTATAAATGGCTATAGAGTTACCTCGGATGATTACAACCCTTGCACAAGTTTATTTTCTTCTATAGAAAATGAAGAGGCAGTTATTATAAATTTTACTAAACTATTATTCACGAAAGATGACTATTCAAGGTCATTTGTGAGCCGTCTGATATAATATTACTTGCAAATAACTTCATTGCATTTCGTATGCATAGGCGTGCAACATGAAGTATTTATGGACACATTTTAACTGAAAAAATAAGAGTAATTCATTTGAAAATTATGCTTCTTTCAAAATAATACCTTTCTGAAAGATTTATGTTCTTCACTTGTGTTTTTGCAAAACACAAAATAATAGACTTAACTTATAAACCAAAGAATAATAATTTGATTTAAACGTCAACGCCACTGGGTAAATATTAGCACAGAGGGCATTATAGTAGATAATTAGGTATCGTAATTTTACGACATATGTCATTATTATTTATAGTGTGTTAGAAAGTAATGCCACTATTTACGTACATCTGTCACACCACATAAATTAAATAGACATAAGTCAAATAATCTTTCTCTTTCTAATACAAAATGTTGCTAAGCTACTGCTATAAAGTGATGTGTATTCTTTCTTCGAACAAATGTCCTTGAATAGTCATCTTTCGTGAATAATAGTATACACCTGCAACCTGCAGGTACCTACTATACTTTGTTTCAAAGAAAATAGTGATGGGAAGATATGTGCAGTTTGATCTTGTTGTTTGATTGGATAATATCGGGATACTATCCAATCAAAAAACAAGATCAAACTGCATCTATCTTTCCATTACTATATTCTTACGTGAAACGAGGTATATTAAAAAATCGGATGTGGCCAACACAATTTTTATTAATTCAAATACGCATACTTACATATTTACTTATGCTGAAAATTATCTAAAGTCCCATTCCATATAACTATGGTTCTATTTACTATTTTCTTTTATAAAACGTTACTATTAATAATTTGAAATGATTAGTTCTTTGACAGTGACATTTATCTGTCAGTTATATACATTTGAAATATGAACTGTATGATCAAGGAGTTGTGTTTGCTGTTCGTTTAAAACGTAGGCTCCGGGATTTAAATTATAGATAATTTTATAAATTTACCCATAAAATATATAGAAAAAAGTATTAATGCAAACCTGTAGAAAATTGAATAATCTTTAATTTTTATAATAACATAAAAAAATATCGATTTCGAGAAAAACTATTTTGAGCTTCAAGTAAAGTGCCATATCCGGTTATCTAATTTACACCAAAATCTAATGGCTTCTTTCCATATTAGAATAACTTAAAATACAAGGTTTCAAAATTTTCTGAATGATAGTATTTGAGTTAGTCAAGGATCCACACACACATACACACAGACATCATCGTGAAAATGTTAAAATTGGATTATAGGGACCTTAAAACGTGGTCATTTATGAAAATCTCTATATGCGATTTTTAGCACGATCCCTATACCTCCCTTACCAAGAGTAGCGGGAGGTAAAAAAGTTGATATATTTTATTGTTTGTAATTAATTACATTATCACAAAAAATGAATGTAATTTAGGTTATTTTCAATGCTTATATAAAATCAATTAAATTTACGGTAAATTTCTGATGATCACATCCGATTTTTCAAATGTCATTTTCCGAGAAATTCATAGATTTGTGTTTAAATGATATCAAATATATTAAATATTATAATTTTTACAGGTATAATTTTTCGGTAGAATCATACAGTACAAATTTAAATTTATAAGTATTGTGAATCTACTAGTAATTATGAAAAAGATGTCATGAGCTTGTTGAACTGTTTTCTCTTACCTGTGAGTGGTACTGCGTGACGGGTAAGACAGATACTGGAGCCACATATCCTAGTGGTACCCCTATGTAACCTGGACGAGCTGCCGCAAGGGCAAGCACCGCGGAAAAGACAACCAAGAACTTCATAGCGCTACTGGAAACCAGAACTCGCTTTGCCGGCAGCGGACTCCGCTTATGCTTTTATACTTCCTCGACCACACCCAGGTGATGAACAATGATGTGATACGTGATCCAGTTTTTGTAACGATTCTGTTTATTTTAGAGTTGTCGACTTTGAATTTTTTTTTGAGGATTTTTGTACCTGCAAGGACGTCTGAATTCCGAGGAATAAATATTGCGGATACGCACGCAATGATGCAGTTGCATTTTATATTTTATATCGATGAAAAACAGCAGGAAGATAATTAAAATTATTTTAAAAAAGAAAATTCTGATGTGGTCAATATTTTAATTCCCGCCATTTTAGTTTTATACACTTTGCTAATAATGTTGGCAGGCAAATACATACAGATTTTTTTAATATTCTAATTTGTAATCTATTCCTATTATACCAATATTATTGAGTGCAGACAATTTATTATAAAAAAAATTGTTGCGGCTGCAGCTAGCACATTATCTTAATTCATTTCATTTATTTTATAAACATATACACTCTATTATTTCTCCGAGTTGATACACGTTATCAGTTTCTACTACAAGAATTACTAAACATTTCTCTAGCATCGTTGTCGTACACGCATGGCATAATTATGACTATTATTTGTTATATCATTATCGTACATTGTACGTGTTACAGAGGGTATACGCTGTCCAACCAGCGACAAAAAATGAAATAGAAACGGTAGTGTAACCGCGGTAACGAATGTCATTTTCAAATACTAGATAGATATCAGATTTTGTTTCAATTTTCAAATTTGATTTTGTTCTATTTCCTATGATAACTTGCTTGCTTTAACTGTTTGGCTGTTAGGTAACTAAGTATTTGGATAATTGACTTCTTATATTCAATATCCTGAAATTTTCTTTTTCTACTTTCCTTTTCTTTTTTTTTATATTCGTCATTTTTTCGCAAATTCCTTTTATATTCTTTTTTACGTATATTCTTTTGCGTTGCTGACTTTTTTTTTATTTTCATAATTTTCATAATGATGTACAAATATTTTTGACAGTGACATTTATGTGTCAGTTACAAACATTTGAATTTCTTGCCTTGAAGTAGTTTGATCTGAGATTTTTTACATCAAATTATTTTATATGCATTTCTTTATCTCTAAATCTATAGAAGATATAACAATGAATTTATATTTATCGAATAAAGAATTTAACGTTCTTTAATATAAGTATTTACATAAATTTTCGATAAATATTTAGATGATTATTTTTCTTGTAACTTCTACTTCCGGTTGACCAAAACTTAATCAACTTTTCCCATTATTGTTAGATTGAGGAATCCGTAGTTAGAAATGTCTTATAGTATTTAAGAAATCGTGGATCCAACATCCACACACACATCCGCACACACAAACACCCTCACACACACACATCGTAAAAATGTTATAATCGGATTCTAGGGACTTTAAAACGTGCTTATTCACTAAAATCTGGATATGCGATTTTTAGCATGAATTCAATACCTCTTAGCGAGAGGTAAAAAACTATGAAAAACGTTCATGACTTCCTCATATGAGACGCGTCTAGTTCTGAAAGAGATACAAAAACAAAAACCATGCATCTCAATAAGTATTATCTTCTTACCAAATTTCAAAATTTTAGTGTAACTATACTTCATTTCACGTAAGAAAATAGTGATGGGAAGATATGTGCAGTTTAATCTTGTTTTTTGATTAGATAATACCCCGATATTATCCAATCAAGATACAAGATCCAACTGCATCTAACTTCCCACCCCATTACTATTTTCTTACGTTAAAATGAAGTATAGTATGACATACACCTTAAAAGGCTGTAACGAAATGTTTCCGGGCATATCTTCATATAATATGGAAAAGTAATACTAATACTCGTTGTATGTTTGCTTGATTTGTAATATATAATTAAATATTTGATTTAGCCATTAATTAATCCATAATATAGAAATTCATATAAATTTATATTATATAGACATACGAGTACATCTTTGTACTTCTAAATGAAATACCAAAAAAATTATTATAAAAATAAATTTCACGAAAAAAGTATTTTAGCTATGTAGGTATTTCTTAAAAAAATGTATAGAATTTTATGTTAATTCTGTTATTTACAATATCCAGAATTAAATACGAGTTCTAATAATGACATTTATTACTATTTATACCATACTTGTTTAAATGTCAATCTTACAATATTTTATTATAAATAGTAGTTTATACCGGGTGTATAATTACAGTGATTATCAAATACCTACAGAAATTAATTTAATCATTTTTTTTTGTAGATGTTAAAGTGTGCGGACGATTCCACGGTGTTCTTGCATTCAAAACGACTTCCTGATGCTGGGGGATTGGTTCAAAGTGTCTTGCAGAACCTGAACTCCTGGACCTCATAATGCTGATAAGATCGGGTATGCCGGATTTAATTTTAAAATTAAACACAGTAAATTATTATTTGTTTGGACAACTTTTATTGACTTATAAAGTAGACATGTTGAGATTAATTATGGAATCTGATGTCAGCCAAATGACCGCGACGGCTGTGCTGGCATACTCTGGCCCTTTTAGTTAAATTTTTCGGGTACGCCGGATTTAAATATCCATCTTTTTTTTTCATATTTAAGTTGGCAACCCTAATGTTTTTGTGGAATCAACTGCCATACTATACATGCAATATTACTATTAATGCAGTAAAAGTAATAAAATATAGCGTATTTTTTGTACAAGTGAAATTAAATTTATCGTTAGTTAAATCGCGTACAATACGATGACACATGCGGCATCTTTAGTTCGCACTTACTTGTCCGCTACGAGCTCTAGTTTAGACTGAAAACATGAACGTATGTCTTCTATATTTGATATTGAAACGTCAAATTCAATATCAAATCGCAAAAAGCAAATTATTTGATTTTAAATATGTAAACGTAAAACCTAGAAAATACAATAAACACAGAAATTAAATTGTCAAGTGTCAAATGAAAACATAAACAGGTGGCCGTTGGCCGTATTTTGCATCTGTCTCTTTCTATGAAGCATGTTTTGGACACGTTTGTCGAGACCTAATTCGCACATAGTTCATGTTATGTTTATGTACGCCATAATGTCAGGAACAAAATATAGCAACATTTTTTTTCGGTATTTTTTAAAATTTTACAAAATATAAAAGAAAAAACGCTTTAGATTTAAAAATATTTTGACATAAAAAAATCAAAAATTCGAAAACTTTCCCAATGAGAGAGTTTAGTCATGTTGAAATGTAATGATTTTTCCACATTAATGCAATACTGTACATGCAATATTACATTAATTCAATAAAAGTAATAAAATATAGCATATTTTTTTTGTACAAACTATATTAAATTTATCGTTAGTTAAATCGACCGCAATACGATGACGTATGCCGCATCTTTGGTTCGCCGTAGTTATCCGCTACGAGCGCTAGTTTCGGGTGAAAACATGAACGTATCCGCGATTCAAGAAAAATGTTCGCCAACTAGCGATCAACTCATGAAGCTTTTAAAAATGACGGCATGTAGTATGGCCGATGTTACTATAACATGTAAACGTCAATTTGAGTAATTCTGCTTTAAAGCAAAAATATTTATCTCATTTTTATCTCCTTCAACGATTTTTTTTCCACAAATGATTATGTGTCCGGAATCAATAATTTCTTCTCCCTCACTATAATTTCGGGACTCAGCCGTTGCTTTTAAATAACACAAAATTTCCTTTAATTTCACATGCCATTACGACGTATATCCTATAGCTACTAGATAAGTTACAGCTGACATGTCCGCCATTATGGAGCCACTTACAGTATTATTAATCATAGAAACTATCTACAATGACGGGTTGTACTGCTCCAAATTGTGCAAATCATTTGAGAAATGGTTATAATTTTTACAGGTACTAATGCAATACATATTTTTCTCTAACCTCAAAAATCTTAACAAACCATTTTTCTTGTTTTATTATTTTAAATAAATATAATATGGCAAATAAGGAAATATATGTAATAATGAAAATTAGTTGCTACCTAAACTTATAAAAAATGTCCTTTTATTTATAATTTACTGCGTTCATTTTAGCTCCAGTATGGCGGACGAGTCAGCTATGTATTATCTAGTATATGTAGTATATGTGACGCTTAAATTACTTAGTATAAAACGTAGGGTATATCTACTGTTCACCCTACAAAGTATGGTTTTGTCAGGATTTTTATTATCCTGAAAATAATATAAAAATTGCGAGAAACTTGGAAAATAGTGATTTCCTGATATTTAAATCAAGAGATCTACCCCTAATCCCCTGAATAAATTTTTCATTTGTACTTTATAATATTCAGGGTGTATCTACTGTTCACCCTACGAAGTATGGTTTTGTCAGGATTTTTATTATCCTGAAAGTAATATAAAATTTGCGAGAAACTTGGAAATAATGATTTCCTGATATTTAAATCAAGAGATCTACCCCTAATCCCCTGAATAAATTTTTCATATGTACTTTATAATGTTCAGGGTGTATCTACTGTTCACCCTACAAAGTATGATTTTGTCAGGATTTTCATTATCCTGAAAATAATATAAAAATTGCGAGAAACTTGGAAATATTGATTTCCTGATATTTAAATCAAGAGATCTACCCCTAATCCCCTGAATAATTTTTTTATTTGTACTTTATAATGTTCAGGGTGTATGTACTGTTCACGATGCAAAGTATGATTTTATCAGGATTACTATTATCCTGAACATAATAATAAAATTTCCGGAAACTTAGAAATTAAAAAATAACAAAATAGCGAGATCGAACCCAGGTCACCAAAATGTTGTCATTTATCAGTGCAAAACATTCATAACCTGTTCTCAAAACTTATATAAATAAATCAGTACAATTGTGTTGTCTACCCAAAATCAAAATAAATATATTATTTTATATCAATTATTGGTATATGAAATTATTTTTTTATAATATA